>CM054113.1:124369642-124969642 GCA_028673005.1 Tanypteryx hageni | reverse complement strand
CTAGGTGCGCTGTTTCTGCTCTGCAAGTGTGATTTACATATGAGGTTTTTAAGTTTTCATCCAAAAGAGTTCAAATGTATCTTCATCTCTAAGTACGATGTTCCTGAGTAGCATCTGTTAAAGCAGGGGTCGGCAACCTATGGCCCACAGTCCCCAAACAAAAAATCATATCCCCCGGCCCACGGTGGTCCTAAAAAATAATTCAAGTGTGTATTTCAGGCCTGATGTAGAACCGCATGATTTGGATCAGGTGCATTATTTTGCTAAATTTAAAAATATTTTAATAAAAATTTATTTTTAATTAAGAAATTTAATTTAATATGAAATCCTATAATAACCATACCCTGTAAATTAAATTTTTTAATAAAAATAAATTTAGCAAAATAATGCACCTGATCCAAATCATGCTGTTCTACATCAGGCCTGAAATACACACTTGAATTATTTTTTAGGACCACCGCATGCCAGGGGATATGATTTTTCGTTTACGAAACAAAGTAGTTTTTGCATCAGCTGCACGTAAATTTGGTAAAGCAGTAGACATTGTATCAAACTATCCTCCAATTACTTACAAAAGACAATGGCTCAATGCAAACCCTCACTACTACTACTACTATCTATCGCCTCGTCGGAAAGAAAAGGCAGTTAGAGAGAAAGTCATCGTCTGTGAGAAAAGACCTATAGTTCCTTGTGAGAGTTTTCTGTACTTAATTGGATATAATATATATACATGCATTGATGATTACTGTTTCTTCTTATTGTTTGTGTGTCATATAATTGTAAGTATCATATGTTATATATTTTTAATAATAATCTTCAACCATAATATACAATTTTAAATTCTGTTTAACTGAAATTGAATTATTTTATTTTTCAGCAAACCCCAATGGGGACAAAACGCAAAAAGGTCGGTGTTGAGTGCCAAGTCTTCCAAAACACTTGGACAGAAAAGTACTTTTTCACACAACACTTCGGCAAACCCACATGCCTAATTTGCCATGAAATTGTTTCTGTAAATAAGGAATTCAACATCAAGCGGCATTATGAGACTAATCATCGGAAATACAGTGAATTTAATGGACAAGCAAGGAAGGATGAAGTTCATAAACTTATATTGAGTCTAGAAAAGCAATGTTTGGTATTCCAAAAACAAAGCGCAGAATCTGAAAGAAATACACGGGCCAGCTATGCGGTGTCGAAGTTAATAGCAGAACACATGAAGTCCTTCACCGATGGAGATTTCGTGAAAAAGTGTGTAATGGCAGTTGTAAATAATCTAGGTCCCGAAAAAAAAACTTGATTTTCAAATGTCAGTCTTTCAGCAAGAACAGTTACACGACGAGTAGAAGAAATGTCAGTGGATGTGAAAAATTCTTTAAAAGACTACTGCCAAAGTTTCCAGTTCTTCTCAATAGCGCTCGATGAGAGTACAGATATTATAGACACCGCTCAGCTTGCAGTATATGTACGTGGAGTAAGCTCAACTTTAGACATGTCAAAGAGTTGGTTGGACTATGAAGGGCACTACCACAGGGGCAGATATTCTTGAGGCATTACTCAAGTGTACTACAGATATGAAGCTTAATCTATTAAAGCTAGTAAGCGTAAAAACCGATGGAGCGCCGAACATGGTCAGGGAAAAGAAAGGTGTCATAGCCCTGCTTCAAAGTCACATGGAAGGCCTTGGAATTAAACACAAAGTCAGAAAAGTGCACTGCATAATCCACCAGGAAGCATTGTGTGCTAAATATTCAAATTTTAAAGATGTGATGGACGTTGTGTTGAGGGCAGTTAACCTGATCTTGTCTCGGGGATTGAAGCATTGTCAGTTTCAACAACTTTTGTCGGAAGCAGAGACTCAGTACAGGGACCTGCTATACTTCTGCAAAGTTCGCTGGCTCAGTCGAGGCACTATGTTAGAAAGTGTACACGCGTTGCAGGAAGAAATAGCTACATTTATTGAAAGTAAAAATATGGATTCTTCAGAATTTTGCGATCCCAATTGGCTTTCAAATCTGGCATTTCTGGTGGATTTAACATCACATTTAAACAACCTAAACTTGCAGCTTCAGAGAAGAAATCACCTGATACGTGAGATGTATGAACACATCGTCGTCTTCGAAACAAAACTATGACTGTGGGAATGCCAGTTTGTGAAATCAAACTAAGCTCATTTCTCTAAACTCCAGGAGACCAAACCAACAGATGCCAAAATATTTGTGATTGTGATAAGTGAATTGAGAACTGAGTTTTCCTCCCGTTTAGCTAACATTCGTTTGATCACAAGCGATTTGAGGCTTTTTGGCACTTCGTTTGATCACAAGCGATTTGAGGCTTTTTGGCACTCCGTTTGACGTGTACCATCCACCGTACCAGAAAATGTTCAAATGAAACTTATTGAGATGCAGTGTGGTGATATATTAAAATCTAAATTTCATGCAGAGGGTGTAACATTACTAGAGTTCTACAGAAAATATCTTCTTGAGTCTGGGATTTATACAAACTTGGTAGTTCACCCGAAAAAAATGGCATCGATGTTCGGCAGTACTTATATGTGCGAGCAACTCTTCTCAAAAATGAAATACATGAAGAGCAAGTTAAGAACCCTGCTGACTGATGCCCATTTAAGTGACATTCTGTATCTGGCCTCATCCAGCTTGTCGCCTAATATTGAGAGACTTTCGCGCGACAAACAGCATCAAGCCTCACACTAATTTGTATGATTTATGACTTCACGACATAAATGTTGCTTATATAAAATAAACATTATTAATAGTTCATTGTTTTATTATTACTACCTTAATTTATTAACTATAGATGATTGTGGCCTTGTAATTTACCCTTGCATACTGCCTACGCTGTGATAACGACTCCCGTGCAGTCACGCAGGTCTGCCTGCCGTAAGAGTTTTTTACGATATGCCTCTCTCCGTTGAACTTCTCTATTTCAGTTATGAACTGCTTCTCATAAGGGTCTCATGTGCTGGACGCATATTCAAAATAAGGCCTCACTAATGAAACTTAGCATCTTTCTAAGAGAGGGGGGAAAGGATCTTTCCTTGCTTTTTCCAATGATCCGCTTGATAAAGCCTAACTTTTATTTACTTTACCACATACTCTACGTATGTAGAATATCTTTTAAGTTTGGAAGCAAATAAAAAACAATTTAGAAAAAAACAATTTCCCTATTAAAAATTTTGCACACAATATACATCCTGCTAAATGAAATGATTTGTCAATATTAGACATTGATTCACGAAAAACCTTTTGCCATTTCAGGGGGAAGATGTGAAGAAGATGTGTAATGTGTAAAAAAAACTATAAAGGGGTAAGGGTTTTGGAGAGGCTCCCTCCCGGCCCATGGTCAATCCTAAATTTGGCCATCCGGTCCACCACTAGCATAAGGTTGCCGACCCCTGTGTTAAAGGGTTAAAGTGAGTGCTGTTTTGAAAAGAAAGAGTTCATATTTCTGCCTCTAGAGGCGCTGTTTCTACTCTGCCGCCGTTTTCGAAATCTTTGCCTATAAGAGTTCGGATTTTTTTGCAACGCTAAGTCAAAAAATGTTAAAAACTGTTGGGAATCACATGCTACATTGTTTTAAAAAAATTGGAAATTCTAATGTAAAATGACGCAAATAGCGGGAAAACTTAAAATGAAATAACGTAAATACAGGGTTTTACATACATTGGAATCATAGGAAAATTGATGGGACCCATATAAAATGTTGTAAATAGTGGGAAAACGTACATTCCAATAACATAAATACGGGGTTTTACTGTATTAGCATAGCTAAAACCAACCGGGCTGAATAAATAGTTTACCATAATGCAAGATAAGAGTCTGCTTACTTAACTTTTTGCAACATTATCATTGAATGGAAGTCGGAAATATTATTACCATCAAGAAATTCAAGATTAAAAAAACTGACTCAGGGCTGAAAATTAATTATCACATCTCAAAGCATTAATAAATTAATTTAGGGTACACTTAAGCATTACTCATCTTTAGTACAACTAAAATAATTTTTTTAAGAGCCATATTCTTCAAATATAAATGCTTACATTCTCTATCATTAGTTGATGGCTCAGGAGTACACTGTATATGCATATATGTACAGTGAAACCAATTTAATTCGATATCGGTTAATCCAAAATACTCGTTAATTCGAAATAAATTACATTCCCTAGCTCAAAGTATACAATCTTTATTGTTATTAAGCTGGTTAATTCGAAATATGGTTAATGTTTAATTCAAAGCTGCATTCTAGCCCAGCAGTGGCTTAAAATTTGAATTATTCGAAATTATTTTGGCGTACTCTTGCAAATTTTACAGATGAAAAATCTGAATGGTACTTTCTATCGATTTCAGCAATATCAAAATTCGATTTATAACAATATGGCTGAAATCGATATAAATAGAATTTGATACTACAGCCCCTCAACCATGAAATAGCCGCTGCATTGTATTCAGTCCAATTTTTCGCATAATACTGTATTATTTTTTAGTTCATTAGTGTAAAATGGGTGAAAAGACAAGAAAATATTTAGGAAAGACAATTGCTGAAAAACTGGAAGTGATTAGGGAAGTTGATAAAAAACAAAGAAGTAAAAGTGAAATAGCACAAGCATACGGAATCCCATTCTCCACTGTCAATGTATATAAAAAAATCTGGATTCAATAAAACAGCAAGCTCTGCAAGGAGGTGATGTTTCAGAATGAATGAGAATACGCAGTGCTAAGCATGGTGATATGGAAAATGAACTGTTTGAATGGTTTTGCAATGCTCGAGCCAACAATATTGCAGTGGATGGTTCAACAGTAAAAGAGAAGGCTGACAAAATCGCACTGAGTATGGGCATTGATTTTAAATGCTTGAAAGGATGGCTTCAGGAGCAAAATGTGGTTTTGGAACCGAGAGTGAAGTCAGCAGGGAAGAAGAAGAAGAAAACAGTGAGTGGGTGGAATTGCAAGGGCTCATGGATATTCCTAGTAATTTCGATGAGTTCAACAATGTCGACCAATCACTCCCAATGAATGATATTCAAAACACAAGTTCGGACGATCCTTGAAGCGAGCAAGTGGCAACGTTTGTTGCAGCAGCTGAGGAAGAAGAAAAGATGGAGGAAATTACGTTCACTTCCAGTGTGACTCCCTTGCAAAGATGCACTAATGGCTTTGTTGGTGTTAGATTGTGTTATAAGTTCAAGTGATGCCAACGAGAGAATTGTTAAATCTATGGATGAACTGCAAGATTTTGTATGAAAAGTGTATAAGAACAAACCAAAACAAAAGAAAATCGAATCATATTTTAAGAAACACTAAAAAAGATCGAAGTTTGACAAATGTGAGTTATTGTTTGCCAATATGCAGTTTTATTAAATTGTATTAAATTACGTAGTATGTGTTTGAATAATAAATAAAATATAAAGGAAATTTACCTTTTAATTAAAATAGTTATACAGTGAAAACCGCTTAACACGAAATGTGGGGGACCATCGCAAACATTTCGTCTTAAGCGAATTTCATGCTAAACGAATTTTATGATAACCTTTTTTGAGACTGATTTGAGATATTGATATAAGCTCGTAAATAAATCTTGACATAACAAATATGCGATGGAAACAGCACAGTAATTAGTTATAATAATGAAAACCTTATAATTTATTCATTACATACAAACATAAAAAAAGTATTTTATTTCAATAATTTCTTAAAAACTATGTACAAATATTAAGTATCAAGGTCGCTCAAGTAGTTCAATTGTCTACTTCTTAACAAAAAATTCCGTAATTTTTTTCTGTCTAGCATTCATAATGATCTTTTTTCCACATATTGTTCCAAATCAGCGTGATTTCAGTTGTCAATCTCATTACAGACGACACGCGACCGAAGATATCACACAATTCACTTTCAGTATATATATTTACCCTAATTTTCGTAGTCAATTCAGTTTCATCCTGTCCAGAAAACCTATCTGCTGATGGCGAAGAGGAAAATCCAGCGTGGCAAAAACAATTTTCGATTGTTTTCGCTGTAACTGATCTCCAAGCGGCATACAACAATGCAAGGAATCCAAAAGAACTGTTCTGCATAGGGGTCTAGAGACGAGAGCAAGGGAGGAGTTTAGCGTATTGAAAGACGGGGAAAGGGAAGGTACAGTACAGATAACAATCTGCACCTCCAAATCCTTCCTTTCATTCGAAGATGGTAGTTCCCAGAATTTAGTTTATTGCTGCCAAGGAAATCTCTGTAGTAACCCTCTCAACGGGGGCGTGTGAGTTTCTCTGAGGTCTACTAATGATCATGCCTATTGAAAGAGAGAGGGAAGGAGGCGGTATAGCTGTGGTTGTGAGATTATTCATACTTCTATGTTAAGAAACGAGTGGGTCGTTTCGTGTTATCCAAAGAATTTGACGGGGATTTATTTTCAGGGGACCGAAATATTTTTTCGTGTTAACCGAAATTTCTTGTTAACCATTTCGCGTAAAACGAACTAATATACGTTGAAATGTATAGGCACCGGTAGGGACCGAGCCTGCATTTCGTGTTAACTGATATTTCGCGTTATCCGTTTTCGTGTTAAGTGGTTTCCACTGTAGCTTACAACATGACATTATGACTTCAACTTCCCACCTAACAGGTAAGCCCTTCTTTGAAAAATTGTATAATTCGAAATTGCATAATTCGAAGTCTGATTTTTCACCCCCGAATACTTAGAATTAACGAGGTTTTACTGTATATGTCATGGATGTGCATGAAACACAAACAGTTTATATATAATTATAATTCAAAATAATTAATTTTTCCAATATTTTCCATTCCATAGAATCAGCATATTTTAATTGGTCCTAAGTTATCATTATGCTACCAAGGCTGTGTAGAGAGCTAAACAATTTCCATGACAACATTATTCAGTACAGCCAATTCACAATAACTACAGTGATTCCTCTCAAATCCAAAATCTTATAAAATCCTATTTAATAATAAACTTTCCATAATGAAAAGTATAAAGGCTATTAACAGACACTGTCGTATGAAACACTAATTTTGTTAAAATATTTCCATTAATATCGCAAAAAATAATATTCTATACTATGTGCTTGCATATTTATCATCATAAAATTACTACGCGAATGATAGCTGGCAAACAAATCTTGGTTCAAAAATAAATAATATACTGCATTTTAGTGGGTTGAAAATATAACTACTTAAATATATCTATACTAAACCATACAGGCTGATTCGCAAGTTACGGTCTACCAGAACGCAAGATAAGAGTCTACGTGTTTAACTTCAACAGCATTAGCATTGAATTGTGACTGGAAATATTTTCAACAACACGAAATTCAGAAATAACTCAAAGTTGAAAATCAGTCCCCTTCTCGCAATCCAATTTTAAGGTAAACTTTGAATAATAAAAGTATAAATGCTGTCCCACAAAACTCTAATTTTGTTCCGAAAATTTCAATTGATATCATACAAAACTAATATCCTACTTTATACTGCACATTAAAAAATTATACCGCATTTGATTGCCAGCAAACAAATCTATGCTCATAAATAAGTAATATAATGCATTTTTATGTGCTGAAAATATTACTGGGTAAATATATAAATATTGGCTAATTTCCAATTATATGGTAGAAATTTGCATGCAATTTATTGTAGTGCATGATAAAAATGACAAAATTTTCTATTATTCTCATTAGGTAGAAATCCTACTCCTAAACATTTTTAACTTCTGCCTATACATGCAGAAATCCACCTTCGGAAAATGTTCTTAAATGTTTTAAATTCCAAAAAACTGCTTTTGCATGAATAAGTAGGTCATGCTGGAGATATCAGATTGCCACTCTACACACTGCTAAGATTTAAATAAGAATATAGAATACAACAATGAACGCAAATAGGGAAGCTCATTCAATCTATTTTGTAACAAAAATATCTTACTCTCACCCATATTATTCCTTGGTATTGCAAAAGAGAACAACAGCTCCAGGCAGATCCAGAATGTCAGCTGTGCAGTACAGAAGATATTCAGAATGTCCTTGTAAGAATCTGTTGGATCTGCTCTTCTGAAACAATAACAGAATCAAATCAGCAATCTTGAACCACAGGATGTCATCAAGGTACTTTATGATATTCTTACTTCCCTCCCATTAAACCTTTCCACCATTTTTCTGAATTACATTTCTATAAAACCATTTCATTTGAACAAATTGAGTAAATTGTTTCTTTATACATTTACAAAAACATTATTTCAGAGTTGCTAAGGTGAACAATAATGTTCTGTCCAAAAACAGTGAAAAGTTCTTGAAATTTTTGTAATTCTTGTAAAATATCGCAACTCCCATTATTGTTGTAACTCTTAATAAGTTTTTGTTATGATGACTGCTTCCACTTCCCAATCTGTAACACTGTTTGTTAATAATAATAATTAAGGTGACCCAGACAGCCTCAATTATTTTTATAAATTTGACAACGATTAAGTATTTAAGTTTTCAACAAACAAAACAAAAATGTACTGTTGTCAGTGTGTTTGGAATATGACTGCAGCCATACTTGGAAGAATGGGCAACACCTACGAAATATTTTGTATGTACAATGTTAAAAAAGAAGTTAACTGTTATCAAGAACATTAGAATTCATAACTCAAAATAAACCCTTGGCTCATTTTGATTTTGAGCTACCAGGAACAAATGCAGCAGCAGAAAGTTTTTTCGATCATCAATGATATTTGTACCAATGAAAAAACTTTGGAATATTTTATTGCACAGTTGGTGATAAAAGTAAATTTAGATTAAAATGCTGTGACTTTTATAAGTCAATAGAAACAAATATTTATTTGTTAAAAAATTTCATAGTAGTGATAAATATAAATAAATAATAAAGGAGTTTTGTGATAGAAGTTTTTTCTCTTTTTACTTTCTGGGAAAGTATCGTTTTCATGAAAAAATAATGATTTCAACCGAAATACACTTTTTTAGTACCTCTGAACACGTTTTGACTATTTTCTCGATGATGTTTATGTGATAGAAATTTTGTGGGTGCTCGTTAACTCAAAAACTATTAATCAGATCAATGCGAAATTTTATATTTAACATTTTTGTTAAAATAACAAGAATTGATTAGTTTTTGGTAAAAATCAGTCAACCGGCTTGTCACATCCGTTTTTTTATATTTGCTTTAATATTTGATTAATGTAAAAAGGTATTGGAATAACTGTTGTATGAAATTTAATCTTCTACAACCTTTGTTTGAAACATTTTCCAATATAATGCATTGTTTAAGAGATATTTAAAAAAATATATTTTTTAGCTGCCACAACCGACAATTACTGTAAACACTTGATGCTTCATTATGTATTAATGACACACTATTATATTTTCTTAATTGTTGGAGCTTTGTGGCTATATCTAATATCAGAACTCTACAGGTTGTGTTTATTTCAGTTCTTTGTTAAGTCTGAATTTTTCTCACAGTTCCTTAAAATATTTATTATTAACCTATTTGGAATTTTTAGAAATATTACAGGTATAGAGAAAGTCGTGTGGTGGTAACATCAGATTTTTAAAAATTAAAGTCCATTTTTGAGATTTTGAAAATCTGGTGTCCTTATAATAATGCTAATATTTGTTGGCTATAAAACTCAATATCAACGTAACAATGTATTTGTCCATATAAAATTAATGTTATAATATATGAAATGCTCTATGCCTAACATAAACAATTTGCACATTTTAGAAATCTGAGAAAATATTTCAGCATGAACATGCTAAGATGCATCCAGAAAACCTTTGGTGGCCCTCAAGTAAAATATTGGATCCCCACTATCATTGCTAAGTAAAAGTGCTGTAACTCTAAGCACGATGAGTGATGATCTTGTTGAATGGGCTGTTAAATTTTGCATTAATTTAGTAACAAAAACCTAATGATTAAAATTGTAATAACACCAATAGATGAGTTCGGTACTTGAGTATTAATGGGGCTCCACCTCCGGAGTGCCCCTCTAGGGGTGAGATAAGGAACTACAAGGCACAGAAAGTGGCGAGATTTGGAATTACGTTGAGCAGTACTCCATTGGAATTTGGCAGGGCCAGGGAAGGAAAATTTTACTCAGCTCCACCGGGTTGGGTAACGTAGCTGAAGTGTTTTTGGTTCCTCCTCACGTTCACTGTGTTCCACCCTAAGGTTGGGAAATGTTCATCTTAATATATACCAGTCGTACAAACACAACACAAGCTTCATCGCCAACTGGTATATATCAAGATAAATGCTTCTCAACCCAAGGAGGGAATGCAGTGAACGTGAGGAGGAACCAAAAACACAATAACTTACCCAACCTGGTGGGGCTGAGTAAAATTTTCCTTCATGTTCAAATTTTGCTTCCCTGGCCCAGCCGAGTTCCAATGGAGAACTGCTCCATGTAATTCCAAATCTCACCACTATCAGCACCTTGTTGTTCCATATCTCGCCCTTAGAGGCGCTGCAGAGGTGGAGCCCCATTAATACCTGCCAAAGTACCATGAGTTCTAAACTAAAAGTGAAAGATATTCTTACAGCAACATTTATGCAATAATTATGGTGACCAGATTTTGACTTAGTGAAAAGAGGATAAATGACTAAAAGAACAAAAAGAGGAAAAATAAAATTTGGTGTAAAGAAGTTTTATTGGGGATTTCCAATAAAAAACAAGGTGTTATATCTAAATTAACCATTTCTCAATAAAAGCAACAACAAAAGGAACATTTTAATCAAATAAATGTTTAATAAAATTCTCTAGTCATATTTGTCCGAGTGATTCACTAATTCCAGCTTTTCTTATCATTATGGGGTTGAATTACTAAAAGCATGGCTAAGGCAACAGAATTTCTGATTTTCAAACTACAAAAAAATCATTTAAAAATATAGAGTAAAAAATACTTACGCAAAATCCTTTTATTTATATTTCTCACTACTATAAACATTTTTAACAAATCATTAATTGTTTCTATTGTGTTGTAAAATATCAGAACGTTTTTAATCTCAATTTACTTTTATCACAGCCTGTGCTGTAACACATGCCAAAGATGTTTAATTTTTTTCAGTAGTTCATATATCACTGATGATTGAAAAACTCGGCCGTTTCATTTGAACCTAATGGTGCAAAACCGAACTCCATAATCAACAGAAGATTTGTATATGGTATGAGCTCCCTGTCAAAATGAACAAAATCCTCCACCCAGCCTTTATCCGCACAAATATTCATTTGGCTCAAATTATTCAATTTTTCTACATTGCAGTGTAAGTTTATGCGTCTTATTTCATCAAATAACTGGCTTCCATTAATGCTAAAGGTTTTTTAACAGTGTTCATACAAAATATTTAAAATTTTCCATAGGAGGTCCATTCTTAGAATTACTCCAAAAGCAATTCAATTTTACATTTGACGGATTGTTATATTTTGCGTAATTGTTGGCAGAATTAACAAAGAGGGTGTAAAAAGGACAGATGAGGCCATTATTTTCAGAGGGCAAAATTTTCATAGGTCAAAATCTTCAAAAGGACTATCCTCTTGAAAAGAGGACTATCCTCTTGAGAATAAGACGTTTGGTCACCTTAGCAATAATACACACCCGATGCAGCGTACCGTCAACTGACAAAATAAAATTTTTCCTACTGTGGCTAAATGCGCACGCTGCAAAATGTCAAACCAATAAGTCAATCCCGCATTGATATTCACTCCCAATAAGATAATACTGAACAAATCGATTATATGAATACGACGTTAATTTCGACGAGAATGTCAAAAGATTTCATTACCTGCAATAAGTAATTCACATTCGCTTCTTTACCGCATGCCACCATTGAATCATCGATGCACATCGAACTGACGAAGATGTCTGTGAAGTAGGAATGTGCCATAAATAACAGAACAGGTATTTTAAACAGGTAGAGAATTTTAATAGGTATCTAAAATACCTATTACCAGATTACCCCTGTTATTACATAATAGGCACAGTTAACGTATCCGTATCATTTTCTTAAGAATTTTTCTAAAAAGTATTAGTTCAGTTTCACAATGCCTGTTTTTAAAAGAAACCATATTTTTTCATAATACCTATTCTAAAAACAATCCGTATTAGTTTCATGATGCCTTTTTCTTTCAAAATATTCCCTTCATGATACCTGTTCTACCTATTATTTCCACAATACCTATTCTACCTAATATTAACAGGATACCTGGCTTATAAACATTGTACTTGCAGAATTTGTTTTCTACATCCTCCTGTTGCAAAGGCAGTTAAAAATAATGATTCAAAGTCACCTTTCAGGAGATGAATTGCAATTTTATAGGGTACCTTTCGATAGTGGAAGATCAGGGATTTGTGGAATTCGTAAAAGCCCTAAATCCTTCGTATTGCTTGCCAAGTAAGAAGACCATTACTGCATGCATGATCCCGTCCTCCTACGAACGTTGCATGATTTCTGTTCGACAGATTTTAGAACCTGTGACTAGTGTGTGTTGACAGCAGATGGCTGGACTTCGAGGAATGCAGATAGTTATTTGGCAGTAACTGCTCATTATATTTCTAAAGACTTTTAATTAAAGTCTCTTTTATTGGAATGTTCCGTAATAGATGGATCTCATACTAGTGCCAACTTAGCCGCCTACATCAAACGCAGTGCTGAAAAATTCGCTTTGTCGGATAAGATATTAGTAGCAGTAACTGATAATGCTAGCAATATGAGAAATGCCATAAGGGAAGACCTAGGGTGGAAACACTTGGGGTGCTTTTCACATACATTAAATTTGATTGTACAGGATGCATTGAAAGGACCAAGGATAATTCTTGATAAAATAAAGGGTATCGTGTCACACTTCAGAAGAAGTGCATTGGCAAATGAAAAATTGATTTTGTACCAACGGAACTCGGGTATTTATACCCAAAAAAGCTTCTCCATGAAGTTCCTATACGGTGGAATTCCACATTTTTCATCATTAAGCTATTCTTAGAACTGAGAGATGCTATGAAAACCGCACTTGCGCTTATAAATAAAGACTTACTAGTGCTTTCCGAGGAAGAGTGGCAGATATGTGCTGATTTATGCGAAATTCTTCAGCCACTTGAAGAAGCCACTACAAAATTCAGCGGAGAAAAATACATTACAGGGAGCGAAATTATTGCTATTACAATGGGATTATTTTCAGTATATGATTCATTCTTGGAAGAAAACTATGACCCAACTGTGAAAAATACCATTAATGCAATACGTGATGGATTGTATACTAGATTTTGTGATTTAGAGTTTAGCAATACAATTTCACTCTGCACATTTCTGGATCCAAGGTTTAAAGTTTTTGTATTTTCAAACCCAAATGCAGCTGAAACAACGAAAAGAATGGCCATAAATTTCGTGACGAAAATAATGAAATTGGTCGGCAGAACCAAGAGATGCCAGAACAACGCATCCCCAGCGTAACACTAACGCAAGATTTTGTCTGTGGGATGCTTTTGATAAGAAGATGGCAATAACTCAACCTCAAGGTAAGTAGCAGTAACAAGTTATTTATTTCCTATTACAAATTTCAAAAAACATTAATTATTTCTTGTGTATTTTAGTCGGCACGGCAACGTCTGCAGCGATCGAAGAGGTTCAGCGGTACTTAGATTGTAGTTATCTTCGTAGAGACCAAGATCCCCTCATGTGGTGGAAAGGAAATGGGCACTTATACCCTTCACTGGCAAAATTAGTGGTACAAAAGTTCAACATGCTGGCAACCTCAGTTCCATGCGAAAGACTCTTTTCCAAGGCCGGTATTGTTCTAAGTGTTATTAGTGCACGCCATGTAGAAAAACTGTTTTTAAACGAATTCATATTTATTATGAAATTCATTCATTACAATAAATATAGTTCTGAATACTTTATGGGACCGAGTTAACTTCTTGTCCCATGCTAGTTTATTAATGATACGAGAAGCAGAATGATCATGTATACTTTTTGCAATGTTTTTCTTATTCTTAGATATCTTCCTGTAATTATAAGTAATGGATGTAGCTGAATTTTATGACCTGAAAATGTTAATAAAATTGAAGTATGTGTTACCAAGATTATACGCCCGTCATGAGTTTAGTTACCATCTAGTGGCGTTTTTGTGAACTGCGTATCTGTTAAAACCTGTCTTCGGACAGAAGCATGATGATGATACGATATCGAGATAAAAAAGCAGCGGATGTTTTTTCCAACCTTACGGATATTAAGTTAAAACCCTACAACCGCACCCGGATAGTTGTATGCAAAGACTACTAGCCCTACGAAAGTTATTTATTGCATAATAGCAATAAATAACCTCTATTGGTCGGAGTAAAATCTTTGTTATCCGGTACCAAAATATCCGGAAAACTTGAATAATCGGCATAATTCCAAACAGGAAGTTTTCGGAGCTTTTCTTACAACGTAAGAAAATAAATAAAATAAAAGAAGATCGGCATAAAGTGATATCTATTGCTGAAACAATTAACTACATCTTCAAAAACAGGAGATTATGTACGTGCTAGCATCTGTTACATTTTGGCCAAATAAATAATGTTTTCCGAGCGATGCTGACTGAACCGTACCTTGAGAGCGAAAGGGTTAATTGCAGTATATTTTCAATAAAATATGATTACGTTTTAGTTGTTTTTCTTGTCATATACATACTCAGTACTGTGTATATGTTGGTTCCAATATGGTTTACATTAGTACATATCCAAAATTTTAGTTTTACTCTTATTATCAGTTGGTGAATCCTAAGTACATAGGCAGCTCAGATAACCAGAAAATTTGATTATCCGGCACCATGAAATCCACATCCGTGCCAGATAACAAAGCTTTTCTATATGACTCTGTTGTTGGTCACTCCGAATATCGATATAACTTTACAGACATACAGGTGTACTTGAACATTTTTTAGTTAATGTCCATAAGGTTAGAAAAAAAAATTCGATGCTTCTTTTTTATATCGATATCGCATAGGTGTCACTTATGTCGTATATAACTACACATACATGACAAACGGAATCTAGTTGTGACACAAATATAGTTATTTTGTTTGAAAATTAAATTCCTCGAAATGCACGCTAATAATCAATCGTCAAAATTACAAATCATCAAAACTGAAAGTTCTTCTACGCCGACAACATCATATCATGGGACAAATTTATGGAGCAAATTAGAGATAGACAGGCACAAGGTATTTGAATGTCCGCTTGAATAAACCACCGTCAGCCTTAAAATAATGGCATAAACAAAACTATTACTATTACCTTCTTTGTGTAGATATCTTCCTCTGTTTCTGGCTATGCATTTAACATCAAAAGAGTGAAACTGCTGTCTAAAGTGGAAGAAGTTCCAAAGTTTATGAAGGGTGTTGTGTATTGGATGTCTAGGGATGCTCGAGTTCAAGGTGATAAAGATGTTTATTACATATATAGCTTTCTGTGCAATGACATTTATGCGAACTATTTCTTTATTTTTTAGATAACTGGGCTATGCTTTTTGCGCAGAAGTTAGCTTTGAAAAATAAAGTTGGACTTCACGTGTGCTTTTGTCTGCTCCCAAAATTTCTCGATGCAACTATTCGGCATTTCAAATTTCTCCTTGGAGGTATGTGGTTAGTTAATTGACAATTATTATTTTCTCGCATTTCTATCGATTGACACCAAGACAAATATTCTCATTATGCATCTTAATCGTTCAAGTCATCATTCTTGTTTAGTCATGTATATTAGATAATGCCTTGATCCAGGGCCGTCTTTATTGGGGGAGGGCAGTCGCCCAGAGCCCCGCGCCGAAGCGGACCCCGTATCAATGGGGCTCCGCGCTTGAAGTTAGCTTACGAACTACTCTTACTTACTAGTCTTAGTAGATAGACGTAACGAGCGTGGAACGCGAAAACATTTCTTTAGATCAGCGGTTCTCAACCGGTGTGTCGCAAAGAGCGGAGAGGTGTGCCGCCGAAAGTTTTAATAGCGACTTGTAAAAAATAAAGTAAATTTCGTTTGGCGAAGTTTTTGTTTCACTTTCGTCGTTTTAAAAAGTAATACTAACAATTTCAATAGGTAAACTTCATTATTACACACTACTCTTCCTTTTTAAGTTCAGCGGATTGTAGTATGCAGTGTGTCGCGCACGTGAGCATCGACTGTCATGTGTGTCGCGACGGAAAAAAGGTTGAGAACCGCTGCTCTAGATGTTTGTTATAAGAAAGATATAATTTATCTGAGTATGGGTTAGAGGGGGTCACGCGGATCCTAGAGACGATCCTTGCTTGATCTTTAAAGATTATTTACGCAGAAAATAAAATCGTTTTCATGATTCTTGAGCATTAAGTTTGGTTTTTAATTTTTTTATAAACGTTAATTTTAAAATTACATTATTTTTATCTTTAAACTAGTTGATCTCGAAATACAGGTTGATTTGTGCTGAAAATTTGTTAAGGAATTTCCGAGGATTATGAAGGCACAAGTGTGCATATATAATATTTAACCCTTAAGTAGGCATGTGGGTTCTTTAAAGACCCCACAACTTTAAAATATGCTATAATTTTCTGTACTTATTTGCACATTTTTTCATTGCCCTCCTAAAACATTTCTCTCTTTTTGATCTTGTAAAAATTTCAGCTTTAGTTTTGTAGTATTCCGTTTAATATTGCATTTTTTATCGATGGGGTCATTTAAGACCCCACGTGCCCATTTACGTTATGAAATAGTGTGCGTGTTAAATGTTTTAATATTGAAATTTAATTTTTCAGTTGGTAAACTGTTGGAAATAAATATATTTTATACACTTTCAGAACATTTTACTACTAAAAGTTCTATGCATGTTGCCTTAAATCAGGGGTCGGCAACCTACAGCCCACAGGCCACATGCAGCCCTCAAGAACCCTTTATGCGGCCCGCAATGCTGTAGTGAAAAAGTGATCAGGAAAATTTCTCATGGGCAATTTTATATTTTTTGAGTAAAATGATGGTCTCAAAGCCTTTTTGGGTGAAGTTTTAATGCTAGTAAATTATGTAAACATGATTTAGTTCATATGAAATCACAGAATCTCAAGAAAACTTCTAATTTATTCGCTCATCCGGCCCGGCAAGGCTTTCTTGACTCCCAATGCGGCCCTCCGAAGCATTCACAACTGCAAATGTGGCCCGCCATGCAGAAAAGGTTGCTGACCCCTGCCTTAAATGGA
This sequence comes from Tanypteryx hageni, assembly GCA_028673005.1. Classification (NCBI taxonomy): domain Eukaryota; kingdom Metazoa; phylum Arthropoda; class Insecta; order Odonata; family Petaluridae; genus Tanypteryx; species Tanypteryx hageni. The sequence continues at coordinate 124,952,434 of CM054113.1, read as the reverse complement.
GTAGTAGATGTATATTTGGGAACTGCTGCTGATTATGCATTTCAAACATTACATTTATTTGATTTTCATATAATGCTACTTGAGTCATCATTTTATATTTCATTATCTCTATTTTAATGGAATTATTAGTTTTCATTGATTTTTAAGTGAAATGTTCGGTTCTATTTTGTTATACCTCTCCTCTCCCCGCTGATTATGTGCTTTAGGTATCTTTTCTATTTTACCCCCCCCCCTCTCGGTATATTTTCTTTATTTAATTATGGAATCTTGTTTGCTTTAAATTGTGTATAACTACAATTGTTGCATATTTGTATCTAAGTTTGTTATTGTATCATTGTGTCTACCACTTAATCCAACATGGGAGGAGGGGGGAAATATAACGAATCCAATCCCCAAGCACTTAGCCCTACCTGGGGGTTTAATGAGGCAGCAACCCCCTTTATGGATTGCAACAAAACCTTAATGTGGTGGTTTTAAGGGGAAGGGGGTCTGCTAAACAATTCCTCCACGTCCATCGGGTTGGGTTGGTTTTCCTTCCACTTTCACATTTGCACTCTCCATTGGGTTGGGTTGGTTTGGGGGTTTACTTGGTTTTCTTTCCACGTTCACATTTGCACTCTCCATCGTAAAAATTAAATAATTAGACCTAAGATGTAAATAATTAGAGGTGAGAGGATAAAACAGAAAAGATACCTAAATCACATAATTGGAGATGGGGTCAAACAGAATAGAACCAAATATTCTTACCCATAATCGAAGTTTAATTAATTTTTAGCATACATTTTTCAAAAATCATTTAAAGTTATGTTTCTATAGGTTTGCATGAAGTGGAGTCAGAGTTAAAATCTCTTGACATTCAATTTCATCTGTTGTGTGGTGAACCTGAGAAAGTGTTATGTGAATTTGTTGAAACCCATGCTATTGGGGCTGTGATAACTGATTTTAGCCCTCTGCGAACTCCGTTATGTTGGGTGAACTCTTTCAAGAAAAAATTGTCCCCTGATGTTCCTATGTGGCAGGTAAAGTTTAATTTTATTGTGTAAATATAGTGTGATATCTTGATGAGATGTAAAAATTTTTGCATGAACTAAATGTTTTCGTTTACACATATCAGAAGTCATACCCTTATTGATCATAAATGTTGTGTACATTATTTCAGTTAGAGCTTAAATGTATGAAAATTGATAAAGTATGTCCTCCACAACCACAAAAGTTTGGTAAAACCTATTAGACATTTTGGTTACAAAGCATCTAACATAAGCAATTATTCACTGGTAGTAAATTCATAACATTTAGAATTTGCTATCAGTGAATCACTGCTGATGATGCTGTTTAACCAAAATGTGCGGGGTGGCCATAATTTATTCACCACATTACAAACATCCATACAGCACAAATTACCAGAGATATTGGAACACTGCTCCATTTGAAAGAACTGCTGAGAGTTTTATATTTAGTGATTCATGTGGACAGGTATGCCGAAAGCCAGTATGGGCCTGGGGGCAAACAATCTCGCCAGGCCTCCTTTCTCTGTTTCAGCAGACCCTAGGCAGCAACTTCTCCCTTCTCTGTAATCTTGTCTTCCAATAATATAAGCAGAAATTGTCAAAATTACATTAAATAAAATAATTTTATCAAAATTACATATCAAATACCATATTTTTTGGCATATAAGATGCATCCCGGTTTTTTGGACAATTTTTCAGGAAAAATGCTATTTTGATTCACCAAGGCATTTAGGAAGGGCCACCTCGTGTAACATTTCCAGCCGTGATTAAGTCTATATCTGGCAACGTACAGAAAATATCCTAGTGTGATAACAGTTAAATATAACATTTTAGATACACTTAATTTGTAAAATAAATAGGGATGATCTAAAACATAAATAATTGCTTCAAAACTTGTATAGCTAAATGCGCCATGTGAACTCGACAGTCATATTCATTAAGCTGTCAGAGTGCGCTGCACATGTTGCACGTATAGATACCCTTTACCGATAGTATTTAAATTTAGGTGCATGATGATATTTTAATTTAATGGGATAAATAATGAACGGAATGCATATGTAATAATGATATCTATGCTCAACTAGTCCTTTTTCTTCTGCAACTTTTTGATTTGTACATAATGATTTTGATCAATGCAGCATTACCAGACTATATCTGTTCTACTATCCATCACTTCCTCCTCTAGTTGTGGCCATTTAAGACCAACCTTATGAAGACTATGTTTCCCTTATCCCATCAACTTCAGTTTATCCTCCTTTTCTCCATTCATGGACCATTTTTTCTGTGGGAGGTGGAACAAAATGACGTGCTGCTGCTCAGTTTCCATATTGAAATACCTGACACTTATAGATAATAGTGTAGGCATATCTTTTCATTCTTGTAGCCATTGCGTTCTCAATCACGTAACATTATTTATCCTAGATATGTATAAAATATTTGTCTACATGAATTCTGTTATTTACCCACCCCTGATCTAGTATACATATGCTGTATTTTTTAGACTTTAAGAAGCACTTTTTTCCAGAAAATGACTCCCAAAATCAGCCTGTCTTATACACTGAGGGTAAGATTATTACTGTTCTCAATACCTTCTGACACTAACGAACACATACATCCCCAAAATGGAATAATTGGCAGTCATTCATCGCAAAAACATTAAAACATATATTATTATGCAATCTTTGCACGATGTGAACTCATAGAGGGGGACAACAATTACGACTCCTTTGCATGGAGACCTACAATGCTCCTTTGTTTAAACTCGGGAACCGCTGCATGTATTTTGACGAAATTTGGTATTGGGAAGTTTTACTAAAATTGGTTGACCGATTCAAATTTTGGTTAAAATCGGGCAACAATTATGACCACTTTACATGAAGACCTACAAGTAGTTGACAATGTTCCTTTGTTTCAACTCGGGAACTGCTTGATGTATTTTGATTAAATTTGGTATTGGAGAGTTTTTCTAAAATTGGTCAACCGATTACAATTTTGGTTAAAATTGGACAACAATTACGACCACTTTACATGAAGACCTACAATGTTCCTTTGTTTCAACTCGGGAACCGCCGGCTGCATTTTGATGAAATTTGGTATTGGTGAGTTTTGCTAAAATAAATCGACTGATTCCAATTTTGGTTAAAATCAGACAATAATAACGACAACTTTACATAAAGACATTTATTTTACAATGTACCTTGCTAGCTTCTTGTTAAATACTCATCTAAGCGAAAAATATTGGAAACATTGTGAAATCTCAAAGAACGCATTTGGAAACTATGTATACTCTGACATGGAGTACACCTTTCCAATATTGTTACTAATTAATAATGTAAAATTTGTTAATATACACAGTTATACCTTATGCAACATGAATTCCAATGACCCATTTTCATTATTGCGCTTTAATACATGTCCACTCATAGTGATTACAATTTCGGTGTATTTGCAATGTTTTATTTCCTAATGAGGCCATTGAGTAGCGCGATTGTTCTTTTAAGCTACTAGTCACTTTATCCATTATTACTTTCTCCATACGTAGTATAGGGGAAAGTATTGTTTTTATGAAAAAAATTGATTTCGAGATTTCAACGGAAATACATGTTTTGACGTCTCCTGAAGATGTTTTGACCATTTTCTCGGTGATGTCTGTGTGTGTGTGTGTATGTGAAAGTTTTTTCGTGGGTGCCTTAACTCAAAAAATATTAATCAGGTCAATGCAAAATTTTATATTTAACATTTTTATGAAAGTCACAGGAACTGATTAGTTTTTGGTAAAAATTAGTCAACCGGAAGTGGGTGTTTACTCTTGTCACTTATCCGGTATTTTGAAATATTTGCTTTAATATTTGATATATGTAAAAATATATTGGGATAAAAGTTGTAGGAAATTTAATTTTCTACAACCTGTTTGATACATTTTTCCATATAATGCATTGTTTAAGAGATATTTTTAAAAATTATATTTTTAGCTGCCACCTATTGTTAACAATTGTTGCTTAGTTACGTCTTAGTAACACTCCTTTTTATTTTCTTAATTGTTGGGACTTTGTTGCTATATCCTATATCAGAAGGCTAGGGTTTGAGTTTATTTCTGTTCTTTGTCAAGTCTAAATTTTACTCGCAGTTTCTTAAAATATTTATTATTATGCAACCTATTTGGAATTTTTAGAAATATTACAGGTATGGAGAAAGTTGTGTGGTGGCCACATCAGATTTTTACATTATGTACTTGTATGCAGTACCTCTCTTTCGCACTCATTATAGGTATTATCTTTACTGTTATTTTCTCCAGCGAGATTCTTCCTAGTTCTTTTATGTTTTTCTTTCAAATCTGTTTCAACAACAATATCTATATTTCTTTTTCCTATTTCTTCATTTGAAGTTATTGCAAAATTTGTAGCCACTCCAAAAACAACATCAAAATGTCTTGACATTTTAGAAAGAGCACACAGTATTTTCTACCTTGCGAAAAGCTTGCAAAACATTCATTCCTCTTATCCGTAAATATGATGATAATGGAGATGTATTTTCAAATATGTATGTTTAAAAATATTCGTGCCATGATTATAATTTCAAAGCTTTTTAAAGTGTCCAACATTGTTTTAGCTTCGTAACGTACATTTTTGGGAAATTTTGCATCTACTTTTTTTAAACAAACATTAGTTACAACTTTCTATTCTTTTTAATCACTTTTTAGAATTTTTCACGTAGTTTTGAAAAAATAGAAAAATTTTATTTTGAAGTCAGATTAGTTAGGAATTTGTTTACATGTTATTTTGTTTAGTAGGTGTGTTATTTTTATAGTAAATTCATAATATCGACTGAAACACTTATTTTTCGTTATTTTAAGGTGATTTTAAATAAGAAAACTAAAATTACAAATTTGACTCCTGGGTAAGTATCACCAATATTTGGAAGGAAATGAATGTGTTAAGCAGTTGATCCCCTTAGTGCTCTTTGTAAAGAGTAGGCTAATGTCGGCACCAGTTTTCCCTCCCTTGTGAGTGTATTTGGTGTGGAAGGAGTTATGGCTATAATAATCCAAGTGGTTGATTAGCCAGAAATACAAACAAACAAACCAGTGCTGACCACATTTTCACTTCAAAGGCATTCCTATTGTTTCTTGGTACATGATGTGCTTTTCATGTCAAGGCTTATGTTTACCCAAAATAAACAAGATGGAAAAATATACTCCATAAATGGAATACACAGAGATTTCAAAGGCATTCTTTATGGGAAATACATATGAAATGGTATTGAAAGATTGGACAATTCTGGAATTTTTATCTCTGAAACTATAACAAGTAATTATGTAGTCTCACTGATGTTTTTGTGGCAAATGAAGTCCTCTATCTGAATAAATTTTTTGATCTATACCTTACTGATCATATAAGAGCTTGGGAGAGAAATATATGAATTTTTAATTTTTGTTTGTCGAGAAAATTGTCTTAGGGAACAATGTAAATAAAATATGTGATGTTTTGCTAGGGATTTTCTTGAATTTTTATCTCCAAAACTATAATAATAATAATTATGTGCTCCCATAGACTTCTATATGGTAAATGATGTCCTCTATTCAAATAAATTTTTTAATCTATACCTTACAGATCATATAAGAGTTTGTGATAGAAATACGTAGTATTTAATTGTTGTTTGATGGATGCCATTTAACAAGGTGCGAGTATAAGTTTATTTATGTAATTATGTAAAGTGGAAGTTCTAATTGATGGATGCAATTCAAAATAAATGATAAATATTATTTAGGATCACCCCTACTTTATTTGATTAAAATTCGTCCAGCGGTTTAAGAGATGAAAGTTATGACAGACAGGCAGACAAGACATGCCCATAAGGCATTCTGCTACTACCACTTCACTGGTAAAGAATGCCTAATATTTTAAAAATTATTTAAAACAAATAATTGAAAAAATAAAGAGCCAAAACAAGCATTGATGTCAAAAACAGGTCATGAGCCTGGGAACAGTAGGACTCCTATGAAGTGAAAACACCTCGGCTCAGCAAAAGGATTTTAAGGTAGTTCATGTAACTTACCATCATTCCAATGATTTTCTGGGGGAAGGAAACACCATGCTGTAGTCTTAATAGACAGAAAATAATCACATTGACTGGATTGTGGCACTTCAACCTGAAAATTCCTGTTGCAACTCGAGCATAATATTGATAGACCACTTATAAGTGATTATCAATTGCTACATAATCAACATCTTCATACCCAACAGTGAACATGAGGAATTAAAACTTTGTTTAGTGTTTAGCAAAGTAAAAACTTATTAAACAGGTAAAACAACCTTACCAGTTATACTCATTGTATCATGTACTTGGAACTTCTTAAGCAAGGAACATGTTATGCAGGAAAAAATAGATTTCATTTTATGGGTTTGAAATGGAACTTCAGAAATAAAACCTCTTACAGGGGAAACTTCTTATGCAGGAACTTCTTAACCAGGTTCTACTATATGTGTAATAATTCTGTATAAATTCCTTGGCTGTTTTTGAATTTCTGGCTTGATGTATACATCAGTAAGCTCTTTTGCAAATCAGGTAGCATTTTTCTAAATGATGTATATTGATTTTAGACTCAAAGTTCTTTTTAAACATCCTTAAAGTAGAAGTAGTGACATTTTAGGGTTTCTGCAAGGAGTAGGAAGCCATTTTGAGATCATCAGCCTTTTCCTACATGTGATTTGGTGTAACCAAGCTGCTATTTCTCCTTGACTACAGCACATCAGCTATATTTTTGTACCCAAAACTAATAGTCCTCCTATTTTGTTTGTGAGACAGCATTGTCAATGATGATTTTTAAGTCATTCAGAGATAATACTCAATTTCTTTAACATAATTATCTTTTGTGATAAAATCTTTCTTGAAATTTATGTCTATGCATGAGTGGCTTACTATGTAGAAGCCTTAACAGTTAAATACTTAAACCATTATTTATATATGTTAAAGATAATGAAATACTTTTATTGTAATGGAACTTATCTTTTAAATTTACCATTAGGTTGATGCTCATAACATAGTACCAATTTGGGTAGCTTCTGATCAGTTGGAGTATGCAGCATACACCATTAGAGGGAAAATAAAGAAGCATTTGCCAGAATTTCTCACACAGTTCCCTCCAGTTGTGAAACATCACTATCCAGCCACAGTTGAGGCAAAGGTGATATCTTACTTAAATATAGTTGAGTAATGTGAATGTGATTTGTAGAAGGGGTACTCATGATAAGAGTTTTCCAAAAGTATACAGCAGAAATAGCATTTCTGAATGAAACATTTTTATTTGGTGATTTCCTGCTTAAATCTAAATGATAATAACACCAGTTTAGCATTTCGACAATCTTAAAGTTCTATATTTGTTCATGAGTAGAGGACCTAAGTAGTTTCTTGCAAAAAGTTACTAGCTTGAAAAATATGATGAATCAATAGAATGAAGCTTAACTGCAGAAAATTATATCATTTAAACTGTGTGTGAAATGTTTTATAAAATTGAAAGATAAGGAAAGTTTCTTCATAACGAGTTTTGGGACTCATCTCTGTTCAACTGCCTATTAGAGGTAATTTTTATTCATCTTTAAAGGTTATGTAACCATTTCACTGTGTAAAACGACTTAATTCACTGACACATTTTTAAAGCAACTTTTCTCCATGGCTCAACATACCTAATGCTAGGCTGTGGAATCAAGGATGGGAAAGTTTGTTGCTTCACACGGTAAACATTTTTTGATGGCCATGGGGCAAAGTTGCTTTACGTGGTGAACTGAAAAAAATGTTTGCCAACTACTGCTTTACAGGGTGAAAAGGTTAACTTTCAGCCAACTTGGGTAGGCATAGAATTGTTAAATACAGGCTATCCCACCTATCCACATGCAGATTATCTACAGCAATCATACAAAGTTCATTATATCCTTAAAACTGAAATCGTGAGAAATTTGGCTGCTAGGGTTTTCAAAAAGGAAGAAATTGTGTTAATTTGGTGTTCTGATATAATTTACAAGCAAAATACATTGATATCCACAGCTTATCTAAATTCATAAATTAATAAAGTCACCTTATCATCAAATAAAGCACTAGAGAATTATTGTACTCATCTTATGGCTGTAAAACTTAAAGAATAAAGTATTCATCGAAAGATTCACCCACTTTCGAGCAATGTTGAAATAGCAATAATCATTCTATAATTTTCCGATGTACTCTACGTAGATTGGCAATCGGAATTTCACGTTCTATACCGGGTAAGTTCCAAATTTAAAATTTCTTCATAGAGCGATTTTTAATGTATGGTCAGAACTTGAGAGTGGTTGTGCTATCCTTCTTAAAGATTACCTCAATAAAAACATTCACAATTTATCATATTTCATAATTACAGGAATGGCAGAGAAGTTAAAGATTGGATGCTGTGCTTTGTTTGATCATTAGAACTATTGTTAACTTTGATAAGGTTGACTCACTGATATTTAAATGTATATACAAAAATGTATGCCACAGGTATATTTAAATGATTTTTGGATTATCTGCAGTTTTCAATTTTTTGTCCACTGCTTTCTCTTATTAGCACGGATAATCAGGAATTTCTTGCATCTTTTCTGTTTGAAAAAGTTAGTTGATTGTACCATTGTTAATAATCCTACTGTCACTGTCTCTAAAATAAGAACCATCCTATTCTTTTTGTAATTTTCATTGTGTGATATATTATTTCTTTTACAGCCTGTGGACTGGAATGCAGCTGTATTCTCATTGCAAGTTGACCAAAATGTGGGAGAAGTAAAATGGGCTGTACCTGGTACCATTGCTGGCTTTAAGACCCTCCAGGCTTTTATTGCCAACCGTCTTCCTCTCTATGCCACTAAGCGTAATGAGCCCACAGTGAATGCTCAGAGTAACCTCTCACCTTGGATTCACTTTGGTCAGTTAGATAAGTTTTTAAGCTGGTTTCCAAAGGAAACGTAGCCTTATGAAATAGTCATGTCTGTATGTGTGTCTGTCCCTTATTAACAACTTTTGCACCGAAAGACTGATTTTCATGAAATTTGTTATGAGGCTCATGCTGCCAGGGTCCACCTCGGGACTATATTTTATTTGGCGAAGATTGAGTCCAGGGTTCGATTCCAGGAATGTTTTTTTCTCTATTTGTTTTACATAGGAAATCTCAATTCCAACGTGCAGAGATGTTTTCTTTAATACTTTAAAATATCTTAAAATTGTGATATCAGAGCGAGGTTTGTACTGTTCTAAGGGGAAAAGAATGTACATTCCAATTATTATCACCAAATTTTGATACTTGATCATATTTTCTTGAATTACTACTAAAACATAGCGTTTTTGCATTTTAAATCACATTTTATCGGATTGTTGCCATGGAGCCGATTATTACCCAACTCAGCTTGAGCATAGATGAGTGAACAGATGGGTTATTTTCTTTTCCACTAGATTACACTTCAGCAATGGACAGTTGATCCATATGTATAGCATATAAACGGTAACATTTATTGAACTCATTTATTTAAAAAAATACATGCCAAATATAATGTCAGAAAGAGATTTTGACATTCCTTTCAGTATTTAAAACCTGATAATGCTCGATTAATTTGTTTTTCATTTTTTCTCTATAAACTATGAATTACAAATGGTATGAGAATTCCTTAGAATGACTAACGCATACTGAAATATTTCCTGTCAATATAAGTAATCAATTTGGGATGTCAACTTTGGGAAATCAGGCTGCATTAGTCCTGGTTTGGACTTCTTGTTGTTTTTTGAGTTGTGATTATTTTTCATAAATGTAAGAAGACATGGAACCTACCCAATATGCAGTTAAATCTTGCTTCCTTGAAATCTGTGAAGTACTTATCATATCTTGGTCAAGTTTACAGAAAATTATAGAAAAAGACTGAAGTTTACCTTTTTGAATTCAAGGATAAGCACTTAATCCTTTCAATGCCACACCAATTTTGGTGGGTATGTCCAAAAGTGCCTGGCTATTTCAGCAATATGCAATAATGATTTAAGTAAAGAGTATGATTATGGCCATAGAGAGTTCGGGTGTAAAAATTACGAACGATTACGTAAGATCTATGTTGATTCAGCAAGAAACTAAGGTGAGGCAGAATGATCATTCAAAGGAAAATGCACTTCTTTCACATGTGAAGAATAGGAAGCCTTTTGTGCCAGTGTGCTTCAGTTGCAATAAGAAGGGACATAAGCAGTGGCGGCTCGTGTATAGGCACTGCAGAACTGCAGCACCCCCTATTTCCACTTGATATTATCGATAACATTTAATATAATGAGTCCTTTTTTCTTTAATTCTTTCTTTATTTTGTAGTACAATATATATTCCTTAAGCTTAATGTCAGTACTTCAGTAGCCATCCCCCAGTTTATGAAAAAGATACAAAAATCTTTGTATGGAACTGTGCGCTTCACAGTGCCAGCGACGTGGTGTTTGACTGTTGTGCGCATGCGCACATAGGAGGGGGGGTGGGGAGGAAGGCGGGACTGCCAGGTAGAGAGAGCACTGTTGCTCTCGCAGTGGCGTGATGGTGGAAGGAAGTTTTTTTATACTCAGCGTGTGTTGTGCTTAAAAACCGTGTACCATATTCTTGAATGTGATAAAGTGTAGAAGAGTGTAGAATTAGATTATTATTCTCCTTCCAGCTATTCTATTTGATTCATTTTTTTCGGTTCTTTTATGGATTTCATTTTTAAATGAATAGATCAAGCTTGAACTGTAACAATTTAAGTTAAAGTAAGTAAAAAATGTTTGGTTTTTTTTGTTAAGATTTTATCAAGTTCCTGAATAAATTTTCTTTTTATACATATTTTTTTCCTTTTACACAATTTTAAAACAAAGGCTAAAAAATTTCAGGAGCAGCACTCCCACTAATTTTAGATACGAGCCGCCACTGGACATAAGTCTTTTCAGTGCCCATTGAAGAATGATAAAAAGGACAGATGAGGAAGTCATAAATCGGAGACAGAAGAGCAAGTGAGGCATAGTGTGAATAAAGCTACAGTTCTCCTTACAGCTCTTTCTACCACTACCACTAACCCAGACAAGTGGATAATTGACTCTGGAGCTACTTCTCATATGAGCATGAGAAATGATTGGATTAGAGAACTGAGGACCTCAAGACAAGAGATCACAGTTGCCAGCAACAGAAAGATCTATACTGAGAGCAGTGGAGATGTTGAGGTGAGAATGGATGTAGATAAATTCATCAATAGAAATGTTTTATATGTTCCAGAAATGACAGCCAACCTACTTTCAGTAAGGAAAATGGTTGAAAAAGGATTGGTTGTTGCATTTTCACAAGAAGGCTGTAGAGTGTACCATCAAAGTGACTGTACGATAAGAGGTGAGGTGCAACTGAATGGTTCCATTCAAGGGGGTATTTACAAATGAAATCAGGTTCCAGAAAGGGTCACTAAGGAAGTCAATCAGCAAGCAAACATAGCAGCATCAGAGAGGATCACCCAGAGGTTATGGCACAGAAGACTAGGGTATCTCTGCAGAAAGTCAATCAAACTGCTGAATGAAGGTATGGCAAGTGGCATAAGTTTTTGTGCCACAGATGAAGATGAGCAATGCGTACCTTGCGTCAAAGGGAAGCATGTTAGGCAGTCTTTTAAGTCTAGTAAAAAAAGAGCTGAGGAGAAGCTTCAGTTGATTCACTCAGATGTCTGTGATCCGATGACAGAAGCAGAGTAGATGGCATTAACAGAAGGGAGTAAAGAGGCCATTTATTTACAGGGATTATTTAAAGAGTTATATAAAAATTATATATTGTATAATGATAACCAAGGGGCTGGAAAGTTGGCTAGCAACCCAGTTCATCATCATAGGACCAAACACATTGATGTTAAGTATCACTTTGTTTGAGAGGCCATTGAAAGAGGGAATGTTTGTATTAAGTACATTTCTACTGAAGAAATGACAGCAGATATTTTGACTAAGGCATTAAGTGGGCCTAAGCATCAGTTATTTGTATATAATCTTGGATTAGGGTCGTTTGATTAAGGGGGATTGTTGGAAATTTCATTTATAAGTAGTGTAATCTGAACGACCCGTTGCTTATATTTATATGGTATATCAATGTATATCGATACTATCAAAACTGTGTTGCATTCATCTGATACTATTCCTTTTTTACTTCCGGTTTATACCTTGTAGCGTGGGTACGTGTGATTAAAAGCATGTTTGTATATCCAGGCGAATCTGACGTTTCTTTTAGTCCACCCTAATAGTCTTAACACCTACCAACTACATTGTTAAACCTTGAAATCCTATTGTTACTTCAATCTATATAGCTTTAAATGTGCTTTAAAGGCTTTTATTACAAGAAGGAGAGAAAGACTGAAGGAGGGGGAAATGATTTTCATAGCTATCAATGTAAACAACATTTGTTGCGTTATTTATGAGAAGGAATACCTTAAAATCTGAAATACTATTCAAAGAGATTAAAAATCGTAATTATGAGCTAAATTCAATATTATTGAAATAGAAATGGTATGAAAATCTCAGGAACGTGCTGGACATTTTAATAAACAAACCAAGCAAAAAAAATTTATGGGGTGAAGGATTGTGTGATAGGTTATGGGAGTTAGGTAGAATAATGGAGGACTTGAGGATGGTTTGGGAAATTGGGAGAGAAAGAGGTTTAAAAGAATCACAAAAATAACAATAAAAGGCTGTTCTCCATCCATTGGTCTGAGTGTCAAGCTATTAAAATGCGAATAACTCAATCAAGGATGCAGATAAAAAATTAAAAATTGGCAGAAATAATCTATTCGAATATAAAAATGCGTTGCTGAAAGAAAATTCACGAAAAAATTCCCGAGTTTAACTCCAGGGTAATATTTTCATTCTTCTTAAGTTACACTCGAAAATTGACCTTTTGTAATGCAGGTTTTTCTTCTTTTGGAAATTAAAATTGGAAAAACCTGACCTACGATCATCTGATTTGAATTATTTTAAAGAAAAAGTAATGAAGTCACTTATTCAATTCTTCTTTTTCCGAAATCGCTCATTTGTTTATCTTGACAACCAACTGCTGTTAGAAACAAAATCAATATAAACAGTGATTGTTATAATAATTTATTTAAAGTTAAAAATTTTAATTCCATTTTTTATTAATTTGAACCCATCATATTTGATGAACAATTGCACTAGTATTATAAGTAAGAAGCCATTTATAGTATAGATAATAAGCAGCTATATATAATGATACAAATGCTTATGAATCTACATGATAAATTTCAAATGTAGTAAGGCAATAAGGAAGGTATCAGTGGTATAGTGGTAAGGGCATTGGCCTGTTACGCTAAGCGGCACTGGGCATGAATCCTGTGTGAAAGTAGAATTTTTTCTGGGATCCTCTGGCCCCCTATTTGTGTGGTTTGAGGATACTGCGAAAATCAGTGCTCTGTTCATCTGAAGGGACATTAAGCAGTTGACCTCCTTGGTGCTCTTTGCAAAGAGTATGCTAATGCAATCACTGGGTTTCCTCCTCCTTTCTGAGTGTCTGTCTGGTGTGGAAGGCAACCAGAAACCACTACACCATGAATATATATTCTCTAGTCACCAAACCAATCAAATGATTAGTAGGACCTGTCATGAGATAGAACAAAATACATTCAAGATAAGAGTACCTTGTTGTATCATAATTATCAACAAATATTTATAGATGTGTTATTTTAATATGCAAACCAATTTATTTTAATTTTTAGGCCAGATATCTACTCAAAGATGTGTTTTAGAAGTTCAAGAGCAAAGTTCAAAATGCCCAGAGAGTGTTGATGGATGGATTGAGCAAGCTGTCATACGAAGAGAACTTGCAGACAATTTCTGTTACTACAATTCCAATTATGACAATTTTGGAGGGGCTGATCAATGGGCAAGGGACACTTTAGATGCTCACAGGTTCGTCATTAGATTTGTGACAGATGCATGATAATGGTTTTGGACAGTGGCATACCAAAAACTGCTATAGATTCATATTTCTCAATACTGGGTCCTCTAGCCATGCAGGTATTACAGTGTCATGACTGGTTAAGATATATCAAATATACAAGGTTTGATATGAAACATTTTTATTACTAAGCTTTTGTTTTTATGACTATTGCAAGTAAAAGTGAGAATCATTTTTCCATCCATTTTGGCGTAGGAAAGACAAGAGAAGCTATGTATACACACGATCACAGTTTGAAGAGGCTCGAACTCATGATGACCTTTGGAATGCTTCTCAGATCCAGTTAATGAATGAAGGCAAAATGCATGGCTTTCTTCGTATGTACTGGGCTAAAAAAATTTTAGAATGGTCTGATAGCCCGGAGTCTGCCTTAGCAGATGCAGTTTACCTCAATGATCGCTATAGTCTTGATGGTCGAGATCCTAATGGATATGTTGGTAAGTCTATCAGCAATACCAAATATAATTGCAAACACTGATGGGATATGATTAGTTTTTATTTTGTTGACATATGATTGATACTTGTTTTAACAACAGCTAGTTTTATGTCAAATACTGTTGTAATTGCCCATTATGAATGACGAGTTGGGATGAATTAAATATTGAAATTAGAAGAGTTCAAGATGTAGACTTTAGCTAAGTGTTGATTCAAAATGGCAAGGTAAATGAGCAACTAGTTGAAGGTAGAATTACAATGAATGAAATTAAACTACGTGGCTCATTGCTATCATGTAATGTATGCAACGTAAATTATCAGTTATATCATCATCATTATACTTGGATGATTTAAAATATCGATTAAAATAACATAATTTTTCTGACTGTTTCTCTGGGGTGACTTAAGGAAAAATGCAGTAGAAAATGATCAACAACTTATTTATCTTTACCATAAATATTTTGAAGAATTTGTTTGTGCATTTATAACGCTGCAACTACAGAATGTAGAAGCAAGAGAAAGGTGCCATTTTAACCGCAATAAAAAGTTAAGCAAAATGGAAGGGTTTTTAAAGCGATTTGAACTAGATTTTTCATTTTAAAAATGTCTTTCTCTTTTAATTTTTTTCATTTAAATAACACGGGAATGAGCATATTCTTGGATTAACAATCTACTTGACAACCTTTATAAACAATACTTAACTAAAAGAAATAATATATACCTAATCTCTATCTCTACCATAAATACGAGTATTTTGAAGAGTTTGTATGTTTGTGCTTTTATAACGCTACAACTACAAAACGTAGAAACAAGAAAAAGGTGTCATGTTAACCGCAATAAAAAGTTAAGCAAAATAGGAGAGTTTTTAAAGCAATTTGAAGTACATTTTTTATTTTTTGAATGTTTTTCTCTTTTAATTTTTCCCATTTAAATAACACGGGAATGAGCATATTGTTGGATTAACAATCTATGTGATAACCGTTATAAACAATACCTTATACCTAATATTAACTAAAAGAAATAATATATACCTATTAATAATTAAAAGAAATAATATATACCTAATATAAACAAAAGTAGGAAGAAAGAACGCTAAGGTTATTCAAAGAAGGACAATCACCAAAAAACTATAAATCTGGCTAATTGTTTCTAAAGGTAAGTGGAAGACAGTTTTAATGTGAAATTTTAAGTGCTTTCGTTCTCTAACATTCTTGCAATTCCTGCCTAAGTTTTTAGTGGTTTTGAGATTCATCACCACATAATAGGATGCAGTTTTTTCCACTGGAGATTAATTCGAGTGAAATAGCTATAATTTAAAAGCGATTCCATTGACTGTTTATTATGATTATTTGATAAAAAATACAGTTGCCAAATTTTTCACCCGACCAATGCCGGGTAATTTCAGCTAGTTGTTACATAAACCAAATTAAGTTGTATGCAGCATTATAAAAACAATCACGCTAATTATCATATTTACTCAACTGTAAACTAACCTGTTTTCTACATCCTACTATCTCTATCTGAGTTGGGGTTCTCGACAGTTACAAACATTAAATGCAGAAATAGGGAACAGCTCAACTATGTTGAAGATGAAATGAGAGTCTGCTTATCACGGATGTGTCCTAATATCAGTGCAATCAATAGAAAACGCCAAGCTTAAGTGTCACATTTGGTAAGATTTTTTAACAAAACTTCTTCATTTGTTCTGTTTTACGATATCATAACTTAATTTGGTTGATTACATATATGACATAATATAAAAATTTATCTATTTTTATGATAAATCTTAGTTCTTTATTCTAATCTAATTTCAGTGTGCCGTGAGCACCAAAAGATTGAGAACCACTGTTTTATAGTACAATTTTCTTCTACTTATTATGAGTACATCTTTCAACACATCTCATCGCACATAGCGACACACTAGTATGTCACTACATGTGTTGCTACGTGTCTCACAGTTTGCAAACCACTGTTCTAAAGGTCAAAACAACCCCATATGATAACAAAATTGATATACCCAGAGGATGCCTGTGAAAGGTCAAAATCAAATACAAAGTATATCCAATGGTTCAATAAATAGGGCAGAGGAAATGGGGGAGGAAGAGGAAGGGTAAAATGAATAGCGATTGAATGGTGCTTTAAGTGACGGTTAGGAAAAAAGGAAGGGTGAAAGAATGACAGAGTTACGAAGCACATGCAAAACCTTTTGATAAACTTAACAGAGGAGAATGATTGTGAAAAACAAGTTCATTTAAAAGGAAAGAATCCTTGCAATTTATTATTTCTAAATGTTCTAAGGCATCCAGTTTGCAGCATTTTAGTTCTGATTTTGATACATATTTGGTGAAGAAAAAATGAAACTTAGATTGTACATGTTAAAAAATTTTCTGGAAAAATCATAATTTACCCAATTCACTAAACCACCTTTTATGAAAATACAAGGTGTACCATTTAAAACACAACCCACAGGAAGAATATCATTTTTTACAAGTTTCATTAAATATACACTACATATTGTTTGTTATTTGTTATAAATAGTGTTAATCACTTTACAGAAGGTGCTGAAAATGTCCATCTCCTTCTTGAAGACATGCTTCAACCCTTTTCACCGTGTTCTGTGCAATTCGACGTAGTGTTATTTGCTCAATACTTAAAACACTATGTTTGATGTACCGTTTGAGTTTTTTTAAGGTATGCGGGGTGTTCCTGTAGACTTTTTGTTTCAGATATCCCTATAAAAAGAAATCTGGAGGTGTTAGGTCTGAAGATTGTGCTGGCCAAAGGCCATGCACAACAATGCACTCACCGAAGAAATCTTCCATCAGAGCTGTTGTTGTGATGGCGGTATGGGCAGTCGCTCCATCATGCTGAAACCAGCAGTCCCTTTCATCTTCTTCTAACTAAGCAACAAACTGCATCAAAATGTCCTGATATTGTACTGCATTAATGGTCTCTTCGAAGAACAATGGTCCTACTATTCGTCATCATGACAATGCACACCAAACACCAATACAAAGGTGTTTCATGAACGGCGTAAGGATTTACGTCACTCCAAATTTGGCTGTTTGGAATTTTTATGTGCCCACTCAGATGAAACCATGCCTCATCTGAGAAATAGAATTTGTGTAGCACAATTATCCTGTCACATAGGAAATTGAGAAACCAATGGCAATAACGTACCCTTGGAATTGTATCTCATTGTTGAAGTTGTTGTACAGCTTGAAATTGGAATAGACGCAACTTCAGTTGTTTTGTGAATGCGTGCTTCCCAATGACAATCCAGTTTGTTGGGAAAGTATTCTCCAAGATTTCTGTGGCGATTGCCACAGTCTTTCCTCAATGTTGCATACATCATTGTCTGTTGAAACTGTCCGACGATGAACATGTTTTCTGTCATAAACACTTCCTGTTTCACGAAATCTTCTTATTAGATGGTATATTGATGTCTTATCCAGTACTTCCTTTGCTGGATATACATTCCTGAATGCCTCACGAACTGCAGCAAAAGACTTCAAAGAAAAATAATGCTCAACAATAAACACACGTTCTCCTTGGGTAAAAACCATGTTTGCACTTCCAACGCTTTTCAGCAAATGAGGACATCAGCTATGAGATAGTCAAGGTCATCTTGACGTGTGTGTACAGTAGTGTGAGAGGAATCAACAACTAGGGAAAGAACTCCTCTTGATGCAATATCTACACTTGTGAACAATATTGAAGTTTCGGTTGTGTTTTAAATGGTACACCCTGTAGCTTACATTTTTATATCATGTGCCTATATTTTCAAAAACTTTTTCATGTTGATACTCAGGCCTGCAAGCATAAAATTTATTGAACAAGTGGCCCACTTGTAAAAAAGTTTGGAGATCCTTGGTCTACAGCAAAACCTACTGTGACCTTTGAAACATTTCAGTCACAGACACACACTGCACTGATGGTGGAAATGGTCATCCGTGGTATATTTGTTGCATGACAACACACGTTCCCATACCAGCCAAATGACCACAGCTGCATTGCAATCACTGTGGTGCGTTGTGCAGCCACACCCACTGTATTTGATTGATTTGGACTCATCTGACTATGCCCTCTTTGACACCATGAAGGACCCCCCACACAGTCAGAGACTCATAGACAGCTTGCAGGACACCATCTGTGAGTGGGTTCATAATGTCTCCAAAAAGTGGTTTGTTGGCACTATCCAAAAGTTGCCACAATGAAATCTAGGTGGAGAGTTATAGTTGGGAGCACAAACGAAGGCGGGTGAGTCGAGATCACTGCGCAGAGAGAGAGAAACACATTTTACATTGCTGCCAAACCACCAGCCTGCATTAGCTTACGCTCGGAAAACAACACATGATGCACGAAGTCCTATGCCACTATGCCACAAGCACTCGCCATTCACTCTTGACAGCTGGAAACATTGTAACCAGCTTTACATGTTGCTTTGTCTGCATGTGCCGACTCGATTTTGAAGTACTGTTACACTTTATATACTACTTCTCTTGCTTGTTTGTGCAAAAACTTGTGTTTACTTCCTTTGCCCTTCATTTTTTAATACCAAGATGGTACTTTTTAAATCTCAATCATAAAACATGCAAATAAACACAGAAATCATGCCACAAATGTAAATACCGCTTGCCAAGAGCCGCTGTAACTGACTGATGCTGATTGGTCAAGTAAAGGAGTGAGAGAAACCACATGATATTCCTTACCTTTGCACATACAGTTGCCATCTGCATTCATTCGTGCTCCCAACTATAGTCGAGCATGCAGAAATATGACACAGCAGCCAACATGTCTTTTACTGGTGCAATCCAGGCCAGTCCCATTCATTTGTGAAGGGCTCTCGAGTGTATTTTATATGCACCATACAGAATACATAAAAAACATTGCCGACTTAGTAACTCAACTGCTTTCGAAAAAAATAATAGACAAATAAAGATGCCAATGACAACCAAGTGCCTGGGTTTGTCCAACCCTGACCATGCATTTCACGCATGATTGCCACATTTGAGCTTCTTAAATAATTGCTCTTTCCTTCTATTTATGGATCAACTAACAAATTATAATTGTTAATAGACAATATATATTTATATAGTTAAATATATTCAATTTTGATCAAAATTAATGGAAATAAGCTGGCAGTGGTCAGTCTGAACTCAATTAATTTTAGTACGTAGTATGAATATGACTGCAGGATATCTTTATTACCTTTGATGACAAGATAAAAAAGTGTACTCCATAAATGGAATACAAGAAGTTCAATGTGAAATTATTCTGATGGGCAATTGTACTAGCAATAATATTAACAATAGTAATATTTCTTTTCCTTTTTGTTGGAATTATTATGTATGTTTTATATTTTGCATACTGTATATTGAATCACGAAAGCCATCTAGTAGTATCCAGTGCAATTTATAAATTGTCTCTCTTTTAGACCTTCCATTTGTTTCTTCTTTTTGTAAACATGAAATTTGGAGAAAAAACTGACTTTTATGCAAGTGCAGTCATTTCTCAATTTACATGCATTTCATTTATGCACATTTCATTTACACTAGTTTCATTATGCATTTTTGGTTTAATGCTGTCGAACAATACGTATATACCACTTCTCAATTTAGGACTCTTTAGTTCTTACTTTAACACTGTTAGCAACAAACACATGGCAGGTGACCAGTGGATTTAGGTGAGCATGCCACGTAGAGGTAGGCTCACACCTAGTCAAATTGAATTGAAGCGCAGCAACAGGGACCATCCATGTATGATGTCACGCACCGAGGGGGGTCCGACTTGTGTGGCGGTGGGGAGTAGAGGGGTTTTGAAAAATGTGACATCACAAAAATAACACCAGAGAAAACTACATACGTATACTCTTTTCCATCCACAGAAGACAGCATTATGCTTATGGCATGCGCAGTTGCCAAATTTCCCATGGGCTATACGCTTATGCCTTTGTCCTGTATTAAATGCTAAAAAAATAAAACTATTAATTTAATGTAGATCACTGAATGCCAATAAATGTGCATGTTTTATCATAATTATTGGTTAATCTTATTTGGTAATTAAAATTAAGCATATTATTTTTGTGAGCTATTTGCAACATTATCATTTTAAAACAAAAAAGTTATTGAAGTAATTTACAGTTAAAAAGAATTATAGTAACTTTATGAATCACTACATAACTCATTGAGGACACTCCTTCTGTAGTGGAGTGTGTCGAAGGCCATAACACGTCAAACAATCAATTACTTTAAACTCTCATACGAGACCATTTCATTGTGTCAAACACTGGGTCCTTCTCCCTTGGGAAAAATCTTTCGCACTTGTCCTGTCAGATAATTCCGTTCCTTCATAATATGCACATTTTACAGAGGAACCAAAAAGCTGACACCTATTGACCATCTCCCTTATAAAAATCTCAGTGCAAACCTCTCGTCTATTCATGTAAGCGTCATAAACTATCCTTGTTGAGGATTTGCAAACGAATGTGTCTGTGTTTACTTCCAAGGAAGCCTCTTTCTTCACAGGTTGGGAGGTCAAGGGTAGGTTTTTTAAATATTTTCTGCATATCACATCTTCGGGGTATTTTTTTGAGGCTTCAAAACTGCTTTTTAGAGCAAGGCGGAGGAACCCAAAAACCAGCTTTGTTAAGCGTTATATTTTTAGCTGCCCATATATGCGAAGTTTACATAATTTTCTTTTGGTTATAGTCTTAGTTGCAATCTTAATCCCTCAACGTCATCCTGCATACTCAGGACGAAAACTTCATATGTGATATGCTTTGGAGATCGCTTGATTTCTTTATTTCACTGACGCAACATATTTTCTTAATTCTGAAAAAACTTGATAATTTCAAAGCAGTAACCTTGGGCCTTCATATTATACTTAATTCTGCAATTGTTACTGTATTTCTTTTTACCTTTATTATACGTTAAATTTGGTGGTTAAATTTTTGCGTAGTTATGCAAATTGTGGCTTCTAAAAACCCTTATTCAATGCTGAGATGAACCGAACCTCTGTACTAAAGCTACTGTGTAGTGGAAGGGGATGTAGGCACTGTTTATCTGCTCTGTGACATCTCTTACTCTTGAGATGATTATTTTTTATACATCAACACTTGAGAGCTATATGGAAAGGGAGGAGGAAGGGTCTTTGGGTCTGGGCTAGTGCTTGGTTCCATTTCTTGAGAACAATTTAATGAGAGTGAGAGAGAAACACTTATCTGACATCATTGCACAAATAAGCCCATTCAAAGATATTTATGATGCTACCTCTTGACCAAAAGTATTATGTAATTCAGAACACAATGTTATATTGTTGTGTTTTTATAAATAAAAAGTGATTTAAAACCAATTATATCTTTTGCAAATTTGTATTTGGGGAGAGGGGAGGTCAAAGCCTTGTGACATCATACATGGGGGGGTCTGAGTTTTTGTGACGAATTATGACGAGGGGGAAGGGAGAGTCAAAAATCCACCAAAATTGCCCCCACAAGAAAAATATTATAACCACAGATTGAAATGAATCCCCTCTAACTTATGCACAATAAACCAAATCAAAATGAAAAGAAACACAGAGAATTTGCAAAGAATATTTTCTTCAATTTGATGATGATGCAAGGCAAAGTTTTAGACCTTTGGGCAGGATCGAGGATATTTGGTGGTTCAGTATTCAGCTCATGCTGGGACCACATTGGAAAGTGACCACCCCAATGAACTTCTGATCATCATTAACTTGAATTAGGAGTTCGAACCTCAAGATCCAGACTCAAAACCATATCTGCTACCCCACAGCAGAAAATTTCTAGTCGACCGAGTCATTTGCAATAAAATTCAAAACTATTTTATGTTAACTTGGAGAGGAATAACTCAGTGGAGTGAGATAAGCTAGGAAGGCAGTAGTAGAGGTGTGCAGACCGAGATGCATGTATGGTACAATGTAAACAAGGTCACTCCTCAAACCTAGACAGATCACCACCACTCGCCTCTACATAGCAGATCTGTACCATAACTTCACTCTCTACATGATCGATGTGCATTTAAAAACACTTACTATATAATAATAATTTTTGGCACTACTTGACTCATATTTTACATGAATAAGCGTCTATAATTGTATCATTTGGGAGTTCAACCCTGTGCATCAGCTTGGCCTTTATACACAATCTTCCCTTTTTCATTATTTCTTATAGAAATTGGTTCTTAATTTTTGATGTTCACCACACTTTTTAGGAATGTATTTATCATGTAAATTGAGAAATGACTGTACCTATGGTATATTGCACCTGCCTGGAATGCCGACAAGCTGGCTTAGGATATTTTTAAAAAGACTGCAACTGAAGAGGGGTATATTAATTTATGTAACATGTTTATCTTGAAAAGACTGCATGCTTGCTTCTTTGAGTCACAATTGCAATGGGTAATGAGTTTTTCTGTATCCAAAATATATCTCTTCAAATTGAGTTATTACATTGAATGGCCAGCATACATCTGAAAATTTGCCCACTAATTGATTTATATCAAATAATGCTATAGCTACGAAAAGAAGATGCAGTTTTTAAAAAGCCCTCAAACAAATTTTATTTACAGGAATCATGTGGTCAATATGTGGTGTACATGATCATGCTTTCCCTGAGCGTCCTGTGTTAGGGAGAATTCGGTGGATGAGTTATGAGGGATGTAAGCGCAAGTTTGATGTGTCTTCCTTTGTTTCTCGTTTTGGAGGCAAAAAGTACAGATATAGAGAGAGAAATTAAAAAATATCAGCCATGTTATACTTCTTTATTATTTATAATTGATTCTTGATTTTTATACTGGCAATTTTCTGCATCACATTTTGCTTTTCTTTTTGTTTGTGTTTGCATTTCTACTGTTTCTTTTAAATTTATGTAATTACATTAGAATTGATTGAGTAGAAACACCAGAATAATTTTTAAGTTCAATTACCATATTTACTTGTTTACCGCACACACCTTTTTTCCCAAAATGTCACTAAGAAAAAGGGACTGCATGTATTACATGAGGATTTCTGAACAGGTTATATAAATTGTGAGTATTGATAGTAAATTCACTGCAACACCCTTGTGTCTATGTTTATACTCTCAGAAGATGAAGAATTCTACAAAGTATATGCACGAATTATTTTGCCGATGGATATGACATTATATTTTTTTAGAATGAAAGCTGTACCTTTTAAGTGAATTGTAAGTATAATGTTGTTTAAAAAAATAAGCAGTTTTGTCATTAAAAGTTTACTATCAATCTCTACCTTTACTTTTGCTGAAATAAGTTGGCATCTGTGTTAGCTGAATTCATAGTGAGCCCTTGATGCTCCTTTAACATAAGAAAGGCGACTACTGAGGAGGATATTTCTGCTAGCATTGGCATAAAGGAATCACCCAATAAATTGTGTCATTCAGGTAGGAGGGAAAAGATGCTTAACTTGGGCAGACCTTGTTTCAGGGAGGAGTAATTATTGAAGAGGCTGACCTTTTTCCAAATCCCAGATGCCAACTTATTCCAGAACGAATTTATTCTTATCCCTCTGAACTGTCCCAAAAATGGGGGTGTGCATGGTACGCGAGTAAATTTGGTAAATGAATCAATTTTACAGATGGAAAAATATACAAACCATTTTTGTCTTTTTATGAAAGTTCTCTCATTTCAAGCTATACATTTAAAATTTAAATGAAACTTAAAATGATTTTGCATTCCTTCGTATTGAGTTATCGACAAATTAATTTCATATAAGTGAAATTTTAATAATTTAAAACACTTATTAATAAATGGTAATTTTTAAAGTAATATATCTGCTACAAATATGTGAAACATGCCAAAAGATCAACCTAAGCACTTGAACTTTATGAATATAATTTTATTCTCTTATTGGACAGTTATCGTCATAATTGGTTTTCATTTCCTCTTCCAATCACCATGCCCACCTCCCTCCTCATTTTCACTGTCTTTATATTTTTATCTTCTTCACTCTCACTGTATTTGTTTTTATTGGTCATCTCCATCTTCTTATGCTTGTCTCTGTGACTTTGTATTTTCTGTCTGCTTCTCAGTTATTAGTTGTTTAACAATAACAAACTGTGTAAATGTAGCTAATCATCTAGAGCAGTGGCACCCAAACTTTTCTACTGGTGGGCCACATTGGTGGTTGTGAATCCCTTGGTGGGCTGCATTCGAAGTTGCCAATTCTTAGGCGGGCCGGATTAGAGTTTAAATCGAAAGTTTTCTATATATTCTGAGGTGCCATATAAGTGAAAATCATATCCAAATAAGGTTTTCATGGGTAACATCTTAATATTTAAAGTTTTATTATCAAAATTTTTAAAAATGTATGAATTTGGGTCTTAAAATTTTTGAATTGCTTTTTCTCCATAGCTTTGTGGGCCACATTTGGCCTGCGGGCCATAGTTTGGGCACCACTGATCTAGAGTAGGGGTAGGCAATTTTTTTATGAATCAAACCACATCAACAATTATGTTTACATTAGAGTTCACATCAGATGTTATTTGAGAGATTTTGTAGGTTACTATTTGTGAAAATCAGTTCTTTTTTTTGTGTTATAGCTTAACTAGAAAAGGTTTTCTGGGAATAGTTTTTATTGAAACCTATAAAATTGTTTCATATTTAATTTCTGGTTTACTTTCATAATGGCATTATGGACTATATTTTATGCTCTTATGAGCCTTAAAGCAGACTGTAATTTGCCTACCCTTGATCTAGAGGAAATGTATTGAAAGGAATGAAGTGCACTTTTGATGTGAACTTTAAACTGATGATCATCTTTCCTGAGTTGATTTTGTTATTTATTTATGCCTAATTGTAAAATAAATAAAGTTTGCTCATACTCATTATAGTTTCATTAACCCTCGAGTACTGGCATACGGGTCATATCGACTTGGACCGACTGTAAAGGTTCATATCTTTTTACTTAGATATGTGTCTAACTTCATTCTTATAGTAGCTAAGTTTGATGATGCTTTGAATGTGTTAAATGCTTTCATGGATCCCAAAACAAAAATCTGAAGATGTAGAAGAACAAATAACTTGGAAATGACACACTAGGCGCAATAGAAATTTGCATGTTAAATGGAAAATTGAAACAGTGAGGATTAAACATGAAACCTTTTGCATGATGAATAATAAAAAAGGGGTGTTAGACTGACTGGTAAACAGATGGTGGCGCAGAATGCTTCCATGTCTCTGCATTTGAAAGAACTCCTGAAATATTTCTCATTTACTGCATAATTCCACGCTTCCTCTTCGCATCAGGAAGAACAGTATTTGACTAGTAATTGCAGTGGTCTTGATATGGCGAGGTTTGAGGTAAAAGCACTTTTGCAGAAAAAAATAAAATATCACAAGGAACCAATAAGTTTAACTTCATTTATTATGCACTGCACATTATGAGAATACTTAAAACGTGATTGGTTACTACCTGGATTTAAGAACTGTCGACTGAAACAGGTCTAAGAATTGAAATGTGATGAAATGAGGGCTTTTGCAAAATCCTAAAACGCTTTAAATTTGAAATTTGTTTACAGAAAAGGAATTGAAAACACACTTCTGCATTACCTCTTTTCTCAGGGCACTTCTAAAAATCTTGTGATGAAACAATTTAGCATGCAGACTCACGATGTTCACTGGTTGGCTTTAACCTGTCGACAGAGAGACTGATCCAGTTCCAGCTGCAGTATATGGAATCCATAACACGAAAAATACAGCTAGAAAAATGTATGCAAATCTATGATTAGTTGAAATACAACTTAACAGCCAATCGCATTACTAGTATCATGACCAGGAGGAAAGGAACTACTATGAGGCGTGACATACTCGTACTTGGCCCGCAACATACTCCAACTCGGGCCCCCGGGTTGGGTAGGCTAGGTGAAGTGTTTATGGTTTATTCTCACGTTCACTGTCCTGCCTCCCTCGGGTTGGGTAGCTCTCATCTTCCGTGGCATTACTCATCGTACTATTTGCATTAAGTAAAATTCGGGAACCATAGCCAAAGTGGATAAACATTGGGTGGCCGCTGCTGCACTTCCGTTTACTTACAATAATTCCCCGTTCATGCAAAAACCTGCGGCTTGCTTCTTCTCCCAGTGGCAATTGGTGGTATTTTAACAGTGACATTTCACTTTATGTTGATACTACGACGAATGATACCCAACCTAACCCGAGGGGGGAGGCACAGTGAATAAGTGGGAAGAAACCAATGCACTTTAACTAACTTACCCAATCCCGGGGGCGAGTTGGAGTATGTTGTCGGCCGAGCAGTCGTATACCGCGCGCTGAGTACAAGTATGTCGCGCCGCGTAGTACTTCCATTTCTTGTCGGCTTTCTCGTCGCTTTGTTTACGTTTCGCATTCCCAGTTATGCGAACAGAACCGAAACTATTGCCAATTGCCTCTTTGTATGACAAATTCCTTCCGACACTTTGTTTTACAACAACGCCAGCACGTTCTATTACCTCCATCAAAAGATAATAGCATTACATGGCCGTTCGAACATCTATGTAGCTTCTGTATTATTCCGTGCTTTTGAAGAAAGGAAACGCAACTTTCTTCGTTATGAAATTCCCACACTAACTTTTTGAAATTCATACTGCTATGTTATTGTCAGCTGTTTCCATAACAAACTCCATGTAGTTCCATTTCTCGTCACGTTCTCAATCGAACATGAGAGGACTGTTTTCACTCGCTTTGAAAGCGATTATTATAGATCGTATTTCATTTAAATTTCTTAGAATTTTATTTCGAATGTCTTGTTCAGGCAACTTCTTTTATTGTATTTTGTTCTGGTTTGATATAAGGTCATGAGAAATATTTCTTTAATTCTAAAGATTTCTCCTCTGGAAAGGTTTTCGTTTTTTCATTATGGAAGAATGAATGGAGTAAAACTCGCTTTTTTTTACAATTTTAGGAATATTATACTTTTCCCACATTGAGTAATGCCACACATTTCTGCCAAATTTTTAATTTATAGTACAATTAAAAGTGAAATAACATTTATCTAATTGTTTAAATTTAAATAATTTATAACGGCCAAAATATCAACTTTATGGATAAATGGAAATGTTTAGTCGTTTACATAGATTATCCTCTATATAATATAAAAATTTCAGCTCCCTAACTTGCGGCGTAGTGTCTAAGCATCTACCAATTTGTTTAAACTTTAAGAATTTTTAACTGCCAAACAAATTAAAATATCAAAATTTGTATAATCCCTATTTCGTTTTTTTACGAATTCTACTTAAAAAAAATTTCAACTCCGTAGCACATGCGGAAATACATAAACCTTGAAAATGTATTTAAACAATTGCGAATTTTTAGCGGCCGCATTGTTGCACTTTTTCATGATTTTCGTTTTTTCTAGTCGGTTTTACACAAAATCCTACCTATGAAAAAAATTTCGAATCTCCAGCACATCTGGAAGTGCCTAAACATTAGTATCCTCCTATATATTATATCCTCCTCTGTAAGAAACGTCGACACATAATGATATGACCCATCTCCGTTATCACCTCCGCAGACACATTTCCCTCAACTGCCAGATTGAATTCCTCAACTCCTGCCTTGAACTTGGACTCACTCCCAAACGTCTCACAATTAGAATTCCTCTTTCAGGCCTGCCTCCCCCTATCTTCACTTCCCTTGCCCTCATGTATCATCTCGCCTCGCTCAATATAATTTTTTACACCATTACACCACCCTCTCTAACACCCACTTCGCTAATTGTAAATCTCTCCTTCTTCATCATTCATCGAATTCCATATCTGACCTTCACGCCGCTTTCCTTCATGCGGCTAAAGATAACACCGCATATCGCAACAGACTTCACCATAAACTCTTCCTGATTTGCATCCGGCACCTCAAACTTGGTCTACCCTTCCGTTCATACTAGCTGGCAAGGCCAACAAACCACCTCCTTCCCCACCACTCCTTGGCCAAACTCCCTGCCTTGCGGACCTCCTGGGATTCCCAATGCCACCATCACTCTTTATCCTGAATAAGACCCGCACATTCCCAATCCGCAAATCTTTGAAGCGCTCCTATTTTTTGCACACCCCTGTCACCTCGTCCACATCTTGCCAAACAGACAATGTCATGAAACTTTCTTCCTACATACTCACCCATGCCGAGAAGGAACTTCTTTCCTGCAGTCTTTCTTTTTGTCCCACTACTAAATTTGATCATTTTTGCCTCCTATCCGACATCCAGTCCTTTG
Source organism: Tanypteryx hageni (assembly GCA_028673005.1). NCBI lineage: Eukaryota > Metazoa > Arthropoda > Insecta > Odonata > Petaluridae > Tanypteryx > Tanypteryx hageni. The sequence continues at coordinate 124,923,763 of CM054113.1, read as the reverse complement.
CCAGCACATTACATCTAAAAACCAGCCAGAAAGAAGACTCTCTTACCTCTGCCAACCCAAAATTCTCTCCTAGCCTTCCACCTACCTTTTCCATTTTCAAACCTCCTTCACAATACATTCCACCCACCCTTCCCTCCCAACACCCAGTCAAACAATACCTCGATTATATCCTTTTTATAATTTCCCAGCAGTGGCGGCTCGTGTATAGGCACTGCTGAACTGCAGCACCCCCTATTTCCACTTGATATTATCGATAACATTTAATATAATGAGTCCTTTTTTCTTTAATTCTTTCTTTATTTTTGTAGTACAATATATATTCCTTAAGCTTAATGTCAGTACTTCAGTAGCCATCCCCCAGTTTATGAAAAAGATACAAAAATCTTTGTATGGAACTGTGCGCTTCACAGTGCCAGCGACGTGGTGTTTGACTGTTGTGCGCATGCGCACATAGGAGGGGGGGTGGGGAGGAAGGCGGGACTGCCAGGTAGAGAGAGCACTGTTGCTCTCGCAGTGGCGTGATGGTGGAAGGAAGTTTTTTTTACTCAGCGTGTGTTGTGCTTAAAAACCGTGTACCATATTCATGAATGTGATAAAGTGTAGAAGAGTGTAGAATTAGATTATTATTCTGCTTCCAGCTATTCTATTTGATTCATTTTTTTCGGTTCTTTTATTTAACAGAAAACTTTAACCATGGCCTTGCATCCCCAAGAAATAAGTTCTGTGACTGTAGGTGAACTTCAACAGTTTAAGTTTTCACAGCTATCTCTCCATGAGAAAGTTACAGTTAAGAAAAGAGGTCGTTCAACACCTGATATTCTAATATCTCAGCCAGGCAAAAGCAACAACAAGAAATATATTCGTAGCTTTAATTCTGAATGGTACCAACGGAAAAGTTGGCTTTGCGGCTGTGAAGTAAAAAATGCACTGTTTTGCTTCCCGTGTTTGCTGTTTGGAGGTGATGTACCGTGGACAAAAGATGGTTTTAGAAATATAAACAAAATGAAAGAAAAAACTGAAAAGCATGAGAAGTCAAAGAAGCACGTTGATAATGTTGTTTCACTGTCACTTTTAGGAACCGTAAGTATTAAGGAGAAACTTAGTGTAAGGCATACAGACTTTCAATCAATGAGCATAATATAAAAGTTAAAAAGAACCGTGAAATTTTGTCCAAAATAATAGACTGCATTTACTTTTGTGGAAACTTTGAAACTCCCTTACATGGACATGATGAAAAAGACGATTCAGTAAATCCAGGGGTATTTAGAGGATTAGTAAATTTTGCATCTAAATTAGATTCAGATTTGAAGAATCACTTAGAAACCAGTGCAGTCTTCAAAGGTGTTTCTAAGACCATTCAGAATGAGATACTTGACTGCCTGCTACAAATATACCATGAGGAGATAAGGACGGAAATTAGAAAAGCTTCCTTTGTAGCTGTCATGGCTGATGACACAACAGATGTTTCGGAACACACTCAAATGGTCCTTGTTCTACGGTACGTATTGAATGGAGAAATATTTGAGTGTTTTTGGGGATTCTTTATTCCAGAAAATCAAACTGCAGATGGCATATCAAAACGTATTTTAGAACAATTGGACATAATCCTTCAAGGAAATGGACAAAAACTGATAGCTCAGACATTTGATGGTGCAAATGTCATGAAAGGCAAAAAAGGAGGAGTTCAAGCAAAAATAAAAGCAGTTTATAGTAATGCACATTTCATTCACTGTTATGCACATCAACTTAATTTAATAATGAGAAATGCAGCAAGTATCACACGAAACGCAAGAATATTTTTCTCTAACATTCTGGCTATTCCAACATTCTTCGCAAGATCACCACAACGTGTGTCCATTCTCAAGAAACATATGGATGTCAGCATTCCACGTCCATCCTCTACAAGGTGGAATTTCAACACACGAACCATAAACAGAGTTCATGAAAATTTGCAACCTTTAAAAAACTGCCTTACTGAAATTCAGTCAACATCAAATGCAGATCAAACCATTGCAGAAGCAACAGGAATTTTAAAATACCTGAATGATGATAATTTCAAGTTTTGGTTAGAGCTTTTTCATCAGATTATGCCTCATGTTGAAATAATTTACAACCAAATGCAATCTCGAGAAATTAGTGTGTTTAAAGTTAATGAATATATAACAAATTTCAAAACTGCTATTTTAGAATTGAGAAACTCAAAGTACTGTGAGAATCCTTCAAAGACACTCATGGCAGAAGCTAAGGAAGTGTGTGACTATATATGTGTTGATATAATGGGCAGATATTCTTCCACTAAACACTTAGTAGCTGCTAAATTGTTCAACAAGAAATGCTTCACTAGATTTAAGAATGAACATCCCACAAAAGAGATAGTACTGACCACTGAAGCTTATCCCATGATTGACAAAGAAAAGCTTGAAACTGAACTAAAAGTATTCTATTGTAGGACTGATATTCATGAATATTGCAAATTAATTGAGCTGCTGAAATTTATCTTGGAAAATAATCTAGATGATGTTTTTAGTGAAATTACGAAACTGATAAAAATCCTCTTGACAATTCCCATGACTACATCAGAGGCTGAGCGCTGCTTTTCAACATTGAAAAGAATAAAAACTTTTTTAAGAAGCACTATGAATTCGGAAAGACTAAATGCGCTTGCAGTACTTTCAATGGAGAAAAATTTCCTCAATTGTCATCCAGAGATCAAGGAGAAAATTATTGAACTTTTTGCGCAAATTTAAACAAGAAGAATGGATTTCATTTTTAAATGAATAGATCAAGCTTGAACTGTAACAATTTAAGTTAAAGTAAGTAAAAAATGTTTGGTTTTTTTTGTTAAGATTTTATCAAGTTCCTGAATAAATTTTCTTTTTATATGTTTTTTTTTTCCTTTTACACAATTTTAAAACAAAGGCTAAAAATTTTCTGGAGCAGCACCCCCACTAATTTTAGCTACGAGCCGTCACTGTTTCCCAGCCCAACTTTTCCAACCTAATCGACCACACAGACAATCTTACCAGATGTGAAAGGCATGCCATTTCTACCTTTAAACATACTGACAATATCATCATCCTCCCAGCCAACAAGGGCACCACCACGGTTGTGATGGACCATGCCAAATACAATGAGCAAGCCATGCACCAAATTTCCGATGAAACCTTTTACCATCACCTTACTTCCAACCCCACAGACCACCACTCCTCCCAAATATCATCCTATCTGAACTTCTCAGGGAAAAAGGAAGGCCTTCCTGATTCTGTCATTGCTCTAATGATCTCCAACAAACCCCACACATCCACATTCTACCTTCTCCCAAAATTCCATAAACCCAACATCCTCAGCCGCCTCATTGTTGCCAGCTTTAATTTCCCTACAGAACGAATCTCCACATTCATGGACTCCCATCTACACCCTTTCATTCGTCAATTCCCATCCTTCATCCAATACACTAACCACTTCCTCCAACACCTCCCCTTTCCTCTCCCACCCAATACCATTTGGCGATGTCTGTTCCCTCTACACAAACATTCCCCACGATGACGGACTCTCTGCCCTCAGTAAACTCCTGGACTCAAGACCACCCGACACAAGACTATCCTCCCATTTCTTATCAAACTTGGTGGAAATATTGTTCTAAATGAACAACTTCTTTTTCGGAGGGTGCCACTACCTTCAAATTAGAGATACTGCAATGGGCACTCAAATGGCACCCTCATACACCAATTGTTACCTTGGAGAATGCGAGAGCCTCTTCCTTAATGTATCTCTCAGACCACATTTGTGGCTGAGATACATCGACAATGTATTCCTCATTTGGATGCATTTACTTGACTCTCTCCTTTCTTTTCTTTCGCACCTCTACTCTCACCTGTCACTCTCTTTCACCCACCATTCCTCTACCTCCAACATCGCCTTCCTGGATGTCGACCCTTACATCCAAGGCAGTAAAATCCGCACCTGCATTCATATTAAACCTACCAACAGTCTCCAATACCTCCACTTTGATAGCTGCCATCCCCTTCATACCAAAACCTCTATCCCCTATGTCCTTGCTCAACATGGATGGAGGCTTAGTTCTGATAGAGCATCTCTTCTACAGTATTACTCCATCCTCGAGGACGCTCTACTCAAACGTGGCTACCATCCGGATCTGGTCCATGAACAGATCCATAGGGCAATCACGCCTACCACCAATAGATCCCATCCTCACACACCCACTATCCTTGCATCCACCCCTCCACTTACTTTAACCACACTTTTCCATCCTGATATTCATGAGGCCCTCAAAACAATCCTTGCTGCCCACCCAATTCTTACCTCTACCTCCCACCAGTCCCTCTTTACCAATGTTTTTATCAATCCCCCACTCCTCTCCTTCCACTGGCCCCACAATGGGGGTCTGTCAAAATATTTAATTATATATATTTTTTAATTCTTTGTAATAGACTTAATTACTCCCTGTGAATATTTTTTTGTTAAATCGTCTTCACTATGCAAAAAAATGTTTAAAATAACTCTTTTAAATATCCCACGAAAACTGCATCCTGGTTGGAGAGAGAGTAGTAAGGGATACGTGACATCATCGCATGCCTTACAACGCTTATGACCGCACTGAAAGCATGCAGTTTTGATACTTCGTCCTGTTGCTTTTCCTGATATCGTAGCTAAAATAGAGAATATGGAAGTTAAGAAGGGTTATAAGTATTGTCTGGTACCTCACTGCTTAAATACAATGTTTAAAACCCCAGAAAATTGTTCTTCATGCTACCGAGCTCCTTGGGAAGAAATAAGAAGTGGAGAATTTTGTGGTTGAAAGCCATGAGGAGATATGCATCTGATATATCAGAGCATACAACAACTGCATTTGTCTGCGAAGATCATTTTAATCTATGTACTAGTTATATGTACATAATTTTTTTGCTTCGTATTTTAGTTTATGACTTATGTCTGCATTACATTGACATGATGCATATACTTCTGGGGAATGTTGAAAGAGTAAATTATATTTTTATGTTTCAAAGATTAGCATATATATTTTAACAAAACCTCCATAATGTAATATACCTATTCTAAATACGTAAGATCAAACTTACAGAAATCATTGGGCTATGGGTTTATTAAGCAAATAATTACTGTTGCAGTGCATATATTTAAGTACCAAATTTTTAAGCAAATACTTTTACAAATGTTACATATTAAGTTAGTTCTGTAATTTAAATATTTTAATAAATTGTTTCCCAAAATATCCACAGCAGCATGGTATTTTAAAGGACCATGTTTTGCTAAATAAGGGTAGTCATGACACTCCACAGGCATGACTAAATCTTCTTCAACTACAACTACACTCACTTCATAACCTCTATTTCTTATTCTGTGTTCGGGGCAAATCTTGCATTTAACAATGCAAATTTTTCCTTATCGCTTCAGTTTAACAAATCCAACAGCATTACTAACATAGTCTTTCCTCATTGACCTTAAAGGGAGAAAAAAGCCATAAAAGCAATAATGAAATTCGCGACATAAAAAAAGAGACATGCGGTTATCACAAACACTTCTAGTTTTTCTTTTCACAAGTATAGGTAATAGCTAAGGCAGATCAACACTTCAAACAACAAACTTCACCACATTTTCTATAGACAAGACACACAGAAACTAAGTTTATTCACATTAATTTTGAATAATATTTGTCAATATTTGACCTGATGATGCTGTAAAAGCAGATGATGGTGATTTTTCACCAAAACCGGCCATGTTATACTTAATATATTTTGTGAAAATTAGCGAAAGTTTAATATAAATAAAAAAATAATATCTAGTATTGTTCATGTTATTTTATTGTGGATTTCCACGAAGTCTCGGCCTTATACTTATCTAACTATATTTTACTTACTAGATACTAGGACAGTGTGGGAAATAATACATAAATAAATATTCTATAATATTAGTTAAAACTAGAGTTGTTTTATTCATTTAATATGGGAAAGCTGTTTTAAGATGTCAATCTATCTTTTACATATCTTCTGCATTTCATTCGAAATAATATTACCTACTATTACAATAACTGAAAATAAAAGCTCTACATCGAACTCGTTTTATCAATTAAATGTAATTTTTTTATTCTTACACGCTGCAGATAATAATAATCTCCCAAGAAATGACAGACTAGGTAAAGTGAGATCTGTGATAGAAATGCTAAACAGTACATTCTTTCGTTATGCCCCATCAGTACTTCAATGTCAATAGATCAGTCAATGATTCTGTATTTTGGGTGTAATGGGTGCAAACTTCATTCAGGGAAAGCCCATTAGATTTGGATACACAGCTTGGATAATGGCTGCACCCTCGTGGTATTGTTTAAGCTTTAATATATATCAGGGCCAAAAGAATGTGGAAACTTCAACCACTCAGTGTGGCTTAGGCGATTATGTAGTGTTAGATTTTGTAGAAATTTTAAAACAAAATTTTCCTGATATAAAATTTTCCATATTCTTTGATAACTTTATTATGAGCACAAAATTAATTACAAAGCTTAATGAGGTTGGTTATGGAGGTACAGGAATCGTTAAGAGTAAATAGAATGGGAAAGTGTCCTTTAGAAGATACACAGGAAATAAGAAAATAAAACAAGGATTTTATCATATTGCTGTGAAGGAAAGAAATAATATAACTGTTGTTAAGTGGAAATACAACAGTGTAGTTACAGTTAGGCCAAATGAATATGGTATTCAACCAAGTCAGAAAGCATAAAGGTATTCTGTAAAAGAAAATTGAAATTGATTAGCCATTTCTTGTATAGAAGTATATTAAACACATGGGTGGGGTTGATCTATTGGATAACCATATTGCAAATTACCGAATTGCATTTGGGGGAAAAGTGGTATTTTCCAATTTTTTCTTGGATGTCTGCATGACAAATCCATGAATTCTTGCTCACAGCTATGGCAACAAAATAGATAATTTATGGTACAGAATACATGTAATCAGAACACTTCTGTCCAAATACAGAAAGACTGGACCCCAGCGAGCTTTGATTCTAGCTGTACCATTATCAACTTCTTCTGGGCAACACCCCATCATAACTGGAGTCAGACGAAGACATGGTTTTTATTCAAAGAAAACAAAAAAGGCATGTAATAAATGTGTAGTGGCCTTACACGGTTAATGTTTTGAACAATATCATAAGAAATATTTCATTTAATTTTTTGTAATCAGATCTTGTTTAAACAATTTTGGTGTAATAGTTATTTAAAAAAACTATGAGAAATTAATTACGAATTTCAAGTATGTTCTCGAATAATAAAAATCATGACCTTTGATATCTTGTCATTTTAGTATCCCTATTTGCTCAATGGGTTGTTAACGACCCAATATGTCAACAGTTTCAAAGTGCTAAATTTTAAAAACATTTTTTTGTGACTTTTGGCACCTTAATACACCACATTAGAAAAATAATAAATTTTGAACAAAAATAGTTGTGGGCATCAATAGGTTAAGTGCTTTTTCAGTGTTTACACGAATCTCGTTATTTAAAAGAGATATAGATACTTTAAAAGTAATTGTTTCATATTATTAGCAACATGAAATTAATATTTACGCGAAAAATAAAGGCCTATGAGAAATAAACATGTACACTACATAGGTCCTTTTCTGGCCACTCAAGGCGCTACCGCGCCACGTTCACGCCCGTTCAATACAAGATAACCCTCAACTTATTTCAACAAGTCTTCACATTACTACAAGTAAATAAGAATCCCATATAAGAAAATAGGCATATAGGTGCGAAAGAGAAAATTATAGTTTTAGAATTCTTCTTATGGAACTGCAGGTATTGTCAACGTAGTAAAAAGAAAATATGCTATTCTAGTTTCAGTACAATCACTTTTTGGTTTCAAGACTCAATCTAAAATACCCTACATTTTGTACTTTCCAACGCTAAGATACCCTACTCCCTTTTACTGAAATCTGCTCTACAAATAGGGTAATTACCCTAGAATGGCAACACTGGGAAAAACAACCGACTAGTCGATAGTCAGCGAACAATCGACTAGTGCGACTAGTTAGTTCAAATTTCTTATAGAAGTGCTACTAAAACGGAATTACTAAATATTTAGTTTTTTAAATAGTAGTTTTAAATGTAGGAAGTTATAGCGGATCATAAAAATGGTAACTCGGAAGGAATGCGTAACTTATATTAGACATTTGAAAATCCACGAGTTGTAATTTTCACTAACAATAATGTTTGAATTTTAATTTATCAAATGGAGTTTTAATTACGTTATTAAGTTATAATTATACTTAGGCATATAATTGGCGGTAATTTTTCGATTTTGTTTTATTCCATTTTTATTGTTTGTCAGAGTTTGTGGGTAGACCCTTCCTTCAGCGATTCTATTAAATACAAGGAGGGCGAAGTACGAAGTGTTGGGCGGAATGAATCTGTGGCAGGTGCTAGAAAAGGCACCCAATACTTACTCAAGTCGATATGGTCCGAAGAATATGCACCTAAGAAAAAAGAAGACTTGGCTGTAAACCATAAAAAGATCCAGGAGGTGGAGTCTTGGCTAGCTAGAGCCACAAGTGGAGCATTGGGAGTATGTATCGTTAATGTATTTCATGTCTAGTTCTATGTCTGATCATATTATATGAAGAGATTTATATTGGACACGGAATTTAAACAATTAGATGATGTATTATTTCAAGTTAGTGGAAGCAACTGGATAGATTGTTATAATACGTGAAAACAGTTACTACTCTGATAAAGAATAGATGGTGTTAAGCCATTAGAATTCATTTTCGATTCCTGACGGCTTTTTGAAGGATTCACAGATGCACTCTTTTAGATAAAATAAACTTTTAAAAGCTTTCAACGACTTACCTCTACAGCTGTTCTCATTTACAATTTAAAGTTGTTGAACAAATAGAAAATAGAGAGTAGCAACACCGTATAATTTCACCAGTTTGTAATTTGCTAATGGTAATAAAGAACTTCGCAATCATGTAAATTTCGGTGATTTATTTTGGTGAAAAAGTATTGTAATTTTTGATTGGCAACAGAAAATGTTGTATATTGTTCTTTGTTTTTTGGGAAATGTTATGTTAGCATAAGTAATATCGTTTGGCTAATATTTGGTATTAAATCACTGTCATACTTGACAGGTATAAATGTGCATGGAACATTTAAAATTTACTGCAATGTGTTGGAGAATTGCCATATATGATGAGACCCGGGTTCGATTCCCAGTCATGTACATAATTTTTCTAAAATGTCAATACAGCTTTCAGCTTTATGTGAACATTATAATATGTCATTTCAACACCTTTGTAACTTTTTATGATGAATTTAATTGATCACTTGAAATCATTTATTGAATCTTGTTATATTCCTAATAATTAATACTATTAAGCAATTGTAATTGGTTATTTAGGTTGTTCTAGTTTTATTTGCATTTAACTTTCATATTAATTTCATTTGTTGAAGTGTATTTGGTAATTTCTTTGATTCATATTTTATTTCAGAAAGCTCCTATTGTGGTATTGAGTGGTCCTAGTGGCTCTGGTAAAACTGCTACCTTGCAAATTTTGTCAAAAAGCTTACGTGTTACTATTAAAGAGTGGGGAACTCCACTATGCAACATACCAGTAGATTTATATGAAGATTTCCCAGGTATTAATTTTCAAAGTAACTACCAGTAAAATTTTTAATTATAGAGATGCCTTTATATTTTATAGTTTTTGATAGTATAATTGTACTGTTGAGTTTGTAAAATCAAGGAATTCATTCTGGTGGAGCCTTTGTGTTTAGTTCAGTTAATAAATAATATTCCATTGTTGAATCCATAGGCAGAGGGAAATATCGGCAGCCTAGTCAGTCAGTCCAGTTTGAGGAGTTCCTCTTTCGGGCAAGTAGGTATGTCTCAGTCTATGAGACAGTTAATCCAAATAGATGTATACTGTTGGTGGAAGATATTCCAAATGTGTACATTAAGGAGCCAACCCTATTTGAAAATGCTCTGCGGTGAGTGTTACTTAAAAATACTTATATTTATTTCAAGTGATAACAGAACTGCCTTTAGAATCTCATGATTCATAAGCATTTACATAATGAATTATACAATTTGATGTACTGACAAACCTTGATTTAACTGACTAATTGGGGGAAAGGTCCATTAAATCCAAAAGACTATTGTCACCCAAGTTTGTAGCAAAGGTGTTATATAAAGAAAACATTCTACCAAATCGAAATATTGTTTATATACAGTATATGTTAAAATTATTTTTTTCTCAAGATTCTGGAAATATATATGAACTGTCATTCCTTAGAAATCTCTACTGAGGCCATGAGACTTTAGTAAAACCTAGGGATTCACCGCTCCAAATTTTTTTGACCTTACGCCAAAGCAAATATTTACTTTTTGGCATTCTCATCCTGAGACAACATAGTTAGAAAAAATCACAATAGATGTCAGAACCCTATAAAGTAGACTGTTGAAGAAAGTGCATTTATAAACACTGCCCACTGAGAAAATAATTCTTTTTCAAAGCACATCTGTAGACACACTCCTCGCTATGTGGAAGTCTACGTTGCTGGTCTATAGATGCTCTGCCCACATAAGGGGTTAATGGTCGGTCCAATCGATCAAACTTAATGTCAAACTTTGAAATGTATGCTAAGTTTGATCATTCTCAATCCGAGATCCATTGCTTCCAAAGTCTGTTAAATCAATATTTTACTGTAGTAGCATAGCATTGTATAGAGCAGTGTTTCTCAACATGGGGTACGTGTGCCCTCGAGGGTATATGAGAGAATTTCTGGAGTATGCCAACGTGACAACGGAAGTTTTATCTAATTATATACATAATATCCTAATTCTGTTGGTCTGTCCATCTGTCTCTCTGTCCATCCATCTATCCATCCATCTGAATTGAATGATATTAAGTGAAATCTGAAGCTTGATCACGATCTTTTTAGTGTGTTTTTACAAATTTCCTGACTAGGTAGAAGATTGAAATTTGGTAGGAGTGTTTGATTCTTATAGTAAAAGCCAATTACGAATAAAACCCCAAAAAGACCTGGGTTTGATTCCCGTAGATAATTTCTATTTTCCATAAGATGTGAAAATCGATTTTTCGACTTACAGGCTTTTACTCTTTTGCAAATTAAAATTAGAAAGACTTGACCTATGATCTTTGGACTTGGACCATTTTCAAGAAAAATAAATCTGGGGCCCCCCTGCAGCAGATAATATGGGGGCTCCCTATGTAAATCTTAAATATTTTCTAAGCTTAATTACTTATCATTGCCTGTATATTAATAAAGAATTCCCCATCCCTCTCCCTCACACAAACGCTACTGATATTTGAAAAGCCTGAAATTATAAAAAAATATAGTAATAAGTTTGTTTCTTTTATTAACTTGAATCCATTTGGAGAAATGAGTTCAAAATATTATATTATGCCTAACAATCCTTATAATGCCATAGAGACAAGAAAAATGAGATGCAGTCATTACTCTATGACATTGAGTATGCTTATTAACTTAGTTATCAGTCAACGCCGGTGGAGCTGTGGTTGAAATACTCGTCAATGATTTCAAGTATTGCGGGTTCAATTCTTGGTTGAGGTCGGTGATATTTTATGGCTAAAAAATATGACAAGTATTCCTTTGGCGGTGAAGTGAAGCCGTCGATCCAGTGTATTGTATGATGTCAGTGCGCTTCAAAGAACCCCTTTTCATATGGGACATTAGGTAGCTAAGCCCCTGGTACCTGTAAATAACCGCCTTAGGGAGAAAGGGAGTATGACCAATGCTTACGTAAGATTTTTTTATCTAAGAAATTTTTTCTTTTTACGTGCGATTTATGTTGTGACAGCTCGTCCACAGCGAGCTTCTACCTGCTTGTTACCTGCATTTCGCCCGACGTTAGAATTCTTTTCGCCATATTTAACTGATTTTTCAGTAAACATAACTTTACCTTGTTTAATCTGATAGATTTTTCCTCATTGTGCTTTAGAGAGTATTAAAATGCATTGCAATGATGTAAGAAGGCATTAGAAAGTATTGCCATGCATAACTATGCATTTAATAATTTTTATTAAAAAGGGAGGTACAACGAAGGGGGAGAGGTTCACCCAAATGCTAACGGTTGCTGACATAGAGGGACAAGGGAGTCAAAAATAGTTAAACATTTGCTGTCGTAATGGATGAATGGTCCCCTAATGAATAAATACGATCTGTAAAACTCTATGTGCTTGTGGTGTCAAAAAGAAGGGGGGCTTCACATCAACCAAAATCTACCTATATATGAAAACAAAAACTTACTTCATGATGATATTGGAGACCTAAAAGAGTGACTACTGAACCAACCGGTAATTGAAGTCATGTCGTCATCCTTTAGAGTCTGAACAGTGGATGCAGACCTCATGTTTCATTTAACAAGTAAATACACACACTATACACAAATAAGCACAATAATCTTCCTTAGCTATATATAACACTTAAGAAATGTTGACACATGAGAAAATACATTTGCTTAAGGGCGAGAGATGTCAGAAGGCATATAATCATAGCCTATATCTTGCACTGGTTTTCATGCCGAGAAATGCCTCTTCTCAGCATTATAAAGTCGTATTTTAGAAATCACAATTACATTTTTCGGGTTTCTAAAGTGGGCATCAGATGCCTTAGTCAGTAAGGTTTGACTGATTGGGGGCCCCCTAAATATTGGGGACCCCCCACATTGTGGGGCCTATCAGTACGCCCCTGCATGCATTGAATATTTGTGCCAACACTCCTAAAGGCAAAGGTAGGGGTTCGATCCTGAGGGTGCCCAAATTTTTTATTATTAAAAGTGTTTTTCAGTAATTTCCTTTCATTTAACTTCACATTGACATTTTTTGTAATTAACTTTTTTATTGATATTTTTATAGTTATTTTTGCAGTGTACCTTAATTTACTGGAGTTATAAATTTGCATCGCATATATGAAACATGCAAAAAGCCATTTCTTGACATGCAGACCTTTTTCGTTAGCATTTTAAAATATCTCAAGCAGTGGGGGCTCGTAGCTAAAATTAGTGGGGGTGCTGCTCCAGAAAATTTTTAGCCTTTGTTTTAAAATTGTGTAAAAGGAAAAAAAAAACATATAAAAAGAAAATTTATTCAGGAACTTGATAAAATCTTAACAAAAAAAACCAAACATTTTTTACTTACTTTAACTTAAATTGTTACAGTTCAAGCTTGATCTATTCATTTAAAAATGAAATCCATTCTTCTTGTTTAAATTTGCGCAAAAAGTTCAATAATTTTCTCCTTGATCTCTGGATGACAATTGAGGAAATTTTTCTCCATTGAAAGTACTGCAAGCGCATTTAGTCTTTCCGAATTCATAGTGCTTCTTAAAAAAGTTTTTATTCTTTTCAATGTTGAAAAGCAGCGCTCAGCCTCTGATGTAGTCATGGGAATTGTCAAGAGGATTTTTATCAGTTTCGTAATTTCACTAAAAACATCATCTAGATTATTTTCCAAGATAAATTTCAGCAGCTCAATTAATTTGCAATATTCATGAATATCAGTCCTACAATAGAATACTTTTAGTTCAGTTTCAAGCTTTTCTTTGTCAATCATGGGATAAGCTTCAGTGGTCAGTACTATCTCTTTTGTGGGATGTTCATTCTTAAATCTAGTGAAGCATTTCTTGTTGAACAATTTAGCAGCTACTAAGTGTTTAGTGGAAGAATATCTGCCCATTATATCAACACATATATAGTCACACACTTCCTTAGCTTCTGCCATGAGTGTCTTTGAAGGATTCTCACAGTACTTTGAGTTTCTCAATTCTAAAATAGCAGTTTTGAAATTTGTTATATATTCATTAACTTTAAACACACTAATTTCTCGAGATTGCATTTGGTTGTAAATTATTTCAACATGAGGCATAATCTGATGAAAAAGCTCTAACCAAAACTTGAAATTATCATCATTCAGGTATTTTAAAATTCCTGTTGCTTCTGCAATGGTTTGATCTGCATTTGATGTTGACTGAATTTCAGTAAGGCAGTTTTTTAAAGGTTGCAAATTTTCATGAACTCTGTTTATGGTTCGTGTGTTGAAATTCCACCTTGTAGAGGATGGACGTGGAATGCTGACATCCATATGTTTCTTGAGAATGGACACACGTTGTGGTGATCTTGCGAAGAATGTTGGAATAGCCAGAATGTTAGAGAAAAATATTCTTGCGTTTCGTGTGATACTTGCTGCATTTCTCATTATTAAATTAAGTTGATGTGCATAACAGTGAATGAAATGTGCATTACTATAAACTGCTTTTATTTTTGCTTGAACTCCTCCTTTTTTGCCTTTCATGACATTTGCACCATCAAATGTCTGAGCTATCAGTTTTTGTCCATTTCCTTGAAGGATTATGTCCAATTGTTCTAAAATACGTTTTGATATGCCATCTGCAGTTTGATTTTCTGGAATAAAGAATCCCCAAAAACACTCAAATATTTCTCCATTCAATACGTACCGTAGAACAAGGACCATTTGAGTGTGTTCCGAAACATCTGTTGTGTCATCAGCCATGACAGCTACAAAGGAAGCTTTTCTAATTTCCGTCCTTATCTCCTCATGGTATATTTGTAGCAGGCAGTCAAGTATCTCATTCTGAATGGTCTTAGAAACACCTTTGAAGACTGCACTGGTTTCTAAGTGATTCTTCAAATCTGAATCTAATTTAGATGCAAAATTTACTAATCCTCTAAATACCCCTGGATTTACTGAATCGTCTTTTTCATCATGTCCATGTAAGGGAGTTTCAAAGTTTCCACAAAAGTAAATGCAGTCTATTATTTTGGACAAAATTTCACGGTTCTTTTTAACTTTTATATTATGCTCATTGATTGAAAGTCTGTATGCCTTACACTAAGTTTCTCCTTAATACTTACGGTTCCTAAAAGTGACAGTGAAACAACATTATCAACGTGCTTCTTTGACTTCTCATGCTTTTCAGTTTTTTCTTTCATTTTGTTTATATTTCTAAAACCATCTTTTGTCCACGGTACATCACCTCCAAACAGCAAACACGGGAAGCAAAACAGTGCATTTTTTACTTCACAGCCGCAAAGCCAACTTTTCCGTTGGTACCATTCAGAATTAAAGCTACGAATATATTTCTTGTTGTTGCTTTTGCCTGGCTGAGATATTAGAATATCAGGTGTTGAACGACCTCTTTTCTTAACTGTAACTTTCTCATGGAGAGATAGCTGTGAAAACTTAAACTGTTGAAGTTCACCTACAGTCACAGAACTTATTTCTTGGGGATGCAAGGCCATGGTTAAAGTTTTCTGTTAAATAAAAGAACCGAAAAAAATGAATCAAATAGAATAGCTGGAAGCAGAATAATAATCTAATTCTACACTCTTCTACACTTTATCACATTCATGAATATGGTACACGGTTTTTAAGCACAACACACGCTGAGTAAAAAAAACTTCCTTCCACCATCACGCCACTGCGAGAGCAACAGTGCTCTCTCTACCTGGCAGTCCCGCCTTCCTCCCCACCCCCCCCTCCTATGTGCGCATGCGCACAACAGTCAAACACCACGTCGCTGGCACTGTGAAGCGCACAGTTCCATACAAAGATTTTTGTATCTTTTTCATAAACTGGGGGATGGCTACTGAAGTACTGACATTAAGCTTAAGGAATATATATTGTACTACAAAAATAAAGAAAGAATTAAAGAAAAAAGGACTCATTATATTAAATGTTATCGATAATATCAAGTGGAAATAGGGGGTGCTGCAGTTCAGCAGTGCCTATACACGAGCCGCCACTGCTGGGAAATTATAAAAAGGATATAATCGAGGTATTGTTTGACTGGGTGTTGGGAGGGAAGGGTGGGTGGAATGTATTGTGAAGGAGGTTTGAAAATGGAAAAGGTAGGTGGAAGGCTAGGAGAGAATTTTGGGTTGGCAGAGGTAAGAGAGT
Source organism: Tanypteryx hageni (assembly GCA_028673005.1). Taxonomy (NCBI): domain Eukaryota; kingdom Metazoa; phylum Arthropoda; class Insecta; order Odonata; family Petaluridae; genus Tanypteryx; species Tanypteryx hageni. Next base: position 124,907,770 of record CM054113.1, on the reverse strand, counting down.
CTTCTTTCTGGCTGGTTTTTAGATGTAATGTGCTGGCAAAGGACTGGATGTCGGATAGGAGGCAAAAATGATCAAATTTAGTAGTGGGACAAAAAGAAAGACTGCAGGAAAGAAGTTCCTTCTCGGCATGGGTGAGTATGTAGGAAGAAAGTTTCATGACATTGTCTGTTTGGCAAGATGTGGACGAGGTGACAGGGGTGTGCAAAAAATAGGAGCGCTTCAAAGATTTGCGGATTGGGAATGTGCGGGTCTTATTCAGGATAAAGAGTGATGGTGGCATTGGGAATCCCAGGAGGTCCGCAAGGCAGGGAGTTTGGCCAAGGAGTGGTGGGGAAGGAGGTGGTTTGTTGGCCTTGCCAGCTAGTATGAACGGAAGGGTAGACCAAGTTTGAGGTGCCGGATGCAAATCAGGAAGAGTTTATGGTGAAGTCTGTTGCGATATGCGGTGTTATCTTTAGCCGCATGAAGGAAAGCGGCGTGAAGGTCAGATATGGAATTCGATGAATGATGAAGAAGAAGGAGAGATTTACAATTAGCGAAGTGGGTGTTAGAGAGGGTGGTGTAATGGTGTAAAAAATTATATTGAGCGAGGCGAGATGATACATGAGGGCAAGGGAAGTGAAGATAGGGGGAGGCAGGCCTGAAAGAGGAATTCTAATTGTGAGACGTTTGGGAGTGAGTCCAAGTTCAAGGCAGGAGTTGAGGAATTCAATCTGGCAGTTGAGGGAAATGTGTCTGCGGAGGTGATAACGGAGATGGGTCATATCATTATGTGTCGACGTTTCTTACAGAGGAGGATATAATATATAGGAGGATACTAATGTTTAGGCACTTCCAGATGTGCTGGAGATTCGAAATTTTTTTCATAGGTAGGATTTTGTGTAAAACCGACTAGAAAAAACGAAAATCATGAAAAAGTGCAACAATGCGGCCGCTAAAAATTCGCAATTGTTTAAATACATTTTCAAGGTTTATGTATTTCCGCATGTGCTACGGAGTTGAAATTTTTTTTAAGTAGAATTCGTAAAAAAACGAAATAGGGATTATACAAATTTTGATATTTTAATTTGTTTGGCAGTTAAAAATTCTTAAAGTTTAAACAAATTGGTAGATGCTTAGACACTACGCCGCAAGTTAGGGAGCTGAAATTTTTATATTATATAGAGGATAATCTATGTAAACGACTAAACATTTCCATTTATCCATAAAGTTGATATTTTGGCCGTTATAAATTATTTAAATTTAAACAATTAGATAAATGTTATTTCACTTTTAATTGTACTATAAATTAAAAATTTGGCAGAAATGTGTGGCATTACTCAATGTGGGAAAAGTATAATATTCCTAAAATTGTAAAAAAAAGCGAGTTTTACTCCATTCATTCTTCCATAATGAAAAAACGAAAACCTTTCCAGAGGAGAAATCTTTAGAATTAAAGAAATATTTCTCATGACCTTATATCAAACCAGAACAAAATACAATAAAAGAAGTTGCCTGAACAAGACATTCGAAATAAAATTCTAAGAAATTTAAATGAAATACGATCTATAATAATCGCTTTCAAAGCGAGTGAAAACAGTCCTCTCATGTTCGATTGAGAACGTGACGAGAAATGGAACTACATGGAGTTTGTTATGGAAACAGCTGACAATAACATAGCAGTATGAATTTCAAAAAGTTAGTGTGGGAATTTCATAACGAAGAAAGTTGCGTTTCCTTTCTTCAAAAGCACGGAATAATACAGAAGCTACATAGATGTTCGAACGGCCATGTAATGCTATTATCTTTTGATGGAGGTAATAGAACGTGCTGGCGTTGTTGTAAAACAAAGTGTCGGAAGGAATTTGTCATACAAAGAGGCAATTGGCAATAGTTTCGGTTCTGTTCGCATAACTGAAAATGATATTATTAATATTTTACATTTTGTTACACTAATACATATTAATTACTTTTATGTAGGTAATGTTATCTAAACATATATAAATAAACAATAGTGAAAAGTTAATTTTTAAAACAAATTGTATAAAATTGCGAACTTAATAGATTTTCCGAAAGTGTTTGTATACGATGTTTGCTTTATCATCTCGATTTTGTAATAAGGAAAAAAAATGACTAATATAAGTGCATCGTCAGAGATTGGGTTTTATCAATTCGCGATAAATGCTCTAAACGGCAAAATTAGTGTTGGACTAAATCGGGAACAATAAAAAGAATATAATTCACATCAAAATGATAATTTATTTCAAAACAAAAATTATGGTTGCATAAAAATGAATTTTATAATGCGCTAGAAATGAACACTTTTATTGAACAGATATTGGGATAAAACAAACATAACAAATCAAAATTATATTTTATTTCACTAAGTAAAAATTAGTACTCACATAAAAATGAATTCTTAAAATGCATTAAAAATTATTAATTCAAGAACAAATTGACGCGACGGACAGAAAGCTTAAATATCATATCAAAATGCTATTTCATTTTATAAAACAAAATAATTCCTTATACAAAATGAATTTAAATAATGCCATGAAAATTACATTTACCTACACCTCTACTGTTTAAATTTTTTATGGTATTCTTGAAAACATGGCCTCAGACAGAGACCTGGCTCACCCTCACAGGCAGGGCAAACAAATATAACTAATTTTCTTTCTCCTCTTTGGTAGCACAATCTGCACCGTTTTTGCTTCCTATGTTTCCCGCCGAGTTCCGTCAGCTCCGGGAAATGAGTCATGGAAGGCAAGTTCAAAATCCGGTGTTAGTCAATCGATAAAAGCGACTTGATCACTTCCAATCTAAAATCGTAGAGGTTCTTTTTATCTCCGCTGTATTTGTTGTACAGAAGGAAGCTATTTACAAACATTACTTGAAAAATATGAATGGCCAACTTTTTGTACCACTTCAACGACTTTCTCTCACAGGGGTAGTAAGCCATTAGTTGATCGGCATGATCAATCCTCCCCATGAATTTGTTATATTGTGTGACTGACTCAGGCTTTTCCTTGACCCCGCATTTGCCACTGACTTCCACAAGCTTGCTCCCGAATTCGGAGGATATCATTATGACATCTCTCTTGTCTTTCCATTTTAAAATGCAGATGCCTTTATCTGTCTATCTCTCGATGATTTCTCCCCTTTTCAACTTTTTTGCAATCAAATCCTTAGGGTTTTCCCTCAAGGTCCCGGTGCAGTATGTCTTGCGAGACAAAAGGTCACGGGTCAGCCCTACAGTGCTGTAAAAATTGTCCATGTAGACAGCATGGCCAACATCGTTCATTCCATCCAACAACTTATGTACTACTTTTTCTGAGTGCCCTTTTCCTCCTACTTCTTTGTCCCCCGACCCCGTGTACACAAGTAGTCGCAAAACCAAACCTGATGGCTCGGTAAGCATATAAAGTTTAATGCCATATTTATGGCGTTTTCCTTTTATGTATTGCCTAAATATTAGGCGTCCTCTCCACAGTACAATAGATTCATCTATGCTGAGTTCCTTCGCAGGAGATTCAATGTCCATCATTGTTTTTTGAAAAATATCAATTAGAGGCCTAATCTTATAAAGTCTATCCTCTGGTCTGGGATCATTTTCGTTGGGGTTTTCTGCAAAATGCAGTGCCTGTAAAATTCCTAAAAATCTATCCCGACTCATCGTCTCACGAAATGCCTGCAAATTAAATAATTTGGTGGTTTTCCAATAATCCGCAATTCTTGTGATATGGATGGTGCCCATATGGAAAAGCAGCCCTAACCATTTTGAGAATTCTTCCATACTCAAGTTTTTCCAGGCCGTTATCTGTGCTTTAGGGGAAGGGTTGTTTAAAAATATGCTGATGGCATTTTTCTCTGTTTCTTTCAAAATAAGTTCGTAAAAGGCAGCATTGGCAAGAAGGTCAAAATAAGCTCTAGGGATCTGTTCAGAGGGAATTACTTTTAAACCTGGGTTCCCAGAAAAGGCAATTTTGGGTATGGAAGGGGGTGGTTCAGCACGCCAACTAACGGGAAACTCGAGGGTACGAAAATTTGGAGCAGATGTACTTGGTGACACAGAGGGTGGTGGTGGTGGACCTCAGAAACACTTGGAGGAGATGCGGCCGTCAGGAGGATTGGCGACAAAGAGGGTGTTGGAGGGGGTGGGTCCTCAGGTACAGCCATAAAACCTTCGGCGAATGGTGACACGGGCCTCTTTTCCTCTTCGGAAGCCGTCTCTTCCTCCGAGTCGTAACACCAATCTTCGTCATCACCGGCCGACTCCTCATCCGACGTGAGAGCTTTTAGCATTTCAAATATTTCATCATCTGGAATGCTCGTCACACGTCTTTTCCCTGCACTGCATGTTTTTCCCACTTTTACAGGAGGAGTATCTAAAGGAATTTCAAATAATTAGCATTGACGAAAATCAATATCAACGGAAATAAATACCCTATTGTGATTTACATCAATCTGAACTCACCAGGTTGAGTAGAGGTCCCAGTGGCTTCATCGTCATGTTGTGGTGGTCTCCGTTGACATTTCCGTGTTCTAGTAACATCCATAAAAAATATCAATTAATTTCAAAACAAAAAAAAATTGGAAAAAAATGTTTAAAAAAATAAAAAGAACAAAACTATTCTCACTTGAAGCGCTGGAAGTGCTAGGTGCATTTTCTTCCCGACCTTCTGGTTCACTGTCCATGTCCAATAATATAATTATAATATGCTGTGGTACACGCTAAAAAAAGGCATTTATTTTAAATCAAAAGATAATGACCTAAAGAAATATAAATTCACAAACATTTCTACAGGTTTAGTGAAAAAACTAAGGATGTATATAAATAAACGAATTCTTATTTATGAATTGAAAACAAGGCATTTATATTATTTTAGATCTTCGAAATTTAAATATCCAAATGAATGACTTACTGGAAAAAATTATTTTCTTAAATTTTTTAATCTCTTAGATGAGACAAATAATATGTTAGAAAGTGAAGAAATATTCGGTAAAACAATAAAAAATTTCGGATATCTTTAAATTGTAGGAGAGAAAACACTTGTAAAACACATTTGAATATCATAGAACATAAAATACGTAAGTTGAGGATTACGAAAAAAATTAGTATATATGAAAATACGATAATATTTACTTACTGAAACTATCACAGTTGGAGGTAAACGTAAGAAAAACTTGATAAAAACTCTCACTCAAGACGTCTGAGGATGCGATCCAATTTTATCCAAAGAAAAATGGAAAGCAAGAACGCTAAATCACCAAAGAAGTTGGAAGCCGCCAAACTACAAACGAACTGCACTATTAGAAACTAAGTCGCTATTGAGATGCGGAGGAAAAGAACGGGACCTCTCCCCCCAAGCGCTACGTCACAATAGCCCGTTGAAGGAGACAGAACCGATGGCTTACATGTACGCCACCCATCACCGGCGACCGCCGGCCATGGCGTACATATACGCCATCCGCATTGAATGTGTTAATGCAATTTTTTCACATTATCACATATTTTATTTATATTTGGCCATTGTTGCCCTGGTTGTTGAATTCTATTCCTGCCCTCATATTCATCCTTAATAAATGCACCATTTTAGTGCTTAAACATATATTAGACTTTTATACATGGGTATAACACATTACTGAATCAATTAAGAGGCAGGAAGGACAAAAGAATAGAAATGAGCAGAAATGGAGAAAGAGGAAGAGTATAAAAATAACAAAAATAAATTATAATTGATTATATAAACATTTTATACAATTATGTGCCATTGTCAAATTGTGGGAATTCATAAAAGTAAATATAACGTTATTTTCAATGGATTTCTTTAAATGGTAATACAGCAAATATTTTTAATTGAATTTCTAATAAGATTTAAAAAATAACATTTTATGACTTTTATTTAAATTTCTTTAAATTCTTAAAATATAATTAAAACTCATTACAGTTCATGTAAGTATTTAGTTCATAGTAAGTTACACAGTTTCCTTTAATGATAAATTGACTTCATTAATGTATTATCTGTTTTTTTGCATTAAAAAGTTAGTAAAATAATGCAATTACAGGCATGCCTCATTTAGTGCATGTTCTTTTAGCACATTTTTGATATAACACAATTGGCATCTTGTTTTTTATTTAGGAAATAAAGTTTTTAAATGGCTGTGGTCTGTTAATACAGTCCCAACTTTTTTCTTACTTGCCTTAATTTCTTTGTTCCAATGGTACTCAGTTATGTATTTATTCTACTGTTCCGTAGCATTAATCATGCTATTCAACTGGCTCACTAGGAACTAAAACATCACAAATACACTGAAATTGTAATCACTGAGAGCGGACATGTACTAAAGTATAATAATGAAAATGCACCCTCAGAATTCATGTTGCATAATGTATTACTGTATAAAGGTCCATCCCAAGGGTGGTGCAGGGCAATCAGCATTTGCAGGGCCCCTAAAATATCAAGGTATAATTCGCACACTAAAAATATTATATATTTTTAAATATGTATATTTTATTGTATTATTTAAATATACATATATTTTTGTGTTTTTAAAATGAGAAATTGCTTCTGGAGTTCAAGAACAAAATAAGTCCTTCGTTTGGTAAACCAAAAATAATTTGATCATTTATGCCTGATTCATAATGATTTATGCTCATTAATTTGTCCCAAATGGCTCTGGAATACAGCATATATACCTACAATTTGGATATAAATATAATCATACAGAAGTCCCAGTTGAATAGCAACGTACAATATGTGAGGCCAACTTGATACTAAAGTAGAATAAAAACTCCCTGTTTATTGTTCTGCCTACTTTCAGAAATTCAACTTCCTGGACTTTCTTGCAGTAAACTCTGCCATCAGATCATTGTAATCTAAATCTGAGGCTCTCTCTCTGGATATACAACATTGCCAATCCACTCAATCTCTCATGGGACATTGCTGTCCTAAGATAGTTTTTAGGCTGGTTTCCAAAGGAAACAGCCTTATGAAATGGTCCTGTCTGTGTGTCCCATACTAACAACTTTTGCACCAATGGACCAATTTTCATGAAACTTGGTATGAGACTCTAGTTGCCAGGACCCACCTCTGAACTTTATTTTATTTGGTGAAGATTGAAGTCCTGGGTTCGATTCCAGGAACGTTTTTCCCCTATTTGTTTTACATAGGAAAGCTCAAATCCATCGTGCAGAGATGTTTTCTTTAATGCATTAAAATATCTTAAAATTGTGATATCAGAGTGAGGTTTGTACTGTTCTAAGGGAAAAATAATGTAGATTCTAATTCTTATCACCAAAGTTTGATAATTGATCGTATTTTCTTGAACTTCTACTAAAATATAGCATTTTTGCGTTTTAAATCGCATTTTATTGGATTGTTACCGAATTAGGCTTGAGTATAGACGAGTGAACAAATTGGTTATTTTCTTTTCCGCTCGACTACTCTTCAGCAATCGACAGTTGATTCAGACATATTAGCGTACAAACAGTAACATTTATTAAATTCGTTTATTTAAAAAAATACATGGAAAATATAATGTCGGAAAAAGATTTTGACATTGCTTTTAGTATTTTAAACCTGATAATGCTCTATTAATTTGTTTTCCAATCTTTCTCTATCATTGATAAACAATGAATTACAAATGGTATGAGAATTCCTTGGATAGATTAACACATACTAAAACATTTCCTGTCAATATAAGTAATCAGTTTGAGGTGTCAACTTTGGGAAACCAGCTTGCATTAGTCCTGGTTTGGACTTCTTGTTTATTATTTTTAGTTTCGAAAAACTTCGCTGCCACTGTGACCGGAATTGTTAACAAAATTCTATACACTAACTCTGTATTTGGGAAGGAACCATTTAATGACTTGAGAAACTTGAAGATTTTAAATGCACTTTTCGTTCCTTGGGGGCTCAACTGTTGAAGCACATGCAGTTCTAAGAAAAGGTCCGTACTGTTGATGTGATGTAAATCTTGATCACTCAATATGTTGTCCAAATTATACTGTTTTTTCATTTTGTCTTCTGTTCATTCTCCATATTTTTAAACATCATTTAGGAAGCTGAAAGTAGCTGCGTACTTTTCCATTTGTTCCAAACACGTTATCAGTGACATGGATGCTTGATCTACGATGACAAAAATTTTTTTTCTGTACACCACCTTTTTGAACTTTGCGAATAATTGGTTTTGTAATCGGTCTGTCTGTCTCTGTCAGTCTGTGTATGTGATAGATTTTTGTGGACGCTCTAACTCAAAAACTATTAATCAGATCAATGCAAAATTTTACATTTAAAATTTCTATAAAAGTTAGAAGATCTGATTAGTTTTTGGTATAAATCGGTCGACCGGAAGTGGGTGTTTACTCTTTTTACTTATCCGTTATTTTTAAATATTTGCTTTAGTATTTGATAAATGTAAAAATGTATTGGAATAAAAGTTATAGGGAATTTTTTTTCTACAACCTTTGTTTGATACATTTTTCCATATAATGCATTGTTTAAGAGATATCTTATATTTTTAGCTGCTACCACCACGCCACCTACCAAAGACTATTGTTAACAATTGACGCTTAGTTATGTCTTAGTAACGCTCCTTTTTCTTTTCTTAAATGTCAACCGGAAGTAAATATTGATAACGATCCCAGAGCTAACAACATGTAATTTGCCATATAAATATGGAGAAAGTCATGTGTTGCCCACATCAGTTTATTTTAATTAGGCAAATGCAAAAATCTCTTGCCCATCCACTTTCATTCGTCAATTGTCATTCAAATTGAACTGAAGTAGGTCTGTGATGCACTACTTGAAGGTTGCTGACAAATTTTGAGTAATAAGCAAACAAAACCCAAGCAGTCGACCCTGGACCTTTTTTTTAATACAGAGGCCCATAGGTCCCCATAAAAGTCCCAGGAAAGATATTTAGATTACGTGCTACAATTATAAATTATGCTTTTTGTCATATTGTTTACCATGTAATTTTATTGTTTCTCTAATAAATGACAATAAAATGTAGTGATAACATGTTTTTACATTAAATGTGGTTGCAAAAATACCATTTGTGAAATTATTTCTCTTTGTGCACTTAAGGGTTATAGTACCCCCATCAAACGCGGATTTTCGCTTAGCACTGATTTTTGCTTAACATGGATTTTTGCTTAACGTTGAGTAGTCAAGAGGCATCCTCCATGTTAAGCAGGTGTCACCTGACCTGTATAATTGTCCAGGGTTACTTCAATGTTTTTTGAAAGAAAAGGATACTTCATGGAAAAAGGTCAAGAAACACTGGTGTAGAGTTTGCAATTAAAAAGATTGAAGCTTTCTATAATGACAAATTGAAGAAGTAACAGTGCCATTTTTTTGCACTGTAGTCATGGACTTATCAGTGTCCCTTGTTTATTTATCTCCATGAATTTTGTAATTTATGAAATATTCGTCTCTTATCATGTTAACTTTCTAATTGTTTTTATTTCTTGATTATTTCACAGCAAATATTCTGTAGTTGGAAGATCGCCTCTTGTCTTCATTTGCTCAACAGGTTCAACAGAGTTTAATATAGATAGGATATTATTTAATCCGAAAATGAAAGGAGAACTAAGCATATCTAATATCAGGTAATATAATTCTTTTTTACCTTCTAGGGGCTTTTAAAATCAATATTTAAAATGAGAAGTAATTATTTGCCAAAATCACTAATTAGGTTTTTGCAATTTATTTACTTTATCTGGATCTAAGACAAGTTTTTTGTCTCAATTTTTGCAGTTAAAAATGTTTTGTCCTCTTAAAAGCACTAATTTAAAAAATTTAGTAAAATCCTAATATTCTTTCATAATTCATGTTATAAATTGTCATAAAACTATGCTAAAATAACTTAATCATAAGTTTTTTGTATCAGCAAGTAAGCAATGTATATTTTATATGAACCCTTTCACTGCTTGCTTGATTTTTTAACGCATCATAGTTCATCTCCTGCAGTGCTATCATGATGAGTTTACGTGTCACAGATTCCATTTTCTTCTGGTGTCAACACATGCATATTGGAATTAGATTTTCTCCACAGCACATAGGAACATTCTAGCATCTATTGGAATTTTCATATACTATTTTGATGTAATATGGTGAAGTAGTACAATTTATCATAGCCTTAGTACAGCAGCAAAAGGGGTAAATATGTCAGATCTCCTTGTAACAGAATGGAACCCCCTATATTTCTCAATTTTTTGCTCAGATAATTGATTTTCAACCTACTTTCCAGAATGGAAATAGACTTATAGTTTCTTCATTGTTTCTGTCTGTCCATCCTCCAATACCTTTGGAAACTGTGTACTCTGACATAGAGTACACCTTTTCATACTTGTTTCAACCTTGGCTTCTCCTGACCTGACTTGTGTGTTTTGAGGAGGCCCTCTTAGAACAGCAATCAGTCCTCTGGAAGGGAGGTAAAAGAAATGTGACCACTTGCTGCTTTTCTAAAGAACAGATTAATGCTAGCACCAGGTTTCCTTCTTTCCTTTTGTCTGCCTATGTTGTGTTATCCACCTGTTATCATGGTTATACAATAAACTGGCAACCTATCCTTTTAAAACATAATATGCCTAGGAACCTCATAAGGGAGGGCAAGGGTCATCTTAAATACAAGTTCATCTTTGATGCTGATGCTTCAATATAAACTTAAGTTAATATTGGGCAACCACCACATTATGGTTAGTGATTTTCATAAAGTTATAAATGGTTAATTATTGTTGATCAAGATATCCTGTCAGAATCGCTTTTTAATTTGTCAGAGTTGATTAAAAATATTTTGTTACAATGCAGGGTTGTGTTGTAACTTTTTGCTTGAGTTAACCCTTAATTAGTTGCATAGGGTCAATATGACCCCACGTAATATATTTCTATCAGTAACTTTAGAACAGGTATTCAGATCATTATCAAAACTTCAGTACTTGCATTCTCCAAGATTTTGATTGCAATGGACATGAATACCAATAAAACCGGAAATTTAGTTTTGTGACATTTTATATCTGTCCGTCCATCATATTTGTATGGCTCTATGAGCTGAACCTTTCAATAAAATTGGACGGTATTTCATATATACGAAAATTGTCATCAGGAATATATTTATAATTAATATGAAGCATATTCTTCAAGAATTTGAAGTATATGCAAGTGTTCAGCCAGATGGAGAATATGTATTTACTGTATATACTCGTGTATAGTTCGACTCCGTGTATAGTTCGACCTCCGATTTCTTGGCGAAAAAATTAGATTGTTTCATATATCTCGTGTATAATTCGACCCTAGCTTTCTACTTACTCTTTTACCCTAGATTTCCGTCAGGATCGACATTTTTCGTTTCGATATCTCGAAGCTCACAATCGAGGTATATAGAACGATCTTGGTTTTCAACAGCTTTTAGTATCATAATAATACTATACTAATAATAAACTGTAAGCATCATAAACCTATTGCACGATCTTGAGAAGAAAAATATTTATTGCTTTTTAACTACGAGATGTGACATACGAGGTGGCAGAATTTCTAGCAAATAGATGAAAATTAAGCTTATATAACGAAAATTAATTGGCGCATATTACTCGTAAAACCTTTAATAAAAGTTATGAATGATAGTTGAACAAGATGAAATAAACTCATTTTAATTAATTATCGAAGCAGTAGGAAGACTGGAATGTGACCAAGTTATTCATTTTGATCCAAGTTATTCAAGTTCCATAAAGTAACGTCGTCAATGACATTTTCAATATAATTCATTCCAACTCATCTGTTGTTATAAGACGCAAGAAAGATATGCATAGAAATCAAGAAAACAATCGGTGAATATGAGACAGGCTTTAGTATTCACGTAACAACATTACGACGACAAAAGGTCAGTATAATGGTTACATTACGAATTTTGGTTAAAATGCACTATAACCCACAACAGAACGTATAAAAAACTAATAAAAAATACTACTGGGTCGCAATCAAATCAGAATTTTGAGATAATACAGGACAGGTATATAAGTCTTCGAAAATGAAAAACAACATAGTTCTAATGAAAATCGATAAAATTAAAGGTAAAAAGGAAGTTTTGGAGCTATATCATAGATGTTAAGTCAGCGAGGTGGGTGACCAAAAAATATATTGATTTTTATTATGATATTTTTAAAAAGATAATTTTTTAGATCCGAGATTTTAAACCCTCAAAAGTATTATTCGTGTATAGTTCGACCCCCAATTTTTTGCACAAAAATTTTGTCTTAAAAACTCTAACTATACACAAGTATATACAGTAATTAGCAATAAACCTGAAGATGTAGTCAAACAGTTAGTTATTCCAATTAGAGGAATAAATATAAATGTGACAACAGATATTTGGTACACCAGTGTACCTCTTGCAAAATCACTTCTTAAGGACTACAAATTGACACTCGCCGGGACTATCCAAAAAAAATAAAATAGAAATCCTACCCGAGTTTCTTCCAAACAAAGAATGAGGTGTGTAGCAGAATGTTTTGTTTTACGAAAGATATTACAGTCGTATCTTATATACCAGCAAAAAATAGAGCAGTGATTCTTTTGTCTACGATGCTAAGGCTGATGAATATATGCAAGATCTACAAAAACCTGGGACATTATGATATTTGTGACCAACTCTGTACAATGTTGGTAGAAAAACAGGTAGTCTGTAGCTGTATGTTTTCATTGTCCTTTGTATCCATCAATGTGAATATGTTATTGATTGTTCACAAATAATTCACTAAAACCCTTGATTAAAAAAAGTATAGTACCTTATTGAATAATAATATTTATATGTATTTATGTACAGTTAGTGGTATTTATTGTTAATTGTTATTTTTACAGAATATTGTAGCCCTAATTATGATATGCATCATCTTTCATTTGTATTTCCTAGTTTACTACACTCATATGCATTTTTTCAGGTTTTATGTATTTGTTTGCTTTTTCACTAGCCAATCTGAGATCTTCAGTTTCAGCATCACCAGTTCAATCATCATGTCCCATAATGATTTTGCTTCATTTCTAGTGCAAAATAAATATGTACAGTAAAGGCCTGCTATAGTGCTGCTCATTATTATGCAGATTCATAAATAATGCAGCACAAACCATGTCCTCCGAAATACGTAAATTTCTAGAAAACATTATGACCATTATATGGATGTAGTAGTAACTCATGTATGAATTACCCTAACTAGCTCATTGAGACATCATTTAAAATTGAAAAAGATTTTATGATTTTAAATGATGTAATGTATTAAGACAGTTTGTTGCAATATTGTGTCAGTTAAGTATTATAGGTTCATGTATGTGAATACAATTGTGTTTGTGTAAATGTAAGAAAAGCATCTTAATAAGACATTGTTTTGATGGTTCAGCACAGCAGCGAAAGATGTTACATAGATATTTATATTGTTAATAAAAGATGTTTGCATTCTTGGTTCATTTTTCTATTATGCATTTTAAGAAGAGGTGGTTTTTATTGTTCAGCAGCCTGGCAGTGCAAATCGTTTGCATGGTGGGTAAGCTTATAAAGTGGGTGTAAAGCCATGTTATAACAGGATTTTACAGTAATTAACAGAAAATTGGGGAAATATAATTTAAATAAATTATGGCAGAAAAAAGAAAATTGCATGAAGGCAGTAAAGATACAGGAAATAATCCTAAATTTACAAGGAAAGCATAAATCTTGAGGAAAAGCTTCAAGTGAGTCTGTTTTGAAAAAGGTGAACATCAGAGCAATATTGCACATTAGTTTAACTTCACAGCTTCTAAAATTTGTACAATTCTTTTAAATAAAATAAAAATTTCTATTGAATCAGCCTCTGCAGTAACTGTGGAGAAACTCATACAATGACTTAGTAACATGTTAGAAAAAACTGGAGAAACTGCTAATGTTGTAGATTGATTCTAAACATTCTAATGAATGCATACTCCTTAATCTAGCAGCCATTTGAATGAAGCTCTTTCTCTATTTGAATGTCCCAAGCAAGATGAAGGTGGCGATTCTTCTGAATCATTTAACGTCAGTTCACTTTGGTTTCAAAATTTAACTTTAACATTGTATTTGTTATTTTTATTAGTAAGTAATAATAATTAATATTAACCTTTATCATATGGATTTAAATCCCCGCTGTGGGCACTCATGGCCAGATTTAATTTGGAGTATTTAAATCAAAAATGTATACCTGCAAACAAATGTTCATAACTTATGAACTAATTGTCAGAATTCGTTCAAATAAAAAGCACATTGTAGCCAGAAAGTTGAACTATAGCTGGAATGTATTTTTATAAATGTAAGTTTTAAAATATAACACGAAAAAATGTATATTTTAAAGTATAGGAATTTTTACATGCACAATCTTAAAAGGACACTTTTGTGTGGTATTCCTCAAAGCAGGATATTATGCAGAGTCCCACGTCACATTTTCTGCACCGGAAATTCATGCGAGAGTCTTCCTCACGACAAACACACATGGCAATGCATGTTTCTCCTTGAGCTGGCCAATGCTCATTTTCTTTGACCTCTAAATGCCCCAAACTAACAATGGGGGAATTAGGTCTTCTTGCAGGGCAGTGTGGGCAGGAAGAGCACTCAAACCCTCTTCCTTCAAGTGTCTTACGAGTGCTTGATGAACTGCCAGTTGCGGATTAGATAAAGAAGCCACAACATAATAAAATATCATCACAAACACTTACAAGCAAAGCAAATAAACAATAAAATACTGACCTTATGAGAGAATGAAATCTTGCTGAAAGAAAACTCATTTTCACTGCTGCAGCGCAATTCAGTGGTTTGAGGAAGACTTCAGTGCCAACCAATGCATTTCTGTGAACTTGGAATTGCCTGCCTGGTCCCAAAAGATGAGTAGTGTAGGAATACGCACAACTCGAAAATATATATTACCGTTACTTTCCTTGACCATATGGCCAAGGAGTATAGAAATTTTTAGGAGAGGGATCCCACTTCTTTATATTACACCTTTATTCTGCTAAAATTAGCCAAAATAAGGGGCGAAAATTATAAAGTTTTGAAAATATAACTTGCAAAAATGAAGAAATAAGTGAGAATATAATGGTTTTTATGGTATCAGCGTGAAAGGCAATGAAGACGCAGATGGGAGAGAGGGAAGGGCTCATTTGCTGCATAGCTGTCACTCTCTCTGTAGACAAGTAATTCAGGAGATAACCCAATATCCTTTGAATTTTGTAATGTTTAGGTCATTATATGCACTCGCACTGCAATATAACACCAGAATCATCCCATAGCAATCTACATAGTGACTGGAGCAGCCAGCTGCCGACTCAAGGGCATACGCGATCCCTAAGCTAGCAGAGAAGGCTTCGTGACTCAGCATGCATTATAATGCACGCACGGCTGCTGGACCCTACACCCAGTGTGCATTTACCGTATCTGCCCTAATATAAGTCGATGTTTTTTGTCAAAATCTATCATAAAAAATCACCCCTCGGTTTAAATGCGTGTCCGAGAAAAAATTTGGGGTTAGGGTTAAGTTTCGTATTCACCCATAGATGACATCCCGTTTCTTATTGCCGTCGCATTCAAATGATAGTACTCTATTTTTCGTAAAGTAAATATTTGGTCTACGATGAATATTAATGAATAAATAGTAAAGCTAGAATATTTAGCAGTACCCGTGTTTTGTTGCCGTTGTTACCTGTTCTTTCGTTTCTAAATGCTATTGGATATTTTCTTTCGTTTGTCAGGGCTATGCATATGTATCATTAAGAATAATTAGGAATTTGTATTATTTTTCGTTAGTCATTAAAAGATGTTTCTTTTAGTTTTACTTGCCTATTGTAGTTATTGCTATAGCCGTTGTGATGTTTGTATGCATGTTAAAACCTCATTCAAGGAATCTATTAAAATTGCGTACATTGAATACGGAGACGATTATGCAAAATGAGATGACGACTTTTGATGCTCAACTGTTTAAATTTCGGAAAAACTTTATATGGAACGTGTATAATTATAAAAATGCAAAGTCTCAAGGCAATGTAAATGCTAAACTAAACCATTTTCCACTCTATTCTTCGATCTCGAATAATGTATTCTAGGCCGTGCATGCATGCCCGTCACACTTCAGCATAAAATCTATGAATTTAATTTTTTGTCAAAAAATTGTGGAAATATTTGAGGGGTCGTCTTAAATCCAGGGTCGGTTTCTTTTCGGGCAGATATGGTAGATGCACGCTAGTCCTTTAAAGGTTAAGCAATTATTAATCAACTAACATTTTCTACAATCATGTTTATTTATACATTTTTTGTTTATTTAATTTAAGAATTTAGTGAACCGTGTGCTATCGTGAATCAATCCCTAATAAGTACAGTATAGTAAACTATTTGTTTAGCACAAATTTCATTAGCGTGAAGACTTCTGTGCTAAACAAGGCATGACTATATGTATTTCAGAACAACATGGGATGCAGTTTATATTCAGCAACTTTTTTCCAAGTTTTAATCTTGAAAAACAAGGGTGAGTCTTATATCTGAGTGAATACAGTACTTATGTTATAATTTATCTTAAGTCTGCTGTTAGAGTAACTGAGCTACGGTGACTAAAATTTTGGTCACACTCAATGAAGATTAAGGTATTAAGATTTAAGTATTGCAGCAGCTGTGGAAACATTTGGGCTTCTGTTATTAGTATGGATGTATGCTATAATATTGCTATTACTGCTTGAGGAAACTTCAATGGATATTTTTTCAATTTAGAATGATGACTTTTGGTACAGCCTAGTTCATACATAGATGCGGGTATCCTTCTAAGGACTTTTATATATTATTCAATATATATATTAAATGGTTAATAGTGAATTAGATACATTTAGTATCTATTTTTCATTTCAGTTTTAACCCTGTCAGCAGAACATTGATGATTAAAGCAGTTGAGAGGGTGATAGAACTGGGGAAAATAAGTAACCCTGGTTTATTTGATAAAATATCAATGGGAATAATCGAATCAATGATCGACATATCTAACTCGGACATAAGATTTGCTGTTAATCAACTACAGTATGTTTGCTGTGATGGCACAGGTAATTTTGTTATTAGTTTTTCTTTTCTGTAGCTCATTGTAACATTTCTTGAATTAATCATAAATTTCAATGTAGAGAAGGAGAAAAATTCTGAGCATAACCAGGAATCAAACCCACGTCTTCCACTTTTTGGGAATCTACTTTAGCCAGTTAAGCTATTGGGCCAGTTTGAACCTTCTCTCTTAAATTCCTGAATTAATTTTTTGAGAATTTTTAGTATTTTTAGTTATTTGGTGAAAAAATTGTCTTGTCTAACCACATATTTTAATAAAAATGCAATAAATATCATTATTATTGTTAGTATCACTTTTATTATCTTCTCTTTTAAAATGATGTATTACATTAGAGAATTGTCCTTGTAAATACAACTCCTATGTGCTAATGTTCACATTCTTCTAATACTGTTTGAAGATTCAGCAGATATTTTGTCTCATTGCCATACTATCTCAAGATCCTTGTAAACTAATATTTTTTTGGCTATAATGAACATTCTTGTAAACCTTTTTATAATTTGTAATGTAGTAAATAAATTCTTACTATTATTAAAGAAGTATGTTACAAGTTGGCAATAAGACTATATAATGATAATATAAAAAGAAAACAAATAATATACAATAATATTTACAATTTCTCAAATTTATTATGTAATTTGTAATGTATTAAATAAATTCTTATTATTATTTAAGAAAGTATGTTACAAGTTGGCAATAAGACTAGATAGTGAAAATATAAAAAGAAAAGAAATAATATACAATAATATTTACAATTTTCCAAATTTATTGTCATGTTATTCATTCTTGAATGAAATATATTTTCTATCCTATTTCATTCTTGGCATTTTAACGGAATGTTCCCTTGCCTACCAACTACATTGTTAAACCTTGAAATCCTATTGTTACTTCAATCTATATAGATTTAAGTGTGCTTTGAAGGCTTTTATTACAAGAAGGAGAGAAAGACAGAAGGAGGGAGAAATGATTTTCATAGCTATCAATGTAAACAACATTTGTTGCGTCATTTATAGAAGGAATACCTAAAAATCTGAAATACTATTCAAAGAGATTAAAAATCATAATAATGAGCTAAATTCAATATTATTGAAATGGAAACGGTATGAAAATCTGAGGAATGTGCTGGACATTTTGATAAACAAACCGAGCATGTAAAAATTTTATGGAGTGAAGGATTGTGTGATAGGGTACAGGAGTTAGGTAGAATAATGGAGGACTTGAGGATGGTTTGGGAAATAGGGGGAGAAAGAGAGGTTTAAAAGAATCACAAAAATAACAATAAAATGCTGTTGTCCATCCGTTGGTCTGAGTGTCATGGTATTAAAACACGAATAACTCAATCAAGGTTGTAGATAGAAAATTGAAAATTGGCAGAAATAATCTGTTCGAATATAAAAATGCGTTGCTGTAAGAAAATTCATGAAAAAATTCCAAGTTAAACTCCAGGGTAATATTTCCATTCTTCTTAATATAACACTGAAAAATTGACTTTTTGTCATGCAGACTTTTCTTATTTTGGAAACTAAAATTGGAAAAATCTGACCTACGATCAGATCATCTGATTTGAACTATTTATAGAAAAGGTAATCAAGTCACTTATTCTATTCTTCTTTTTTTCTGAAATTGCTCATTTGTTTATCTTGACAGCCGACTGCTGTGAGAAACAAAATCAATATAAATAGTGATTGTTAAAATAATTTATTTAAAGTTAAAAATTTTAATACCATTCTTTATTATTTTGAACCCGTCATTTTTGATGGGCAATTATTGTGCTAGTACAGAATAATTATTTTCACATTTATTCGATAAGACAAATTATGTATTCTAAATAGTGTGAATAAAAAAATCTGATATGGCCACCACTTGATGTTTTCCATGCCTGCAATATTTCTAAAAATTCCAAATAGGTTACATGATAATAAATATTTTAAGTAACTGTGATAAAAATTCAGACTTAACAAAGAACTGTAATAAACTCGAACCATAGCCTTCTGGTACTGGATATAGCCAGGAAGCTCCAACAATTAAGAAAATAAAAAGGAGCGGTACTATGAGGTAACTAAGCATAAAATGTTTACAATAGTCGCCTGTGGGTGGTGTGGTTGTGGCAGCTAAAAAATTATTTTTTAAGATATCTCTTAAACAATGCATTTTAGGGGGAAATGTTTCAAACAAAGGTTGTAGAAAATTAAATTTCCTACAACTTTTATTTTTATAGGTTTTTACATTAATCAAATATTAAGTCAATTATTTAAAAAAAACCGATGTGACTAGAGTGAACACCCACTTCTGGTTGACCGATATTTACCAAAAACCAATCAGTTCTTTTGCCTTGAACAAAAATGTCAATTATAAAATTTCGCATTGACTTGATTAATAGTTTTTGAGTTAGAGCACCCACAAAAAACTTTCACATACACACACAGACATCATTGAGAAAATGGTAAAAACGTGTTTAGGGGACCTCAAAACGTGTATTTCTGTTGAAATCTCAAAATTGATTTTTTTCATGAAAACTACTATACTACAGATAGAGAAAGTAAAAACATACTTATCGAGTTTCAACTGCTACAATACAATAAAAGTTATTTTCCAAAGTTAACCGATTCTTTAAACCAGTCTTCATTGTCAAAGTAAACAAAACTAAAAGCAGCCTCATTTATTAGTGGTTTTGTGTTAGTTCGCATTTCTTCCACGCCTTAGAAATGGCGCTGCAGTTGAGTGCCTCTGATTGGCTTGCAGTCAGCTAATGAAAGCACTTCCAAGCGTGACAGACATGGCAGACATACAGAGAAAAGATTTTATTATATTAAATGAAAGCCTAATATATGGATTTTCAGGGTTCTTGAAAGAGCTTCAAGGCTAACAATGCTGTCACTAGGCCCGCAGTGCCCCAACCAGGCTATCCCCAACTTCTCCCAAGTAGGAATTAAATGCTAAGTTTTAACGAGTTTATATTTTTACATTTATTATTTGTTAATATTTTTTACAACTCTTACCTTGAAGAGCCCTATGTGCCAATGGAAAGGATCCCTGACATTGCCAGGTAGATTATTTCAATATTCTATCCTAATCTTGAGTAGTGAATACTGTAATAATCCAAATTTTAAGAATGAATTTGCAGCTTATATATGAAGAAAAAATGTGGAAATATAATCATTAAATTTCTCTGGTGATTCAATAAATGGCTCTTATTAATCAATATGCAGTGTGTGACACATTAAATCATAGCAAAAAATAAAATGTATTTGGGAAAAGCCATTATCAAATGTGTATTGACAGACAGACTGAAGCTAGTAGGCTCTCACGCTTGAAGCAAAACGTGCCTAAAAAGGAAATATATAGGGTGATTACAAAGTCACACAACCCATTAAGAATGGAAGCTTTATTCATTAATAATGATATATTTAAATTGTAATTAATATTGGCAATGGAGGTTTTCTTAATGATTAATGTAGAGATCGTCAGAAACTCATGCAGACATTTTCAAGTGTTAAATCATTTAATGCTGAAGGTTGGACAGACCACTTCTTATTTTTAACACTGCCTAACTCAGAGAAACGTTTAATGAGATGACATATTGCAGATTTATCTGGAACCAGTTGCATAAATAGCCTTCAGTGGGCCCATGTGTAACATTGGAAAGTAGGCCCCAATGCTTTGAAAAATAATCTTATATTATATTACCATAATCATCATAGGCAAACTTTTTGGTAGGTTGGTTATAGTCTATTGGGAAGCTTATATCTCCGCTGCTGTTTGGGTTATTTTCATCATCTATAATAAAGATGCGGAAATCTCCTGTTCTTTAGCGGTACTAAATTCAACCAGAAACATTAAATATTTTCTTTTTTATGGAGGGTTTTCCGACACCCCTGCACCCCATAAGAAAAGCATTGGAATCAACCTAAACCTAAAACCTAAACGGTTGTGTTTGAAAAAGAAAACTTCATTTTGGTTTCCGTGAAAATTAAATTACATTCTGAATTTCCCGGAAAATCAGTTGTTAATACGAAAAAATGCAACTTTAAAAAAATCAAAATCAACTTAATGTGACAGTGAAGTGTCACAGGCTCTCTAGTAATTATTTATTACAGACTCAATGGTAAAGTCATAGTATTTATAGAAAGCTTTTGGCACTTCATAATACTTTTTTCCATTGATAAGTTTGTTTATGGGCAATGAATGTAATGATGACTTGACTGTAAAATTATACATTTCTTTTCACGATTTACTTTTCCCAAGCAGTTATCTGGAATTAGATATTTTTATGGTAAAACAAAATTTTTGAAATTGTGCCCCACAAGTTGGAAACAAAGCAGGAGAAATCTGTCGCAGTACATTTTATCGTGAGAGGAATTGAAAGGTGTGATACCATGACTGGTGTATGGCACTTGTTAAGATGCCATACAATGCGTCTCACCTTGTGTAAATCATAAAAGAGAATTGCGATTCATTCTGGTATTATTGAAATATAAAATATAAATTTTGTTGTGAAAAAGTGTCTTCCCCTGCCTTACACCAGTAATGTTGTCACACCTTCCAATTTGTCTCACAAAATTTTTTTCGAGCAATGAATGGATGCATGCATGCAGTTTGTCATTCATTATATTGATGTGCGATGAATTTTTCCTGCGACGAATTGGTGTGCAACGAATTGTTGTAGAACTATAGGTTATACTATGGTATTGAATTTAATTGATGTTTTATAAACAAATGAAATGTGAGATAAAATAATTCTATCAACTGAAATTTTTCATTGCAAACTTATGATCCAGATTTCATTATTATTAATTAATTAATTATTATATTAATTTTTTAAAATACATTTTTAAAATTCTGTTTTTTTCAGAAATGAAAAAGTGGCTGTTAACCCTCTAACTGCCATTGAGCCAATTGAGCCAATGCCTCATGTCATACCACAAGCTGATTTAGCCAATCCGATGTAGGCTTATTATTTTGAGGACAAATGGCATAATCATTCATTCGGAATGATTCCTAATGCTTTCTTCCTCCTTTCTTATATAGATGTCTCTGCTAATTATGTTTTTCTTTTTTCCTGAAATTATTATTGAGTCATTTTTACTTTCTCCATATATAGGGGAAAGTATTGTATTCATGAAAAAAATCGACTTCGAGATTTCAATGGAAATACACATTTTGAGGTCCCCTGAACACGTTTTCACCATTTTCTCGATGATGTCTGTGTGTGTGTGTATGTGATAGCTTTTTGTGGGTGCTCTAACTCAGAAACTATTAATCACGTCATCGCAAAATTTTATATTTAACATTTTTAGAAAATAGGTGGGATAACTCCTTAAGCCATAAAAGCCACTAAGTGGGCATCTTCGGGATGCCCATTTAGCGGGCGAAATGCATCGGGTTACTAAAAACTTTTATGGCTTAAGGAGTTTTCCCACCTATTTAATTCCAGCCATAAGTTAATCAAACCACCAACCTTTATTTTTAGAAAAGTCAGAAGAACTGATTAGTTTTTGGTAAAATCAGTCAACCGGAAGTGGGTGTTTACTCTTGTCACATCCGTTATTGTGAAGTATTTGCTTTAATATTTGATAAATGTAAAAATGTATTGGAATAAAAGTTATAGGAAATTTAATTTCCTACAACCTTTGTTTGAAACATTTTTCCATATAATGTATTGTTTAAGAGATATCTGATATTCTTAGCTGCCACCATCACACCATCTACCGATGACTATTGTTAACAATTGACACTTAGTTACGTCTTAGTAACACTCCTTTTTCTTTTCTTAATTGTTGGAGCTTTGTGGCTATATCCAATATCAGAAGTTTATTTCTGTTCTTTGTAATGTCTAAAATTTCCTCGCAGTTTCTTAAAATATTTATTATTATGTAACCTATTTGGAATTTTTAGAAATATTACAGATATGGATAAAGTCATGTGGTGGCCACATTAGATTTTTTATGATAATTCCCTGAAAATCAATATGGCAAACTTTGAGAAAGGTATATGTGCTTCACAGATCGTAGAATTTCTTGGCGAAAATAGCGATATTACTGGAAATGAAATGCTTAATGAAAGTGAAAGTGATTTGCTGACAGATGACGGTAATGACTTTATATTAATGCTAAACGTGATCTTTTATGTTTTTAAAGTGCAAAATGAACAGCAATAATTTTTATTGAAAAATAAATGTGCTTTTCAAAAACATCATAGTATTTACGAACTGTATGTTTATCATAGCATTAGTGCTAGCATAAACAGTGAAAGTTGTTGAAGATTGGTAGTCCGTGTTTCATTGACATGCTGGGAATTTTAAAACTGCAGTACTATATTTTAAAAATTCCAAATAATTATGTTCTTAATATTTTAGTGTGATTTTTTCAGTGCATTGGTAATTAAATTTTTATTATTTTCTAATTACTATTAGAACATGTATTAAATGTAATTATCTTCCTTAATGTTAAAAATTATTTTTTTAAATGTAAACTATAAATTACTAATTTTTAATTCAAAATATATGTGATATTATAAAAAGCTTTACAATATATATGAAACTGTAATTATTGCTACATCAAAAATAAGGATAAAATATTAAAAAATGACGTGTATATAACAATTTTACTAAGGTATTGCAAAATTACAAAAATGACCATGGTAGTTCTGGCTGTGCCTGTTGGTTATGGCATGGCAGTAAAAGGGTTATGTATAAAGTATATGTTATTTTCAGGTGTATCAAAACATGTATAATTTTTGCACATTAAAATTTTGACAAGTGGTGTCAAAATATTTTCTGCCATTTCAGGGAAAAAAGTGATTATTTATTATTTATAAAGTATATGTTACTTTCAGGTGTATCAAAAACTTTTGAAAGAACTAGCAAGATACATTCTACAACCATTAAAAGTAAAGGGAGAGGAAGGGGAAAGAAGAAGATAGAATGTGTACCAGTTTCCTGTGGCGGAAAAGATCAATTCTCCGATGTCTTTAGATGTGTAGGGAGGGTCTTATATTGTAAAAGTAAGCAATCCTTTATAATTATGCTTTGATTTTAATTCCTTGATTTTTTTCTGATTTATATTGAACTAGGGGCTTTGCCCCTGGCGTCTACAGTGCTCAATCCTGAAAATGAGAGTCCTGTAATAGGACCTTCTGCTGTGAGTGGACCCAACATTTATATATGTGTTTTGTGAGGACCATAATGAGAGTCTACGCAAAATTTGAGGATTTTAGGATTAAAAATAGTTGAGATACCAAAGCGTTACAGAGATAATGACCAAAAGACAATAAGCATTTTAATGGTTGAATAGTATTTAATTATTATTTAGTTGGTAAGTATTTTTCAGTGTCATCATAAGAAAATATTTTAATATACTCTAAATAATTCATTTAACCTTTAAAGTGCCAGGACTGATTAGATCAATGCTTCAATTACTTGCGAAAAATGCCAGCATCGATCACATCCATCCCCTCTGTATTTTCATCTAATTTTTTGCCACTTTTCAAGATGGAGTTACCCTTCATTCTGTGAGCTCATAGGACCCTACCCTCCATATTTTGGGGATCTAACGGCACTTTCCTTACCTGATACAAAAATAACAAATTTCTAAAACCTTCTGTTTGCACTATGGCATCGTTTAGGAAGGATTCTTTGTATGTTCGATAGGAAGATGTTCCTGATTTACTGAATCTAGTGATAGTTTCTGTTCTATAAGTGTTACATATAAGAGTGACTATGAAGAATTTGCTTCTGAGGCGGGAGATTCATTTTCAGAAAACAATTTTCCACCAAGTAAAAGTGTTGCGAGTGGAGCTGACGAAAGTGATTCTGATTGGTAGGAAATAACATGAAGATATTTCTAATAATCCTCCAATACAATTTGTAGAACTGCAAGTGCTGAAACATGCTCCATCTCCTAATGCTGCACCAATAGATTATTTTTATATATTTACTATGCAAGTACTATTTAGCATTATGGTCGCTGAAACCAATAGGTATGCAGAACTGTTTTTTCAATTGCATACAGATATTTCACCAAGTTCTCATGTAAAGATGTGGCAGGCCATCTCTGTTGTGGAAATGACGGCTTTCATTGCCTGTATCATCAATATGGACATCATCGGCACACCTATCATTTATAGCTACTGGTCAAAAGAATTTGCCTTATCAACTCTGTGATTTCAACAAGTGTTCACCCGAAATAGATTTCAGCTTCTCTTGAAACACTTTCATATAGTGGACAATAGAAAACTATCTCTCTCCAGTGACTTTCTTATGACTCTTGTGCAAAATTCCAACATATCGTGGATCATGCAAACAAAATTTTTCGCCGCCATTATATCCCCCATCAGCAACTCAGCATTGATGCGAGTTTAATGGGTACAAAGTGTTATACCCAATTGTAGCAGTATTTGCCCAACAAGCATCATCATCATTGGGGAGATTAAAGTTCTGGATGGTGTGTGATGCAGTTGTTAATTATTGTCACAGGTTTTATGTGTATCGTTGTGCCAAAAGTGATATAGATAAAGAACAAATTAAGAAATATGGTTCGGGTTATACATTTGTGACCATACTCCTGACTGTAGGAAACTATTTGAATAAGGGTTGCCAGGTGTTTTGTGATACTTTTTGTAGTAAATAAGTTTTTGAGTTAGAGTACCCACAAAAAACTCTTATACACACAGACATCATTGAGAAAATGGTCAAAACGTGTTCAGGGACCTCAAAACATGTATTCCATTGAAATGTCAAAATCGATTTCTTTCATGAAAACAGTACTTTCCCCTATAATATGTATGGAGAAAGTAAAAATTATTAAATTTTTATTTTTTCACTTTTTACTTTCTCCATATAGGGGAAAGTATTGCATTCATGAAAAAAATCGACTTCGAAATTTCAATGGAAATATACGTTTTGAGATCCCCCGAACATGTTTTGACCATTTTCTCGATGTTGTCTGTGTATGTGAGAGCTTTTTGTGAGTGCTCTAATTCAAAAACTATTAATCAGGTCAATACGAAATTTTATATTTAACATTTTTATAAAAGTCATAAAAACTGATTACTTTTTGGTAAAAATCAGTCAACTGGAAGTGGGTGTTTACTCTTGTCACTTATCCGTTATTTTGAAATATTTGCTTTAATATTTGATAAATGCAAAAATGTACTGGAATAAAATTTGTAGAAAATTTAATTTCCTACAACCTTTGGTTGAAACATTTTTCCATATAATGTATTGTTTAAGAGATATCTGATATTCTTAGCTGCCACCACCACACCACCTACCGATGACTATTGTTAACAATTGACACTTAGTTACATCTTAGTAACGCTCCTTTTTCTTTTCTTAATTGTTGGAGCTTTGTGGCTATATCCAATATCAGAAGTTTATTTCTGTTCTTTGTAATGTCTAAAATTTTATCGCAGTTCCTTAAAATATTTATTATTATGTAACCTATATGGAATTTTTAGTAATATTACAGATATGGAGAAAGTCATGTGGTGGCCACATCAGATTTTTGTGCACTTGATAAAAGTTATTAACTTAAAAATTTTATTTTTGTTTTAGTTTCACAATTTGTTTATGTATGCTAAATTTATTGCATTGGCATATAACTGCAATACTTGGTAGATATAGATATAAAATATAAGTTGTGAAAAAATTATGTAACTGTCATTAATAGTTAACCAGTTATTAAATATTTCCTAACTTCCTGCATTTTCTACTAAAATCGCTGGCACTTTTCACAACATTTTTTATATAATTTCCTTGCACTCAAAGGTTTAAAAGGAACCTTTTGCACAGCTGTAAATGCATAGATATTCAGTTTACTCTTTAATGTTATTCAGTTACTTGAATATAATTTGTTAGCTACTGTTTGTACAATATTTTGGTTTAAAACTTGTGTTATTTTAATAAAAAATACCTGCGTACCATTTATTCAGTTTTACTTTTTTGAAATCAAACATGTATAGTGTGATAGTTTTGAAGAATATCAGGGCCTGGAATGCAGTTTATAGTTTTTAAGTCATTCTTTAGCAGCAAAGTGGTAGTAGCGGAATGCCTTATGGGCACCTCTTGTCCCTGCATCCATCCATCTGTTGTAACTTTCATCTCCTGAATCACTGGATGATTTTAATTAAATTTGGCAGTGATCCTTATTAAAATTTATAACTAAATTGTGATTTGAACTGGATCCATCAATTAGAATTTCCACTTTATATAAGCACTTTAATAAACTTATATATACTCATATCTCAATAAATGGCATCCATCAAGCAACAATTAAGTACCATATTTTTTTCTCCCTAGCTCTTATTTGATCTGTAAGGTATAGATTAAAAAAATTATTCAAATAGAAGACGACATTTACCACAAGCCCATGAGACCACTTAATTATGATTTATAGTTTCGGAGATAAAAATTCGAGAAAATCTCATGCATAAAATCACATATTTTGTTTATATAGATCACTGCGATGGTTCTTCTGGCAAACAACAATTAAGAATTCATATTTTTCTCTTGCAAGCTCTTATATGATCTGTGAAGTGTAGATTTAAAAAATTGATTCGAATAGGGGCCAACATTTACTACAAAAAAGTCTGTGAGACTATACAATTATGATTTATAATTTCAGATAAAAATTCAAGAACCTCTCAATCTTTTGATGTGGTTTTATATGTATTTTGCATAAAGAATGTCTTTGAAATTTCTGTGTGTTCCGTTTATGGAGTATACTTTTTCATCTTGTTCCTTTAGGAAATTATTCTTTAGTCTGACCAGAGTGCTTGTTTACTCCAAGTTTTGTTATACTGAAGAGAAATAGAATGCAAGATATAATGTACAGTAGCTGTATTTATTTTGTATTGTATAGGTCTGCCGCATTCAAAACAACATGCGTGGATTGCCGCTGCGTACAGAGAGGAAGTTCCACTCCGTCACCTTGACTACCCCCACCCCACCACTAAACCACCCTTGTAGCTATGTTGTCAGTTCTCACTGTTTACAGTTGACTGTCTTGACTATGCCTCACCTTGCTAGAGTGGGGATAGAAATTAGAAAGGCAGCGTCCCTACTTCCTGCCGACTCCCACAGTGCTCTGATTTTCATTTGCCTCTATGACCATTTCTGAGAGCAGAGCAATGTGAATAGGTATCATGTGGTTTTGAAGGTAAATTTTTCTACCAATCTGGTATTTCCAGCTTTCCCTTTCTTCTTTCACACATAGGCTATAAAATTTCCAAAATGCAAGGGTGACATGCATCATCCATTCAGCATGTATGACAAATCAGAAAGAAACTTTTGGTGGTGGGTATCACGAAATGTGTTGAATGGTTTTAGGCAGCCTTACTTTAAAAACGTTCTGGAATTACAATGTGATAATATTGCCTCAGCATCTCAACCTTTGGTCTGTTTCTCAGCTCTGTACCGCACTTTTGTTTAAGTATCCGTATCATGAAATTGATGGAATGATATGATCCGAAGATCCTATGCAGACAGGCATAAGCTGTGAAAGTTGGAACAATTTTTGAAACTAGAAAAAAGTCTGCTATGACCGGGAATTGAACCCGGGTCTTCCACTTGCCGGGCGGATATTCTACCTCTGAACTATCGTAGCAGAACATTTTCTCTCGTTTCTGAACACGGATGTTTCCCTTGGTGGGACGGGAACTAGCCAAGCTAGTATCAAACTGCCCCAACAGATGTCCTCGAAGAGAATCATCGAAAGAAACTCCTACCTCTCAAATGGTGAGATTGCCAAACATGAAATTGATGGAATGATATGATCCGAAGATCCTATGCAGACAGGCATAAGCTGTGAAAGTTGGAACAATTTTTGAAACGAGAAAAAAGTCTGCTATGACCGGGTATTGAACCCGGGTCTTCCACTTGCTACGATAGTTCAGAGGTAGAATATCCGCCCGGCAAGTGGAAGACCCGGGTTCAATTCCCGGTCATAGCAGACTTTTTTCTCGTTTCAAAAATTGTTCCAACTTTCACAGCTTATGCCTGTCTGCATAGGATCTTCGGATCATATCATTCCATCAATTTCATGTTTGGCAATCTCACCATTTGAGAGGTAGGAGTTTCTTTCGATGATTCTCTTCGAGGACATCTGTTGGGGCAGTTTGATACTAGCTTGGCTAGTTCCCGTCCCACCAAGGGAAACATCCGTGTTCAGAAACGAGAGAAAATGTTCTGCTACGATAGTTCAGAGGTAGAATATCCGCCCGGCAAGTGGAAGACCCGGGTTCAATTCCCGGTCATAGCAGACTTTTTTCTCGTTTCAAAAATTGTTCCAACTTTCACAGCTTATGCCTGTCTGCATAGGATCTTCGGATCATATCATTCCATCAATTTCATGTTTGGCAATCTCACCATTTGAGAGGTAGGAGTTTCTTTCGATGATTCTCTTCGAGGACATCTGTTGGGGCAGTTTGATACTATCCGTATCATGAAAACTACAAATGTTATTGGATTGGAGTTTATTCCAAAAATAAATTTCAACATTTCTGCACATTTCGTTTGCCCAATGTACCCCTGTAAATCAATTAGGGAAAAAGTTTCATGTCCCAAAAAAAATTTGGAGAAAGAACAATGTTATTAAATTTTATAAAGGTGATTGATTAACATTATATATTTATCATTTGTATATTCTTCATAAACAGTCTTTCAAGAGGCATTACAAAAAAATTCCCCTTATTGGATGAGTAGAAGCTGAGATATGACGTATGTTTAAAGATTGATAAAAAAACCTACCATGTTCACATTTTTAGTTTCTTTCTATTTTAATAATGTTACCAAATTTTTAGAAAATTATATTACACATAATCAGATTCAGCATAAATTGACTACGATTGTCTTAATTTCACTTAAATAACAAAATCACCATAATCAGGACAAATGTCCTGTGTTTTGTCATTTTTTTAATTTAAGAGGTTTTTTTGCTTTTAATGTATTCACAAGATGATGACTATTTCACTTTAATGTGCCTAACGTCAAATAAATAGACAACTTCTCCTCGACTTATGACCGAGTTCCGTTCCGACTGACAGGTCGTAAGTCGATCTGGTCGTATGTCGGATTTTCATTCAAACGTGTTATAAAAATATAAAACACAAAAATTCAATCTATGTATAATTATTGTACATAATGTGAAAAATACATAATATGTACTCTATTGTACTGTAAACAAAAATGCAACCTAAAATTAATGTAAAAATAAATACAAATGAAATTCCGCATACATAAAATAAAGAAATCGTTTCTGTGAAAAAAGTGCAATTGAAAATAAATTTTTAATTTTCACAATCATGTTCTTGGGTTGAGGTAGATGGTTTTTTGAGAAACTTGGTGAGCTTTGTTTGAATAGATTTTTTCTTTTTTTCGTCATATATCTCACGATAACAACGCACAGCATCTTGAATGATACATTCAACCTTTGCAAAGCGTTCGACATTAGGATCCATTACTTCGAAACTGGGTAGAACTTTATTCAGTTGGAAAAATGAATCAGATAAACCCTTTGTTGTGGATTTCTTTTCTGGCTCATCTTCTTCTTTATCTTCTCTCGCTTTTTCTTCTGCCACTCTGTTAGCTTCTAATTCAATCAACTCTTCATCTAAAAGTTCTTTTGTCTCACAATCTAGCAACTCCTCTACATCTTCTATTTCACATTCTAATTCTAGATTGTTTGCTAGTTTAACTATGTCTTCTCTAATCACTTCTAGCTCCTCTTCTTGTTCAAATCCTTCAAATGTATTCGCATAACATTTGAGACACTTTTTCCAAATTCCTGACACACAGTTCTTTGGTACACATTCCCATGCGGTCGAAATATTCTTGATACACTGAAGAATGTTGTACTGCTTCCAAAAATCTCGCAAAGATAAATCTGCATCAGAATTGATCGCTTCGATGGCTTGTGTGAATGTCGTTTTGAGGTAATGAGCCTTAAATGCTGAAATAGCACCCTGATCCATGGGTTGGATGATAGCGGTTGTGTTAGGTGGCATAAAAACCACTGTAACATCGGGATGAAGGTCATCCAGATGAGGGGGGTGGCCAGGGGCATTGTCCATAATCAATAAAATCTTGAAAGGGATACCTCTCTCCGCACAATATTCACGAGCCTGGGGAATGAAGCAGTTCATGAACCAGTCTTCGAACCGTGCTTGAGTCATCCAAGCTTTAGGGTTTGAACAGTAGTAAACGGGCAGTGTATGCTTGTTGATGTGCTTAAATGCACGAGGGTTTTCCGAATGATAGATTAGAAAAGGCTTCAGCTTAAAACCCGCGGCATTACCACCAAGCAACAAAGTTAACCTATCCTTAAAACCTTTGAATCCTGGCATCCTCTTTTCTTCTTGGTGTGTGCACGTACGAGTAGGCATTCGTTTCCATAGCAAGCCGGTTTCGTCTGCGTTGAAAATTTGTTCTGGTAGATAACCTTTTTCTTCAATTAATTTGTTAAAACTATCAACGAATTTTTGGGCTCCATCTTCATCTGCACTTCCTGCTTCTCCTGTGATACGTACATTATGCAAAGCAAATCTTTTTTTAAAACGCATAAACCACCCATTACTAGCCTGAAAATCTTGTGCGTAATCGTCTCCGGAGCGCGATTTTAACGTCTGAAAAAGACATCTAGCCTTTGTTTGCACTGCGAGAAGGCTCATGGGTATTTTTTTCTGTATTAAATCTTCCATCCACATGAATAACAATTTCTCCATTTCATGGATGGGTCCCTGTCGTTGTTTGGTTAAAATTGTAGACTGCATAGGTGCAGAACCTTTCACAGCTTCACAAATTCTTTCTTTGTCCTTAAGTATCGTCGATACTGTGGAATGCGATAACTTCAAGTCACGTGCTATTGTATTAACCTTCTTTCCGCATTCATACTGCCGGATAATCTTCATTTTACAGTCTAAATCAATAGCCTTCCTTGACTTATTAGCTTGCGCATCTGCAGATGAAAGTATTTTCCTTTTACCAGTCATTTTAGGGGTAATATTTCAGATACAATTGTAACAAATCCACACACAACTGATGCTTGAAAGCGACTGAGTGAGAGGCAGTGCCAGGCAGTGGGAGGGTCAAACAGACTCTGATGCCTAGACCCTGCTGCGCTCTAGGCATCAATTCCAGGAACTTTTTGACCCTACCACGTAGTTATCTTTATTTATTTATTATTTTTATTTATTTATTTTTTGTGGTTGTAAGTGCAGATGGTTGTAAGTCGCATAGGTCGTAAGTCGAGGAGAAGGTGTAATAATAATTATATACATAATATCCTTAGTCTGTCTGTCTACTGGAATGCTGCTTTCATTCATATTGAGTGAAATCTGAAGCTCGATCGCAATCTTTTAAACGTGTTTTGACAAATTTTCCAATTAGGTAGAAAACAAATTTGGTAGGAATGTTTGATTCATATAGCAAAAGTCATTTATGAAAAAAATTCCCAAGAAAGGCCCGGGTTTGACTCCAGGAGATAATTTCTCTTTTCCATAAGATAACACGTAAAAATCGATTTTTCGAGTAAGGAAAGCATGCTTTGAATGATTTAGTACAAGAGAGAGATAGAGAAGGCACCCGAATGTTTTATAATTAATATCGTCTTTTTTATTAACCTCTTTTCAGTTAACTTCATATGGGAATTTTTAGTAATTAACTATTTTTATTGTTATTTTCATAGTTATTTTTGCAGTGCATCTTATAATTTATGAGAGATATAAATTCGCATCACATATATGAAACATGCAAAAAGTCATTCCTTGACAAGCAGACCTATTTCATTTACATTTTAAAATATCTCAAGAATGAGGTATTTAGCTAAGTTTTGCAAAGAAAAAATTAAATTTCATTCATAAATCTCCAAAAATTACATTTTAATATGATATTTTTACGTTTTCATGCATTTTATTTATATTGGGCCATTGTTATCCCAATTGTTGCATTAAAATAAGGATCGGAACTGAAGAACCAGATTATAAACAGTCAGTTCTGGTTATTTTGGTTCTTGAGAGAACCAGCAGAACCGAAGAACCAATCGTCCCATCCCTAATCAATACATTGCATGACAAACTCATCGCACATCAATTCATTGCTAGAAAAATTCATCGCATGTCAATTTTTTCGTGAGACAAATTCGTAGCAAGATATTTGTTGCGAGACAAATTGAAAGGTGAGACACCATGACTGGTGTATGGCAGGGGGATACACTTGTTGGGTTGGGAGTCACCCTCTGCCATACACTACCCAAGGTGTAATTCGCAAAGAGAATTGCATTTCTTTCTGGAATTATCAAAATATGAAGAAAATTTTTTAGGGAAAAGTGTCTCCCCCCTGCCCTTCACCAGTCTTAGTGTCTTGCTTTTCAATTTGCCTCATGACAAATTTGTCGAAAGATGAATTGACACCCAAAGAGTTTCTCATGCGATGGATTGTCTTGCAACGAATTGACACGAGATGAACTGACCGCAACGAGTTGCCATAGAACTGTAGAAAGTATGGTTACACGTTTAATCAATGCTTTTTAAACAAATGAAACATAAGATGAAATATTTGTATCTACTGAAATTTTTAATTGCAAACTTACGATCCAGAATTCAATTAATAAAGTCTTAATTTAAAAAATACATTTTTACATTATTTTTTATTCGACAAAAATTTCTAACAAGCCATTTCAACTAATGAATGAACTAGTAAACCTATACTGAATAAGTGTATTCAAAATCCATGCCAAATACATTTAGTGAGAAATTGGGTCAAATTTTTTTTTGTTTCGACAGTCTGCTAGATTCGGGGTCGTCTTGGATTCGGGTAAATACGGTAATTTAAAATAGCTAGTAATTGGTATAAGATAAAGACTGAAATATTTAGGGTCTATGTGATCTATGAAGCCATTTATTATGCTGTCAAAGAATTTTTTATAATTTAATATAAAATATATAAAAAATTGATCAACTTTCCCTTTTTCTGCTTTTTTTCAGAAGAAGTTGTGATTGATGAAAAGACTAATGAGGTAAAGGAGAGGTTGATATATGATCCTGTAACAATTGTGAATACTATGTATTCGGCGCCTAACTTATTCATGAACTTATTGAATGAAAACTATGCGATAATATTTAATAACATAAAAAATATTGCAAAGGCTGGTATACACTTGGCACAGGCTGACATTCTGATGTCAATGTGGAACGTAAGTATTTAAATGCATGTATGATATTAATTTCATAAAAATATCCGATGAAATATTCTAGTAATGAAATATGTTTTACTGCTATAAATCATATTAAAATTGATGAAATAAACAATTTCAAATGCTAAAAATCAAACAAATTTATAAAAACAGCAAATAAACATTTGTTGTTCTATAAAATAAAATGATAAATCCTAAATAAATGGAAAATGTGGATTCACTGGAGTAACGTATTGCATCCTCCAAAAAATCAGTCTCAGCCACTACAGTCAACTTCAGTTATACCGGCCTCGGTTATAACGGATCTTCGGATATAACGGATTTTTTTTCATTCCCCGACCATTTTACTATGATAACTTCGGTTATAATGGATTTCTGCAGCATTCCCTAACATTAATTTTCCTCGGCTATAACATTTTTGACACGAATCGTGGAATTTTCCTGCATTCCTCTTCTCCAGTTTGGCTCACCAACCTCCTCTCTCCCCCCACTTTCGTGCCATCTTGCGCCCCACTACCCTTGCACCTGCCAAAGATTCCGTGAGGATCGAAATGAATACGATGATACAGGCTATAACAACCATGGCGGCATCCATTGAGAGGTTCTCAGGCTTCGCCGAGACAATGAATGGCCTCCAGAACACCTTGGAGACATATGCCCTAGCTTCCCGAGTGCCTACCGCCCACGCATCGTACCCCACTACTCCCACGCGTGCTATGTATGACATGTGAGTAAATACGGAAAATATCATGTGAAATAGAGAGGAAATTATGAGAATGGACCTGTCGCTTCTCCAGAATGAGCGTGAGGCGTGTCCCCTGGAGAAGAGACAATTAAGCTGTTGGAGTGCACCGCACACGTCGCACGTATAGATACCCTTTACCGATAGTACTTAATTAAAATTAAGTGCAAGATGATAATTTAATTTAATTAGATAAATAATAAATGGAATGCATAGGTAATAATGATATGTACGCGCAACTAGTCCTTTTTATTATTCAACTCTTTTTGTTTTGTACATAACAATTTTGATCGATACAGCAGTACCAAACTTCCTCTGTTCTACAATCCATCATTTCCTTCTCTAGTTGTGGCCATTTAAGACCAAGGTTACGAAGAATATGTTTCTCTTTTCTTGTCAGTTTCAGTTTTCCTCGTTTTATTCATTCACAGATTATTTTTCTGCGGGAGGTGGACTGAAATGGTGTGCTGCTGCTCGGTTTTCGTGCGTTTTTACATGTTGAATCACATGAAGCATATAAGTAATAGTGTAGGCATATCTTTTCATTCTTGTAGTCAATGTGATCACAATATACGTAACATTATTTATCCTAGATAATAAAATATTTATGACATCTACACGAATTCTATTGTTCCGTGGCATTAATTGATGTTTAACCTGGCAGAACTGGCATCCCATATAAGAACACCACCAGGTCTGTGGGACTCAGTTGCTTTTAAATTTTATTAATAACTTTTTAGCCTATTTTCCAGAATGGAAATAGGCTTATAGTTTTGTCGTTGTGTCTGTCTGTCTCTCTGTCCCCCCTATTAACTTTTGAACCAATAGACCGATTTTCATGAAACTTGGTGGAAATCTTTTGCTACATGGGCCGAGCTCCTGAGGATAGTTTTTTTATGAATATTGAAGTCCCGGGTTCAATTCCAGCAACTATCCTTCCCATTTGATTAACATGGGAAATATGAAATCCATCATGCAGGGTAGTTTTCTCTTGCACATTAAAATATCTTAGAATTGTAATATCGGAGCAAGTTTTGTACTATTCTCTGAGGAAAGGAATGAAGATTCAAATTGTTATCATAGAATTTTGCTCATCAATCGTATTTCTTCGAATTTCACATAAATAGTGGTGTTTTTGCAGTTTTTATCACTCATTATGAGAGTGTTGCCATAGCATCAACTGTTGGACTCAGATTTAGTATAGTCTAATATATACATGCATAATTTTTTTCGCACAAATATGCGTGATCAATTGAATATTCTGTTAGAATGTATTTGTAGTATTTTATAATGCTAAATTATGAAATTTGGGAACACAAAGAGCTACATATCCACAATGACTTTAAAGCTATTAAAGCCAATATAAGTATTAAATAAATGATTAAATGGAAAGTAGGCATCATAAGTTCTGTTTGGATCATCTTGTTTTATGATGAGATTCGATGAAAATTAATTGATAACTTTCACACAGGTTTAGGAACATTTTTATGATGTGAATAAATTTCTAATTCTTTTCTGGTCTATCTCATTGGGTATTTCATGTCTGAAAAAAATAATACTTAAGTTACTTTAGAAATTAGAAGTAGCCAAAATAATCCTAAAATAAAATATATACCATATTAACCTGAAAGAAATAGGACTTTGAATTTAAGACAACCACAATAAAAAACAAGGTCCATTCAGGAAAACTTTGTAATACCAATTAACCATAAATGTCCAGAATTCATATTCAATATACATTTTAAATGAAACAATAATTAGTCTATATTCATAATATAATGAAAAACAATCATTACTTGACTTTGAGATCATCACTTCTTTTTGTGTGCAATACTAACAGAATTTAATTCCAATTTATATAATATCATTACAAAATTAAAAATTACATATTAGAATAGCACCTTCCATTTTTACAATAATGAATATGAAAAATACAAGATCAAAAAATAATGGAAAACTAACTCATGCTGGAAGCATATGAGAGTGATATAATCCTTCTGCAAAATAAATCATTGAAACTGGAGAAATCACAAACAGGTATCTTTTACACATCTATAGCACACAATAACAGCATGAACACAAAAGATATTTTATTACATAATTTCCCATTTCCAACACTCACAATTTTCCTTTTCTACTTCTCACTCATGATGACTTCTTCAAACTCTAATAAGTCATCTTCCATGCCATCCATGGAATTTCAAAGGCAATATTTTGTTAAACCTTTTGCAATAAATGGGATCTATTTTTTCCATGCTGCATTAATCCATTGACATAGAAGTGGTACACTGGGCTTTTTAATTTTCCCTGTGGAGGTTAGAGCATGAGTCTGACAAAAGCCATTCTGAATACCGTAAATACCCGCATATAATGCGCACTTTTTTCAAAATATTTGAGTTAAAAATTAGGATGCGTGTTATACGAGGGTACATAATCTTCCTATCTTCATTTTACCCCATGTTTCCACAATTTCGGCACATTAATTACTGCCCGGGTATCCTCATATTTTTATTGGCGATTTTTACGGAAAGTAAGATAGATAATATTAAAAATTTATTAACTAATTCTATAAACATACATTAATTAGATATGAAAAGAATCAATTCAGTATTTACTCATTTTTAAAGCCAAGAAATTCTTCGTCATTTGACCATTTTTCTTCGACGTTGTTATCGGAATCGTCATATTATGCATGACGTCACCCTACACCGGCACCCGGCCTGGTGGTGAGGTACTGGTACTACTTAAAATTAGAAACAATGGCAGCTGATGCCTTTGAGTACTCTGGCAGTTGATGCTTCTTGTAGAACTAAATAAAGTTATCGTTCTTTACCTTTCTCTCAGCATTCATACATGATCTTCTGTATCTTTTGTATCCTCCATTGCCGTGGCACTGTCACTGTTATCCTCCCACACCATATCATCTTCACTACTATCTAAACTATTACTGATGCAACATTTCTTAAAACCTTTTATAATAACATCCATGGACAATTCATTCCACGTATTCTCGCATTTCACTGTATATGATTTGCTACATTGTAACTCACCTTTCCTTTTGTTAGCACAATGATGAGCTATTTTACGCATGATGTCACCCTACGGAGCTGAAATTTTTTTATTAGGTAGAATTTACAAAAAAACGAAATAGGGATTATAAAAATTTTGATATTTAAATTTGTTTGCAGTTAAAAATTCTTAAAGTTTAAACAAGTAGGTAAATATCTAAATACTACCGAGCGAGATATGCAGCTGAAATGTTTAAGTAATTTAGATCTTAGTCTATATAAACATTTAAATCTCTGCATGATATTGTTATTGCAACTGTTAAAAATTATTTGAATTTAAACAATTAGATAAATGTTATTTCCCTTCTAAATGTGGTACAACTTTAAAATTTTGCAGAAATGTGTGGCATTATTAACTGAATGTGGAAAAGGTATAGTATTCTTAAAATTGCAAATATTAGTGATTGTTTTACTCCATTATTTTTCCATAAGGAGAAAATGAAAATCGGTGCAGAGGAGAAATCTTTTGAATTAAAGAATTATTTCCAATGAATATCTCTCTGAAAATGAAAGTTTTTTCAAGGTTAGATGAAATGCTTGCAGTATGCATGCACCTTATACTAGTAACATATATATAGGTGGATACTAATGTTTATGCACATACAGTTAAGTAGGAGACTCGAAATTATTTATGTTGGTAGGATTATGTGCAAAACCGACTAGAAAAAACGAAATTCTTGGAAAAGTTCAACAATATATAATAGATATTATATGTTAATCCTCTTCTTTAAGGAATGTCTATATATAATAGATATGTTAGATAACCTTCCTCTGTAAGGAATGTTTATATATATATATATAATGATATCATAAGAAGCGTCTATATATAACAGATATTGAAATTTAGAATTTTTCTTTAAATGGCGGCTGCATTGCTTATCTTAAAACTCTGTATGAGGGAAATGCTTGGAATTTGTATTCTTATTCTGCTTTTGTTAATTATAAACTAAACTTTGTAACCCAGTTTTTGTTTTTTATTCAGGAAAGAGATTCAGCATTATACTATGCCCTCTACTTATCTTCATTTGGGCTCATGAACATTTCGAATGATGACATTCAGAGGAAGTGGAACCCATTTAGAGGGTCAAAGACAAAAGAAATACTGTCATCATATGACCAAAAGTAAGTAAGATATGCTTAATTTCAATGTACAGGGTGGGCCAAAACCTAGTTGACAACTTTAATCCAGAATTATGAAAATTCAGAAATTCATAATGACATGAAACCACTTGCAGAATATGAGGAAACACTTCAAATTTTGTCTACATGTTCAGTTACCCTGCAGATATCCCACTGCAGCATATCTCGGTCCATTTTGTTTATCGCCTCTGTGATGCCCAGGTGCAACTCAGGGAGGGTGCTAGGCATCGGAGGAATATACACCTGATCCTTCACGAATCCCCAGATACTAAAATCTAAGGATGTCAGGTAGAGCTCTGCATGGGCCTGATTTCTAGGCTCAGACCGCCCCATACGTTGTCGAAGAAATTATAGGCCTGGCCCATGGCCTGTTTAAAGTGCTTCGACTCAAAAAATGTAATTATTGCATTCCAAATTTTTTACCAACATTTGTGGGCTGTTTAATGAATTAAAAAGGATTTTTTAATCCACATATTTGTATGTCTTGGAAGACCATAATCAAAATAAATTATTATATAAAATACACAAATATAATGTTATAGGCAAAAAATATATTAACCAGTTCAGTACGGAGGACGAGTCACACTCATTCTTCACTAACCCTGTGTTAGTTTACTTAAAAAAACCCATGCCACTTTTTTGCTTGAACCCATTCAGTATGGATAACTAGTGTGACTTGTCCTCCATATTAAATGGGTTAAAGAAAAACTTACACAAAATGTATATGTAAATTTCAGACACTGATTAAAATATTTCGGCCCGTCAAAGCCGAAAATATTTATAACAAACTTGATATATCCAGCAATTTTTGAAGCTCTGCCTGGGCCTGTAATAAATTCCAAAGGATTGGCCTGTGCAGGATTATAGTGCGGAGGCCATGGAATAGACCCTGCATATCCATTCCACTTGCCAGGAAACATTTGGTCTAGATAGATACAGATGTCTTCCGTCTTTCTGTTCCTGTAGCTGTAGTATCAGATAATTCTGCAGCATGTCCATGTACATCATTCTATGAAGAATAAAGGTCCATACACTGCTCAGTAATTCATGGCAAAAAAGACAATAACCTTTGATCTGTCATGTTGGTACTCCACAATCTCTCTTAGCCATTCCATGCCCCAAATTCTGATATTGTTTGTTTACCACTCAAGTGAAACACAGCCTCATCACTAAACACAATTCGATCCAGTAAGTTGTCCTCCTCCATATGAGCCGACATGTCACTACAGAAGTTCAGTCTTCGTCTCTTGTCATTGATAGCACCTGCAGCAACTGCAATCTGTATGGCTTCATTCGTAATTGTTTACCTAAAACTCTTCTATGGGTCATATGCGGCAACTCTAATTCATTACTGTGATGTTTCATTGACTTTTTTTGGCTAGCGATGAATGCTGCTTGAATGCATTCCACATTGGCCTCTGATGTTTTCGGTCTGCCGTCTCTTCGACTGGGATGACTGGTACACAGTTTCTCTGTTGGGTGGTTTGGTGTTAAATTTTGTTCGGAATTTTTGGATAACAACTATTGCAGACTTTGTTTCATGAAACCAAATCACAGGATAAGTTTTCTGGGGTCCTGTGAAAGGCACCATCTTGACCTGCACAATACTGCTCTGCCACCTCACTACAAATTCAAGAGACACTTGTTCACCTTCAACTTGAAGTGTTTCCTCAGACCCTGCAAGTGGTTTTAGGTCATAATGGCATTCTGTATTTTCATAATTTTGGATATATATGTGTGTGTGTGTTTTCGACACCACCAAATTCAAAAAAATTAAGTCATTTTTATCCCTCATCCACCCCTGAGCTGGGGTTACTACCCCTATGTAGGAGAAATTTTTTTGAATTTCGCACTCATTCCTGATTCTCTTACCGACCGCTACGTGACACACTCAAATTACCCCGTTTTGTAATTTTGTTTTTTTTTCGCAAAATTCTCAACTCATCATCACTCATGTTGTGGTCTTGTGTTATTTTTGTGATTTGTATTTGATTTTATGATAAAAATCTTACTCTAGAAGAGTGTGTGAGAATTATTAGGATTATTAGGATTTACATCATTCACTGCAGCCAGGAGGAGAATCACCCATGAAATGAATCTGAAGCTTCAAATCACCGAAATCCTTCGTTCTCTATAAGCAGTTTGAGAAAAAGAACTGTTTTAGCAGTGAACATTTCTAGAACAGAAAGGGTGTAACTGGTGGATTGTCAATACAAAACACTCCAGAAAACCAGAACCGTGTTGCTGTGTCCATTCTCGGGTCTCCAAGGAAATCACTAACACGCTGTAGTGAGGAAATGGACATACCGAGGACAACAATTAGGCAAATTTTGAAGATGCTTGAAATGAATCCTTACAAGATCCGTCAGGTGCAAGAATTAAAGGAGGGTGACTATGGAGAGCATGTTTTCTACTGTGACTGGCTCATAGGAAAACTCAATGAGGTCTGATGCTGCTCTTCAAGTTAATGTTCAGTGACAAGAACAAGCTTTTACTGAATGGCTGTGTCTCATCTAGTCATGCGTTTTATTGTAGCAGCGAGAATCTGCATGAGTGAGTGCATCGTTCAATGGACCAACACAGTGTTATGGTGTTTTGTGCAATCACTAACACATCTGTTTAAACCATACTTTTTTGAGCAGAACGTTAACCAGGTAAGCTACAGGGAGATGTTGCAACAGCAGCTTCTCCCTGACCTGCAAAGGTACAATGTCCATCCTGAGGAAGTGTGGTTCATGCAGGATGGTGCACCAGCACACCATGCTCAAGAATCTTGGAACCTCATTCACAAAGTCTTTGGGGAGCAGCTCATCTCATTGAGTGCCAAGGTTGAGTGGCCGCCACGAAGTCCTGACTTCACTCCATGTAATTTCTTCCTTTGGGGATTCTTGAAGCA
This sequence comes from Tanypteryx hageni, assembly GCA_028673005.1. Lineage (NCBI taxonomy): Eukaryota > Metazoa > Arthropoda > Insecta > Odonata > Petaluridae > Tanypteryx > Tanypteryx hageni. Next base: position 124,865,670 of record CM054113.1, on the reverse strand, counting down.
AATAGTTTTTAAAAACGATTTGATTCCATTGAAGAACTGAAGGTGGAAATCACACGAAGTGTGGAAATGATTTCACCTGTGATGTTGGAGTCAACATTTACCCAAAGCCTTGTCGAGAAAACCAACATGTGCCTGCATGCCAATGGAGGACACTTTGAATGAGGTGTAAGAAATATTTTTTCTATTAGGGGTAGTTAGTTACCTTAGCCTTAGGGGTGGGTCGGAGGATAAAACACGCTTCATTTTTGTAATCAGCGGGGTTGAAAACCCCCAGGAAATTTTTTAAATGGATATTGTAAAAAAATTTCTCAGGGGTTGTTGCCCATGCCTTAGGGGTGAATTGGGGTTTAAAACTGATTTCATTTTTGAAATCAGCAGGGTCGAAAACCCCTGACATCAACATTTCTCTCGTGAATTAAAAAAAAACTTTTCCCAAAATTACCATGGGATTCCCATAAGTCTCCTTGACAAAAATTAATTTCATCCCCAAAATGGAGTAAAACTTGGCACTCCCATTGCCCAAATTTTAGAACCCAGGGCACCTACATACAGTCACCCTTTGTTGTGTAAATTGAACAAAAACTTTTACACATCATCCGTGGCCCACTCGGTATAATACAATCATGTTTTACAAAAATAAATTCTCTCTCTTCTTCCTCCTGTCATATTCCTATGTGAACATTATATTCATATAGATAAAATAGACACAAAATCCTGTGAATCTCCCACACATAACAGCTTTCAAGATGCATTTTGAGTGATGCACTTTTTTTTACACGTCGGGCTAGGGCAGTGGTGTCCAACAGAATTTTCAGGTTCGCCACACCTGTGAGGATTGGATCGGTCTTTTCATCACATTACACAAAATATAAATATTATAAGTAAGACTTAATTGGGATACACAATAATGATTTAAATTATTTATTTGTCAAATTATTCATTAAATTACAACACTAAAATTTGAATGTGATACATACTTGACAGTTCATTTGCCCAGGTAGCGCACTGAAATTTAACAAAATCCACACTAACAAGGGAAGCCCACAAGGTGTGACACTCTCATCGGATTGAGACTTTGCAAAATGAAAGTATATGCAAAATAGTGGACTCTTATTTTTACCTAGGTGTCAACTCAATGCCGTTTACAAGAAAATGCCCTTTGAAAATCGTGATCCGAGAGTCAACGAAATAAGAACTGTAAAAGTCCTTTTAAAATCAGCGAAGAGCAGTGGTGCAGGGGAAACAAGCTGGATTTCAGATATTTTTGCCAGGGTTCGATTCCCGACCAAAATTTTTTCCTATAATTTTTTTTATTTTTTCGCAATTTCCAGCATATTATCGATAAAACTTAGACAACATTTAAAAAAAATTTATTCCATGCATTATAACTACTAGTTTCTTTAGCGTAATTCTTCACGAACATAATTTTACAGATCACTACCCATTCGCTTTATAATCATGATCAATACATGAAGAGATTTGAAAGGATGAATACAGAACAAAATGTACCAAATACATTACAATATTTTTACTCACTCTAGAAATTCATCTTATCGAAAACCCTTATTAGGAAAGATGTTGTGCACAATCTTTAGGGTGATATTTATCATAAAAACATTCAAAACAAACATTTTCGGCACCATGCACATCTTATGAATGAATATCCACAATTACATTTTGTTCAAGTGGCTTCTGCAGGGAAAGCCACGTCATTGACATTTAAAAATACTTCATGCTCATTAGATAATTTTGAGGCATACCATGCATATAGAATCATCTTACATAGATTGGTGCCTGCAATTGGTTGTGTATTATGGATTGTATTTTAATGGCGTCCTCCCTACTTGTTAAAGACCTTTTTTGTGCCAGAAGATAACAACAGTTTTTTATTTTTCTCGTATAATTTTTCATCTGGCGGTAAAAATACACATCGCAAGACTGGCATATAGGAGTACACTTGGGAGGAATAATTTTGAGCGTACACATAGGAACGTTCTCCTTATCATAAAACTTTTGATCGTACATATTATGACTTGTTTGACCACTCCAGGAATCTACAACATAGAGAAACAGCTGGTTTTTCACGTAAGGTTGGAGAACTTCAACCAAAAATTTATTATATGTTTCTCTAGTGAGCTTCCCTGATTTTGTAGCTGCAATGCAAATGTTGCTGTAGTCTGCGATTATTCGGTTCACTTCTTGCTGTACTCGAGGACCGAATTTTCACCAACTTCCTGTAAACACACAAACACCTTTGGCAGTAACTTTCCAGATAAATTGCGAATTGCATTGTGTAAGAATGTGTTAATTTATTTAACTGTGACACAGCGACTTCGGTTACCTTTTTACCTTGATGAGAAGATACTCAAATCCTGTTTGATCAGTGTTGATAACATAGGACTAATTCTGGAGCAATGGCTAATATTTGCACTTGAAAAAGTTCTGCTGCTTTCATTAATTCGCCCAAAGAAGTCACTTCCTTGTGTGACACATATCTTGTCACATATTGCTGATGAATTTTATTCCGCGCCTTAAATTTTGCCACCCAATTCTTTGATGCTTTAAAATTAAAGTCTGGTCCAGTGTATTGTATAGCACCAGAAATCGCCCATTGCCATATATCTTTCGAAGAGACAGAATTCAAATTTTCCCTTGCTTCCACAAAACGGTCATACACCAATGCATTTATCATTCGGTATTTGTCAAACTTGGTCCCTCCTTGTTCGATTTTCCTCTTCCATCTCCATAATTGGCGCCTATCTTCCAACTTTTGGGTGGTAATTCGTCTGAGCATTTGAAGAGAGCATTTGGTGTGTAGCTCTGTGAGTTTAACAACTTTAACCTTTCAAAAACATAATCAGGGAAGATATTTTATAAGGTCAAATTTTTAGGAAAAGGAGAGGAAAATGCCTTACTCATCACTAATCAACAATCTGGAAGATTCCTCTGATTATGAAGTTTCGTCTCTCGTTCATCAGAAATTTCCCTCATAACCTCCTCACCAATGTCCTCACTGCAGTCAAAGAGTTCTTCCTCAATTGTGAACTCCATTTTGCACAGCATTTTACATATGCATCCGTAAATTTCTTGTCCCAAGATCTTACTTCGGTAAGAAATTGCCGGGATAACGTTGTCAGTAATAAGCTCATTATTCCTCAACAACTGGTTGCAGAAATGAAGTGCGTCCATTAGCTTTTGCTTCCCAACATCGCTTTCGATGACAGACAAAGTGCTATCAGCAACTGCGGAACCAGAATCAAATTCTTCGGATGGTGCGGATCGCGAAGTTCCAGGCGCAGGAGAACTTGCTTCTCTATGATCCATTATCATCTTCTCACTTTCAAGAGTTTTGTATAATAGTAAATGATGAAGCAGTTTTTCATTGCCCCAAAAACTGAAGATCACTCGCAAAACATGAACAAAAACAAAAAATTCCAATTGCCACTCCAAAATGTGCCCTCTAACAATAAAACGATCTGCAATCTTCTGACGTTGACTGTGGTAGAGAGACAAGGATGTCTGCTAATAAGGCCACGAAAAACTGCATTTAGTCATCTTATAATGTTGTTATTAAAGTTACAGTGTTGTTGTGCAAGAGATTTGTTATCAGTTGCTGGTGTCAATTATTATCATTATAATTATATTTGTCATTATTTCACAATATTGTTGGGTTATTTCGATGCATTGTTCTGTATTTCTCCTTTCAAATCTTTTCATTTATTGATCGTGATTATAAAGCGAATGGGTAGCAATCTGTAAAATTATTTTCGTGAAGAATTACACTGAAGAAACTAGTAGTTATAATGCATGGAATAAATTTTAAAAAAATGTTGTCTAAGTTTTATCGACGATATGCTGGAAATTGCGAAAAAATAAAAAAAATTATAGGAAAAAATTTTGGTCCCTTCGGGAGCTCATTTCCCCTGCACCATTGCTCTTCGCTGATTTTGAAAGGACTTTTACAGTTCTTATTTCGTTGACTCTCGGATCGCAATTTTCAAAGGGCATTTTCTTGTAAACGGCATTGAGTTGATACCTAGGTAGAAATAGGAGTCCACTATTTTGCATATACTTGCATTCTGCAAAGTCTCAATCCAATGCGAGTGTCATACCTTGTGGGCTTCCCTTGTAAGTAGCAGTGGTAGCTGGGGACGAGAAGGTGCTAATCATTATTGTGTATCAATGTAGCCTTGTTTTTGTGTAAAGTCCTATTTATAAAAAATAATATTTTGTATTAGATTGCAAAAATGTACACTGCCAGATAGTACTATGTGGTTTAATAAACTATTAAAAATAGTAGATAGTATAGTAGACTGTGAACATCAATTCACCACATATCAATGGCGATGGGGTTGGACACTACTGGGCTAGGGTAGGCAGGTTTTGGCTTTGGCAGGTGGAACTGAGTGGCCTAAGATTTATCTCCTTAAATTCAGATATAAGGTATGAATAAGAAGCCTGTTCATTCTTGATGAGTTGCAGACACTCTTAGGAGTGCATCCGACAGGGACGTAACTACTATGCAGCCAGGTCCTCCACCGTGGGGGGCCACGAAGAATTGTGGAAACCTCAGCGCCGACCTCAGCATTTTTATAAGTCATTAATGAAATTCTTATTTTTCCACTCACTGCAAACAGCCTCGCAGGCCGCTTGTCCTTATAAAGTTAAACATTTTTCCTTGAGATCCATCTGGATTCATCAGACCCATATGGAAGACGAAAGGTACATTTGTACTGTATTTATTAGGCATGACGATAATATAGGGAGGAAGGCTGAGTTCAGCACTTTTGATGTGAATACGTATGCCTGTTATGAACACGTTATTTCATGAAGATTACCAGAAAACTTCGATTATTTTTGGTGTCTCTGAGGAAAGAAACATTAATGTAATTTGATAAGTATAAAAATATAATTTAATCATTATCTTATTGTATTATAAAGTATTTATTCATGTATGTTTTTCTACATTACATATTGCTAGATATGCAGGGCTGGATTTAAATATCACGCCACCTGTTCAAAGCATTCCGACTTTCATGTTTTCTGTAAGAAATGAAGCATTAAGCCATACGTACTTAAATATATGTCATTTGTGAAAGCTATGATTTCTCGCAGGTGATTCACAGAAACTTAATATAAATTCTTTTTACTGCATGAACATACCCTGTCATCCACCAATATGTGACTTGCAGGGTATCATGTAGATGTAGATGAACAATAGTCATCCCATTACTAGAACGCTATGTCCCTAAACATATTCCTACCAAATGGGAAATCCGTCTTTGTACACCTCTACGTTTTAGAAGAAAATGCTTTTTATAAAAAAACCGGGAAATCAGGAAATTCGTAAGAAAATATTTAGTTTATTAATTAGATACATATCAAGATACACTGCAATCATATTTATTGTTTTTCCTATTTATTTAAATGAAAAAAAATATTTCAAGTACAACTAGCATAGATGCGAAAAAGACAAGGAAATAAAATTAGAAGAAGAACTAAAAAAAGAGAGAAAAAGAAAATCACTTCAATGAAAATGCCTGACTTGTAAATAAAACTATATATTAAATAGTGCATTTTTTTTATTTATATCAACATTTTCGAAGTGAATGTAGGATGATTTTTAGTATGGTTGTTTAAGGGGGCCCGTTAAAAACTTTCGCAGGGTGACCCAGAATTTGTAGTTATGCTACTGGCATCCGAGCAGTCAAGAGTAAACAAATAATGAAACACTCCCCCAAGTTTTCTTCGGAACGCATGTCGAGTCACACTTGACTTATGAGTTACCACATATGCTAGCGATGTCGAGCCACAATTGACTTGCGAGTGCAAGAGGTTAACATGTCTCTATTTACTTTCTCTTTAAATTTGAATTGATATTGGTTGCTATGCTACTCAGTTATTTTATAAGATGAAGATAGAAAGCAACCTTTCCCATTTATTTCCTTTTATTTCTATTTCACAGAAAGAATAGGTGCCGAGAGCTCTTTCCACAGTATGGGTGTAACACTAATACACTTCTGACAGAGATTCTTCCATTCCTCTCTAAAATGGGCCTTTCTATGTTGTCAGATGGTGAGTATGATAATTTTTGTATTAGTTAATACATTGAAAATACCTGATAAGTTAAAGTTAAATATGCCATTTGAGGAAAGTATTGATTAAATTTTTTCAGTCGGGTCTTAACAAGGCAAACATCATTGAGTATAATTCATTTTGTAGCATTATTTTATCTCCAGTGTGAATGTATTTATTTATTCACTTTATATTCACACATTTCAGTATTTATTTGTAAATATCAATTTTCCACTGCACTATGAGCAGTGACTTCTCCTTTAATGCTTGGCTAATTCTGACCTTATACATGATTTTGAGCTGTTTAAAAAGAAATTTACTTTTGTGCTTTTATTTTTTAGTAAACAACATCAGCATAAATATTTTTATATCATCATTTACAGCAATTTTAGTCAAAACTGGTATGCCCAATGATGACTTGGTTTAAGGGAATATGATTATCTGAATCAAATACTACCAGATAAATAATCTTTTACTGTGCTTGTTCAGAAAAAACTCAATATGTGTATTTGATACTCATTATTTTGGAAGCCTTCACTCAAATTTTCAAGCTGTTAAATATAGTTAAAATTTTTAATAAGTAATTATTATATTTTTCTCTTTTAAACAGATCAACAAAGATTTGTTATTTCTGCAAGCAATTTATCATCATCCAGGTAGGATACAAATCTCACTACTCTTCTGTTAAAAAATAATTTATAAACATATTTACTTGCTCAACATAATTAATACTTGATCAAAGTGTGACAAATTAATTCATCCTGATGAATTTCTTTTGGTATAAGTAAGAACCCTAATATTACACCTTGTTAGAATAAGGATTTGACTGCAGGGTGTGGGACCACATAAGTTGTCAGGATGATTAAATCATAGACCTGACAAGTTAACTTGGGTTATATGCAACAGTGGTTCCCAATCACTTGTCCTCAGACCAGTGTTGGCTTGTGGCTTAATTTGTTTACAAAAATAATGGAAAAAATTGCTATGTATTTTTAGATTTATAAATTGTAGTTAGAACTAAAAAAGTGAGACACAAATTGTTTCCAGTGTATATCAGATAAAATATCAATATATTACATAACCTTAACATATCCATCAAAATATTTATGATCATGAAAGCTTAACCAACATGTTTCTTTACATTAACTAAAACCAGCAAAGCCAAACAGCAGAAGAACAAAACTGCTATACATAGCTCATGTAACCACTAGGATCTCGAATATATCTGAATTAAAAAAAAAAGGATTAAATGATTTTGTAAGTGTTGACAAATTGACACTTGCCATTAGAGAGGTAGCCTAAATGTCGAAAAATCAACAGTTGCCACTTCTAGGATTAATAAGTATAGCTTCATGATAGCGCACAGTTCGCTGTTTTTAAGTTAAATAAAAAAATATTTAATTACACATGAATATTATTGAAAACTAGTATAAAAGCCTGCTAATATGACATGAAGGAATGTTTTATTAGTTATTTAACTTCAAATCCCATACTGAGACAATAAGGGGGCTAAATTTAGCCATAATAAGTCATTTAAACATTAAATTCGAGGTAGTTCTTACGGCAGTAGAATCTCTTTTCTTATTCTCCTCTTTGCACAAATAATGCACTTGAACCCACTTTTTTTGTGCAAAAATATTAATAGTTGTGTGAAGAGAATATATTTGTATAGGAAGTTCACTGATTGAAAGAGCTTCGATAAGTCTGTGATACATGGCAGAAACTTAAGGAATAAAAAAATTTAGGAATTGTAAAAGATGTTTATAAGTAGAAGATATCTGCTCAGTAATGTAAACAATGCGTATTACATTATTTTCAATGGAAAAAATATTTTCGTTTTGCATGTTTTCACTTTATGTGACGATTTCCAGGAACACAACTCTTGCGTAAATCAGGGGATACCACTGCTTTAAACCTCGGGATATTTCTTAGCATTTTTATGGACATGTAAATATTTTTACAGACCCTACGAACACATCCAGTTTTTGCTCTTTTTTATGGATTGTCCTTAAATTTACCAATGGTTGGCAACCCTGTCTGTAACTCTATTCGAAATCTTTAGGCAGTTCTACATAAAAGTAGGTCCAGAGTAAGTCTTAAAAACTTTACTGTAGACAAATTTTTAGGAAAAAGAAAGGCAAATGAAAATTACCAAGTAATGGCAGCTGAGATTACTCTACTTTATCATACAGTTAAATATAATTTATGTTATAATAATGCGGATAGTGGCAATATATTACTTAAGTATATTATAAGTGACTCTGAAATAGTAAAAAAAATTTCATTGTGTCCTTCCTAATCTTGTTTGATGTGTATGATCTACAATTTTTTATGGGTATCTCTTTTGTCCAGTGCCCACAATCTTCTCAATCTTGTGATTTTGCATGTTTTCTGAAAGGCTATCATTCTCATCTCTCATCTTTCTATACTAGTCTTCGTGGCAGTATTTATCATATTTACCCGAATCCAAGATGATCCCGAATCTAGCAGACTCTCAAAACAGAAAAAAGATTTTATCACTTAATTTCTCACTAAATGTATTTGGCATTTATTTCAAACACACGTATTCAATATAGGTTTACTAGTTCATTCATTAATTGAAATGGTTTGTTAGAAATTTTTGTTTGAGAAAAACAATTTTTTAACTGTATTTAATAAGTATTTAATAATCAATTGAAATCCGAATTGTAAGTTTGCAACGAAAAAGTCAGTAGATACAATTATTTTATCTTATGTTTCATTTGTTTAAAAACACTTCTATTAAATGCATAACCATACTTCCTATGGTTCTAGACAGTTCATCCCATGTCAATTCGTCGCATGAAAATTTTTTCACTTGTCAATACATTGCATGACAAACTCATCACGCGTCAATTCATCACTTGACAAATTCATCGCAAGACAAATTGGAAGACGAGATACCATGACTGGTGTAAGGGTAGGGGAGACACTTTTACACAACAAAATTTTTCTTTGTATTTCGATAATACCAGAATGAATAGCAATTCTCTTTGTGAATTACACATTGGATGGTGTATAGCAGGGAGTGACTCCCAGCCCACTAACTGTATCTTCTTGTCTTACACCAGTCATGATGTCTCGCTTTCCAATTTGTCTTGCGATGAAATTTTCTTGCAACGAATTTGTCCCGCGATGAAATTGTCTTGCTATGAATTTGCCTTGCAACGAAATTGTTTCGTGACGAGTTTGATGTGTGATGAATTGATGTGCAACAAATTGGCATGCAACGAATTGACATGCAATAAATTAGTGGTGATGTATTAATGGTATACCACTTCATGCTCGAATTTAAGACGACCCTCAATTTTCGCAAGCTGACATTTGAAAAAAACCTTGTCTTGGATTTGGGTAAATACGGTAAATTCTCCCCTTTCAGGCCTTGAGGCACATTTTTAATGTAATCAGAAGACTAGCTTTTCATAGCTGTTAATATATAATGAAATGTACTTGTGCCAATAGCATATTCCAAATTTCTATCCCATGTCATATGTATGAGGGACCATAATGTAATTCAGTGAATCACCATCATTTGCAATGACATTACATGAGCGACTGCTATAATTCCTGGTTACTTTCAATTGCTGATCATCTAATCTCATTGCTTTGACTACCCTATTGAATTCTGAAGTTAGATCATTGAATATGCAGAGAAGGTTGCCATATGTTCTATTGTTGGATATTATTTCAGTGTTGGTTGGTATATAAGGCACTGTAATTCTGTTTTATAGAATGCGGACTTCCTTTCTGGATGAGGTGGAAGAACCTGATGGATCTCAAGGCCTATCTTTGCAACCAAAGACAACAGAAGCACTCTCCATGTAAGTAGTACTGGTGGTATGGAGTATTTTATCTGAAGTAAAACAAGTTTAAATCTGTTTATTGAAATATTTGGAGTTAACTTTCCACAATAATTGTTTAATTAAAGAAATACTTTTTAGTTTACATTGGTGGGTCTCAATCTGAGGTTTGGTTTCCAAAAGTATCTTGGAAAGGGACATGTGGTCCGTGGAACCTCTTTTAAAAATTTAAGAAACAGGAAAACAACAAGAGTATAGCCATTCCTACCTATAATCCTGAACATGTAGAATTATGAAAAATACCATGCTACACTTCACTGTGTATGTTTCATTATAGGTGGCAATGACAACTGATCTTACAATTTATGCATACTGCTGTGCAGAGTAAGGAATACTGCTGCAAATAGACATTAAAACACCATCATTATTTTGACGGGCAATTAACTAGTTAATTTAATATTTTACAGAGCTCTTTCGGTAACAAAATCCACTTGGGAAGGCTCAACTTTGTGGAAAGATTCCATAATGTAAATGAAAGAAAATTGTACTTTTCCACTAACATATTTATTCTGACCAGCTTCGGTAACTTAAAATCACATAATATTAAAAGTTGGAACATTGACCTTAGGGCAAAAATCCATCACCTGAGGTATTTAAAGAAAATTCCATCTCACAGAAATAAATATGTCAACAAATTCATACGGAATAGAGAGTGCCGATTCTAGATAAAGTGTCACCTGTTGCCACCGTCTCACAAGCCCAGGTCATGTGACTGCCATGGTTGGAACATCTTGTAGAAAAAGAAGGGAGGCACCCAAAATCGTACTTGCATATGGGCCTCCAAAGATATCATGCTCTAAACATGAAAGGAAGATGGGTGATGAGGATAGTCATAATAGCGCAGTGGACATCAAGCGTTAGATATTCTGGAGGAAGCTAAGAAAGGAAGTTCAGAGCTGTATATATAGTTCTTAGTATCACTTAAAATGTAGTAAAAGTAAATTAGAGGAGTCTGCAGAAGAACACTGGAATTGCATTGGATGCTTGACTGACTTTAATTGCAAATGGTGCTTGACACATCAACTGATCAGGAGAAGGGGCAGGAGGTAGACTGGTACTTTTGGTAAGGAAGATAATTTGGGAAGTTTGATTCATGCAGGTTGTCAAAAGTCCAACATGGATAAGTAATATAATAGTTGTGTATCTGGTGAAACCATTAGATTTGTTTTTGAATTGTTAACTTCTTCAAATATTTGATGATAGCTTAGTGGTATGATTAAGTAGTATTTGTAATGCAAGTAAAAGGATAGATATGAAAAACAAAGTAACAAAAGGCAATTTTAGATGGATTCCAGGATTATTTGAGAAAAGAATTTTAAGGATTGGGTAAGCAAGGGAACCAGGATAGATTAAGTATATAATAATTTCAAATCCATACTGCAAACAGGAATAGATAGATTTGTTCTGGTAAAATATTTGAAAAGAAAGGTAGACCTAGAATGCTCTAAAAAATCTACAGTAAAAGCCAGTATATATAGTTAGTCCACCACACATTAGTCGCAACAGACTTGACGACAAAGTAAGATTTGTCCCTTGGCTATTAAAAGTAATTTGGCAGCATTATATGTCAGCTCAGAATGTATCAAAAATCATAATGAGGTCAGAAGTAGTAGAGGAAAACAAACTATTAATATATTTCAGTGGTAAAACAAATTAACTCAGAACTTCAATAGCTTGAATAGTAATCCGGCAGAAAGAATGAAGCTCTCTTTTATGCTGCGAGAATTGAAATCCTTTCCAAAAAGCCAAAGATTTTTGGGAGAATACCAATTAGCTTGCAATAAGAATAAATAATTTTTGTTTATATCTGTTCTGTGATAATTTATCCAAAGAAGTTGGCTGGCAAGTAGGTAAGTACTGCATTTACTTGAATCCAAGACAACCCCGAATCTAAGATGACTCCCCCTTTTAGCAGTGTCAAAACAAATTAAAAGATTTTATTATCTAATTTCTCACTGAATGTATTTGGTTTATATTTCAAACACATATATTCAGTATCGGTATACTGTTTTGTTCATTAATTAAAATGGTTTGTTACAAATTTTTGTTTGAGGAAAAAGAATTTTTGAAATGTATTTTTAAAATTAATACTGCATTAATTGAAATATGGATTGTACATTTGCAATGAAAAATTCCAATGGATACAGTTATTTTATTTTGTTTCCTTTGTTAAAAAACTATTGATAAAATGCGTAACCATACTTCCTATGGTTCTACGACAACTCCCAAATAGAAGAGTTGACCAAGGAGCATCTTGCAGAACTCTTATGCTCAAATGAAAGCGAGGAAGAATGGAGTGATGTGATTCCAAAACTTCAAGTGTTGCTAAGGTACTGCCGGAGATTTTGAACATTTCTAAGGCTCTGGCTGATGAGGTGTTGGAAATGCACCCTTTGAGCATAGTATAAAATTTAAAAGAGGATTGGAGGAGTAGGAAATTAATTGTAATGGGGAGGAATGGGATTGGCTGTAATTATCAAATTATATAACTGCAACCACCATTGAACTGTCACTATAAAAGGAAAAACTATTCAAAAAGGGGGAAATGATAGTGGGAAAAATTAGGATTTGCTGTGACAAGTTCATTAACTAAATTATGCATTTGATTTCAGAGCTACCATTCATAAGGAAATTGCAGCCCCTAGCTGTAATATCAGCAGTGACGAAGAAGTTATAATCGAGGATTGTGACAGTGATGCTTAAAGAGTAAAACGGTAAATATTTTCTTAATTCATAATTTTCATGAGAATGATTACTTTGTAGTAAAGCTGGCTTATTCAACAGCTCAATGGCTACAGGCAATGAATCATTTCTTGCATGTGTTAATTTTAGCATTTTTCAACAAGTGATATTTGTATTTGGGGTTATGGATATATCAGTCACCTAGATGGTCTATTTCAGAGCTGCCAGAAATTTTATTTCCATATCCTGTTCCTACCATCAAAAAATCCTGTAACAAAATCTTGTTTTTTTTTTAAATGCAAAATTCACAAATTTATGCCTTTAGTATTGTCAACATTTGTGTAGCATTCCTTCCAAGACTTTTGGGATTCTACTGCGTGTTGTTTCTTCTAGTGACGACTGTTTCGCCTCCATTCCAGGTGGCATCTTCAGGTCTGAAGATGCCACCTGGAATGGAGGCAAAACAGTCGTCACTAGAAGAAACAACACGCGGTAGAATCCCGAAAGTCTTGGAAGGAGTACAAAAACACCGCGGAAGTCTTCGTATTAATGTGTGTAGCATCTTTTGAGTTTTTTAAATGCCTGGAAATTAAATTAAATCTCACCTTTTTGTTGTTCTTTTGATGAATTTTTAAGTTATCCTTATCAACTAGCCAACTATATGGTATAGAAATAAAAAAAATAGGTTAGCTTAGGCCTGGTTTACAGTGTAAACCTAAGATTAGAAAAATAATTACCATCCACTTTCCCTTCAACCATTAACCTTTCCATTCCATCCATCCTTCTGGCTACATGCCTGAAAAATCTTGGAAACAATTTGGGATGCAACTGTCTCATTTATATTAATCTCTTGTAATTCACAAGATACGTAAGATACAAAAATGATATGACTCTTCTTAAGTGACACTGCTGCTGCCAACAGGCAATCAAATATAACACAATGGTCAAGTGGCAAGGAAATGCTTACAACTATATTGGAGTGAAATTATACAAAGCAGAAATATACAAAAGATATACTCAATAGAATTGTCCACTTGGAGGAATAATAAATGTAACGAAAATGGCCCTTGGAGAGATAAGGAAATTCTCCTGTCTAGTTTAGGCTGCTTGCTCGTCCTCTTGTTCTCTGTCTGGTTTGACTCTCGTGACTGCCTCGCTAGCGCATCTCCTCTGCGTTGTGTTCTGCAACATTGCCAGCATGGAAGTCCGCTCGTTCAATCTGTTCTCGAGAAGAAAGCGTACTTCTTGTGAAAGTCTATTGGTTAATTCACACAATGGTAGCGTCCCCTTCTGTGCTAATGTCTGTTGCCTATAAAAGTTAAGACTCGGTACGTACGTGCAAAGCCGGAGTATGAGCGTATGTTGGCATTGCATGCATATGCATGGGTGTGTTGTTTTCAGGGGTGCGTTGTTTGCTGGAGTTCGTCGTTTGATAGAGTTCGAACGCAAAAATTTCTGGCGAACATGAAAAACTGATAGAGAACTCGATAAACTGTTGGAGGATAAAATGCTGCACCATTGAATAATTCTCATTGTCAGTCTCATGTGAACATCTAATTCTTTTAGTATTGACTCATTGGAGCAATATGCAGTCCATAGTATGCGTAACATTCGTCTATAGCAGTGGTTCTCAACCAGTGTGCCACAAACATTTCCCAAGTATGCTGCGAGACTTTGAAGAGAAAATTGCAAATCTGAGCATCTTTCACCAATTACATACACAGTTTTAACAGAGAAACTAACACATAGTATTAATACTAGTTTAATTCAGTCCAAAAGTATCACTGCTTTGGAAGTCGTGTAAACAGTGAGCCTGGCAACAGCGTTGTCAGCATTGTCATAGTAACCAAATCCCTTGTGCATGAGTCATAGACAACTGATTGGTTCTCGTTGCTCTCTAAGTCTCTATGATGACGTAGCATGCTCCACCTGCAGTGACCTTCCTGTCTGTCCGCGACTCTGGCGCATTCCTTTATCAAATCAGTACAAGTCTAGATTTGTGGCTGGCATATACTACAATTTGGTGTACGTGAATATGTTTGGTGAGTTTATTCTGTATAAAGTATTTTAATTAAGTGTTTTGTGTAATACCGTTGGTAGGAAACTGTGTGATATTTGTGGTTTCTCATAAGTATATGGACAGTTATTTGAGTCTGGGCTTTTCTTGGTGTGGAAATATAGATTGCCCTGTTCTAATGTGTGTCATGTGCGGTGAGAAACTATCGAACGAATCCAGAGTTCCCAGCAAATTGAAGCAACATTTCTCCACAGAACATGCACACCTTGAAGAAAAAGATTTGAACTATTTCAAAAGGTTGATGGAACTGCATTCTAAACAAGGGAGTTACTTTGAAAAAAACGATAAACTGTCTGATAGTGTTCAAGTTGCTTCTTATCAGGTAGCAGAAAGCATAGCTCAAAAAATGAAGCTCCACACTATACCTGAGCCACTTATTTTGCCCACGTGCAGTGCGATAGTGAGGACAATGCTTGGTGATGAATCGGAACAAGAAATTGCCAAAATTCCGCTTTCTAATGATACAATTCGAAGAAGGTTAGAAGATATGTTATCTAACATAGAGGAAAATGTTTCTAATAAGTTTAAAATGTCAGACTTTGCTTTGCAAGTTGACGAGTCAACCCATATAAGTGGCAAAGCACAACTATTAGCATTTGTTCGCTTCATTCATGAAAATGAAATAATTAATCAATTTTTGTGCTGCAGAAAACTCTCAGAAAACAAAAGAGATCAAGATATATTCGATACTTTGACTTCCTACGTAGAATGTTTGGAAATTTCATGGAAGCCATGTGCAGGAAGTTGTATCGACGGTGCTCCATCCATGTTGGGATCTACCAAAGGCTTCATCTAGCTTGTAAAACAACAGAATCCAACTACAATAACTACCGAATGTTTTTTGCACAGGGAAGCCCTTGTTGGAAAGACATTAGGAGTTCACTTGATGTCCGTATTAGACCAAGTTGTCGGAATGGTTAATTTTTTTAAATCAAGGCCTCTAAAGACCTGCCTCTTCAAACAGCTTTGTAATGCTATGGATTCACAGTAAAAATATTTAGTTTTACACAGAAATAAAAAGACTGTCAAGGGGAAGAGTGTTGGCTCCTGTATAAGAAGAAGAAGAAGATAAGAAGAGATGTTACTATTTTTTGAAACGGGGAAGTGTCTTTTGTGAATATCTTAATTGTGAACTTTGGTGCGCCAAATTAGCATATTTGGCAGAAATATTTAGGTATCTGAATAGTGTGAACACCAGCATGCAAGGGCGGAATGAAAACATCCTGACTTCTACGGATAAGCTATTGGCATTGCAGAGAAAAATAGTTATCTGGAAAAAGAGAGCTAGAGAAGGTAATCTTGAAATGTTTCCTCTGATTCCAAAAACCCATACTAAAGAAATTGTTGCTCTCGTGGTGGAAGATTTAGCAACTCTTCAGCACAATATCAAGTGTTACTTTCCATCCATGACTACAGAGAAATACGACACATTCACACCAGTGACAACTGACTTTTATGTTTTTACTCTCTCCAAAGAAGGAGAGTTAGCTTCTCTTTCAACTGATTGCACTCTGAAAATCAAGAGCACCGAATTGTCTCTGGATATGTTCTGGATTTCTGTTAGATAAGAATATTAAAAAATCGCGAGAAAAGCTTTTGCAGTTTTGATGCAGTTTTCTACATCCTATCTGTGTAAGTTGTGGTTCTCGACACTTACAAACATTAAATGCAGAAAAGGGGAACGGCTAAACTGTGTTGAAGATGAAATGGGAATCTGCTTATCACGGATACGTCTTAATAGCAGTGTAATCATTCAAAAATGCCAAGTTCAAGAGTCACATTACGTAAGTTTTTAAAATAGATTTTTTAACAAAGCTTCATCATTTGTTGTTTTATGATATCATAACTTAATTTGGTCGATTACATATATGACATAATATTTGCATTTTTATGATCAATTTTAGTTCTTTATTCAAATGTAATTCTAGTGTGCTGCGAAATAAAGTGAATATCCAATGTGTGCTGCAAGCACCAAAAGGTTGAGAACCACTGGTCTATAGCACCATATTTCAAATGCTTTGATTCTGCTTCGGTTCAATTGCTTAATGGTCCATGTTTCCGCTGCATATGTGGCTTTCGGAAAAATCAAGGTATGTACTAGTTTTAGTTTCGTAGCTTTTGTTATCGCTTGATTTCTCCATATCCTATTGAGTTTTACCATTGCCATCCTAGCTATCACAATGCATTTCCTGATTTCAGGTTTGCATTCCTCCTTATTGGTCACGATGGATCCCAGATATTCGAATCTGTCTACCATTTCATAATGAGCCACGTTTTGCACATTCGGATGGTTGTTGTTTGCACGGTGTATGATCATCACTTTGGTTTTTGATTGATTTATTTCTAATCCATGTAATTTACTTTCTTCATGTAGTCTGTTCATTATAGTTTCCAGTTCATCTTGAGTGGCTGCAATTATTAGAGTGCCATCCGCATACCTAAGGTTGCTGACTCTTTCACCAACTTCAATTCTGCTGTTCTAGTCATTGAAAGTTTCTCACTGTATATGTTAAACTGAATAAACAAAGTATGCATCCTTGTCGTACTTCAGCCAAGGTGCTAAATTTTTGGGAGTGAACTTGGTCTATTCAAACCATAGCAGTGTTATTTTCGTACAATTGCTGAATCAGGTGTATTAAGTGTAGAGGCATGCCCATTCTAATATGGGCCATATCTTTCCCCATTTAACTTTGTTGAAGGCTTTTTCATAATCAACAAAGCACATATACAGTGGGACATTGTATTCCCTAGTTTTTTTGATGATCTGCTGAACATTCAGTATTTGTTCGTGTGTTCCTTTTTCTGATATAAATCCTGTTTGTTTGTCTGATATTTGTGGTAGCGAGAAAACTTGAAGTCTTTCATTAAGTATATTTAGCACGATTTTACTAGCATGCAAGATAAGTGCTATTGTTCTGAAATTACTGCAGTCTGTGGGCATCCCCTTTCTATATATCGGAACAAAGGTTGAGTGGCACCATTCACTTGGCCACTTCCCTGTCCTCCAAATCTTCTGACATATTGTACACATTATTTCGACTCCTATCTCGCCCATAGCTTTTATAATTTCTGCAGTAATCTCATCAGTGCCTGCTGATTTACGATTCTTAAGCTTTTGAATAGCCCTCACTACTGCTTTAAGTATTATCGGCTCCATTTCCTCTCTAATGATCGTTATATTGTCTAGTGGTTGAGGATCATTGTGGAAAAGATTACAATATTTTCTCCATACTTCCGTGATTCCATTGGCATCTGTTACAATGTTGCCCTGTTCATCCTTGATGATCTGCATTTTAGTTTTAAATTCTCTAGCTAGATATTTTATTTGTTATATAATTCACAAAACATATGACATCAAATTTTTAGAAAAATCTTCAGGTTTATTTCAGGCTTCCTACCCTTCTTCTCTCTCTAGCAATAAATCTTCCCTTGCCTTTAGCTCAAATACATTCACTTTCAAATACATATGCTCCAAACCCCCCTCCCTTCCCCATGCACACTCTCAATGGACACCCACCCACAATATCCCCCCCTCCCTCATAAGAAAACAATGTAAATACTAGCACTGGTGTTATTTTATAATCTATTTTCAATGAATTACCGCTGAAGATAGCTGTTTTGTTGCCGAAATGCACATCTAGTTTTTATAACCTTTTTGTGGCTATTGTAGATACCGGAATGAGTCAAGTATTTTTTTAAATGCTTGATCTTGAATAGTCTGAATGGACTCGGGTGGATTCCACAGTGTAGGAAATGAATTCAGAATGAAGCAAGTCTAGGTCGCTATCACAAATAATTTTGAGGGAGCTTTTGAGCAGCATTTAACATTTTTATCAATATCCTGTTTCTTTCTTAGTTAAGTCAAAAATGACTACTTTTTTCAAAACTACATCATTCAAAGGTAAGAGATGGTGCAACTCTTTTGTTCTCATCTCATAAAAATCTCTGACATTGCTAAAAAAATTTTGTAGGTCAACTAAGTTGATATTGCTTTCTTCTAAGAGTGTTTGTGTTTTATGAACTATGAAAAGTGCTGAATCTTGGAGTTGGTTTTTCTCATTTGAAGTTAATGCTTATTTTTTTAATTATGTGAAAGTGAACAAAGCTTGCGATAAATTGGCAGAATAGGGAGCACTTTTCTGAATAAAATTTATGAATATATGATCTCTCTTGCTGGAAAATTGCATTGAATTTTGTAAAATGAGGCAAAACTGCTTGAAGGAAACTGAAATACAATTTTACTGAGTTTGAGTGCAAGATGCCTGAGACAGAAACCCATTCATAAAATTTGATGAGAGCCGCATTAATGGTTCTGTACTCAAAGAGGCACCAGGAAAGAAGGGTTAGGACATGATTAATTCTGATCCAGTTGGTATTTTTCCAGTTCATTAGGAGCTTGAGAGGGGAAGGGCAGCCTTCATTCCAGCAAGAGACTTCCAAATGAGATTTACCTCAAACTCAATGGAGAGATGACTGGAGGAAAAGATATAAAGGCCAAAACTACTGATGAAACATTGAGAAAAGAAGTCATTTTGCATTAACAATTTTATAATTAAAATAAAAAATGACATTATGGGAGCTAACATGTAAAACTGAATCAAAGCAAGCCTTGAGTACAGCCAAATCACTCAGTGGGAGACAATGAGAATTATTTTCCCGAATTCAACTTTATAGTAGGGAAATTGGTGTAATTTGAAATTAAATTAATTGTACATGGTTTATGTACTCTATACTGTTTCTCAGTACAGTAAAATTCCATTTATCCAGCATTATGTAATATGGCACTTCCAATGATCTGGCACCCTTTGTCGCCAGGTGGCTCATAATGTGCAAGTAGTTACCATATTTCCAGACCTGTAAGAAATTTTTTTCTCAAAATATACTTCTAAAATCGACCTGCCTCTTGTAGGCCAAGGGTGCCCCAATCTTATGAAAATAACATGATATTTTGAAGATGCTGATACATGTAGAATTCCTTGAAAGAGAAGAAAGAATTCTTAAGCCAATACCAAAGTTGTTTTATAAAGCTAACAATACATATTTCAGTCACAAAATAATCATCCTCATGTTAAAAGTAGATGATCACATTGTAACAGAGATACTTTAATGATGTTTGTATTGGGTTAGAAGTCTATACTGATACATTTTCATGCATGAATGGACTGCCTTCTTTGCCTGCCTAGTTTTCTCCCTACTGGCAGTATATCATAAATTTGTGTTTTGTTGGTGTGACTTACGCATTTAATGAAGTATTAACTGAGTGTTTGTGCTTTTGGTGCTAAAGTAAATTTAATGTGAAAGCACAAGTATCAAAGACTAATTAGTGCAAATATAATGATTGAATTTTAGGGGAAGATGAGGTAATATGTATCTGCGAGATATGTAATGAACCGTAAACATTGTATCCAGCATGCTCCACTGTGCACATGTGCAAGTATATTTGATATTTTTTACGATTCAGTGCTGTGTAAAATGTTTCAATTATTTTATGATGGTGTCAAATAATAGCTTTTCTACTAGCTGAGAAATGAAGAGAGCGAGTTTTGTTAATGTTATCACAAGAAGCTGATATTTGTAATAAGTTAGCCTGTGGTGTAAGTTGCAATGCTATTATGTTGAAATTTAATTTCATATCTTCTACAATAAAAGTAATCACAGTACTTTTTACATTTCAATGGATATCAGTAAATAATAACAGGAATTTAGACACATTACAGTTTTGTTTTGTAATTAGTATTTGGTATAGTTTTCTTGCATTAAAAAAATTGATTTAATAAGTGTAAAAATATTAAAGATTGGGCTAATTAGACCTCATTCTGGAACTGTCATTACTAAACAAGATAGGTAGCCTATTTTATAGGCATGTGCCTGCACCCAGCACATCATCTGATCTGACATCCCTATGTTCTTGAACATGCCTATAATCCTTGCTGTCAGAGAATACAACACCTGATGATGATGATCATTTGTTAAAACCAGTCATCTGCTTCAATTGTGTAGAAAGACTTCAAAGTTTATAAACCATGCACAATATGCTGAATTTCAAAATTTGCCTATTATGGAATTTCACCAGATATCAGCCCCTTCAGTGAATTATATTAGCATTATATAGCCTTTAAGAAGGGTTGGGTTATTTCATATTTGAATAACATACAGTATTTTCACATAGCTGTGAAATTTTCAGTTATTGGCTCATTATTGTCAATGATGTAGTATAATGTATGCACATGTGTTATTGCTTCGTTTTTTGCAATTATTTATCTAATCATCACTGCCTTTGGTTTTAATATTTTCATTTTCTTAATCTCTCCAGGTTTCATCATGCAAAATCAAGGTACGCGATCTTTTGATGCAGATGGTTGACATTTGAAGTTTTTGTGATAAGAGAGAATAGATAATTAAGAAAAGGGTAACCCTTCTAACTAATAATTTAATATTTGTATCATCTGCTGAATTGTAATATGTATATACTTATTTACAGAACTTTTTATAGCTATGTTTTTATTGATATGATATATAAATATGTATGTTTTGATAAATATATTTAGCTGGTAGAAAAATTCATGAGTGTTATTACTTCCATATCTCCTACTTTAGCACTTATGTATCAGCGATATTATCGAGGAAATTAATTGGGCAAACCACAAGATTTTTGCTTGAAGTAAGAAGAGCCAAGACATGATCTGAAATGCTGTGCAGTACAATAGTGATACACAAAGATATTCTGCACTCCAAAATTTGTCCGGTGCTCTCTCAGTCAGAGGACCCCAACCCATGGCCTGCAGGCCAAATGTGGTCACAGAGAGCACTCTATGCGGCCCGCGAAGCTATGATGAAAAGGTGATTGGTAAAATTTAATATAATCACCTTTTTGAACTTCGCAAATAATTGGTTCCAGAAAACTGACACGAAATGCAAATTTGCAAAGTGAAAGTCCTATTTTCCCATAAGGCATCATGTTATTACGAGAGAGTGGTTCTCAGCCAATCTAAAAAATTCACTTTTTTATCATAAATAATGCAGTTTGACAGAAAATAAAAGAAAACGTAACCACAAATGCAAAACCTGGCATTATAAAGTAAAAATAATACTTTTAATTACCTTCAAAATGCCTAATAGCAAATGAAAACTAGCATAACAAAGTGATTACACTTCTTTCTGCACCTGTACAGTTTACCTCAAACACAATTTTGCATGCGATTTTCGATCCTCTTTTGTTCATTCTAAGGAAATGCTGTAATTTAAATTGAACTACTGAAATGGACTGTTGAGTACATAATGCACAAATGTTTTCCTGGATTCTGCAACAAATATTTTCAAGCCTCAAAAAAACACCATTAAAATGTGGTTCCATTTCTTTTACTAATTATGTTAGAAATGTATAACAAAAAACCAAAACCTAGCATAATAAAGTTATAACATTTCTTTTAGTAATCATGTTCAAAATAAGAGGCAGAAAATCTTACGTTACAAGATGATAGCAATTCTTAGATTTACATTAAAAATTCGTAATAAACAATGAAAAACTAACAAAACAACAGTTCCTTAAATTTCATTCAAAACACAAAGATAATAGCATTAAATCATGAAATATTTCGGTCAAAAACCCACAACCTCATACGTGAAGAATGAATATTTTCAATGCCATACTTGTAAAAGTTGTAAAAAACTAAATGCGCAGGACAATTTTCCATTAGACAACAATTTCTAATTTGGCCGCTAGATGCCCGCAATTTCGAATGTTACCGAAAATAGCGCCGTTGGCAGTGAGGTTTAAACTGAGCCATAAAAGAATTAAGTCGATGGTTATCACATTTGTTTACTTTGAAAACTGCTAATAACGAGCATTATAAATATAATACAATAATAATGCCCTTTTCTAGGGTGTTAAAGTTTGAAATGAACTTAGAAACAAAAAAGTATAAGGAGTTCACGCTTGTTGGCATCGTAAACGCATGACGCGAAATGCAAGTAACGTGTGCGAAATACAAGTAATGGTCATAAAAAATTTTGTCGCCAAGTCCAAATTCGTGAACCGCAAGCATGCAAAGTTCAAAAAGGTGGTGTATAGACAATTTCATATTTTCTCAGTATAATTCTCATCTCAAAACCTTTTCTGGTGGAGCTTTAACACTAGTAATTCATTTTGACTTGATTTTCGCTAATATGAGACCACAGAATCCCTTGGTAACTTCTAATGTAAACACTCATCCGGCTCTCCGAAGCTCTTATGACTTCCAATGCGGCCCTCTGAAGCATTCACAACTACAAATGCCTTGTGAAAAAGTTGGGGTCCACTGCTCTAGGTAATGTAATTTCCTTTGAAATACTTAGCAGACACGCAAACTAGGTATCAAAATAATTAAGTTTTATAACTCATAATGTCAAAATGTTTATGACTCAGCTGTGCTCAGGTAACTTTCCCATGCAATAGCTGTCTTAGGAAAGTTTTTCTTTGTCCAGCTGAAGTGAGAACTAAGATAGTTGTAGTTTTACTACTTTCAAGAGGATCAGGAAGTGAAAATGGAAGGAAAGGTAGGTAAAGGAATTTACCAATTATATACAAGAGATTTTGGTCATCTCGTAGTTTTGGTCCCTATTATAAAGGGTGTCTCATGAAACGTATGCATAATTTCTGGTGGTGATTCCTTGGCTTATTCTGCGCGAAAATGGATTGAAATCTCATCCATTACGGAACTACGAGCACTTGAAGTTCGAGTTCCGATTTTTGTTTTGTGAAAAATTTACATAATGTGCATTACACAAGCACATTATTTACACCTCTGGATGTAGATTAAAGAGATGCATCTTTTTGTATATGTAAATGTGAGTTGAAACAATAACGCTGGGTCAAAGTCTGACCTCAAAAACAAGAGTTTTCATTACTCAGATTTTTGTGAAACGCTAATGGCACTTACATGGAATGCCTATACCAATCATACAAATTTCACATGCTGCCAGTTTTGCATTCTTGAGTTGTAAGCAAACATGTCCACAACCGCATCCAAGCGGAGCAGCCTGAGGCCAGCAAGAAAGAGGGAGGTATACTGTACAATGCTGTACCTACTGCTGCTCCTCTAAGGGAACGTATAACTACAGTAAGTACAGTGTTGTACAGTATGCAGTACATTTTTATCGAAGGATTAGCTGATTTCAGGAAAATCAAACTTTAAAGTCGTAATTCATTTAGGACTTAGGAAAAATTTCCCGTGTTTTGTAATTGTTGTCAACAAAAAGTCTTTGTGACAGCTAAAGTAAACAATATGTGCTGTAAATACCTAATTAGTTTAATTTTCTTTCGTGCACATGCAACATTTGGAAAATAAAGGGAAATGGATAATCTACAATGAAGAAATGAACATATATACGTCTATTTTCTTTATGTATACATAGCATTTGTAAGTGAAAAGAAATGGAATGAACGTGAACAAAAAGATAACATTACTACTATTTGAGTGAGGTAAGTTTTAAATAATTGTCAGTTGTTTTATTAATTACAATTGATTAGGAAATTAGTCGGTGAATAAAAAATTCGATATTTCCTTGTCATCACTACTGCCATTTCAGTTTGTGGACATTATACTGAGCCATTAATATTTATCTTTTTTGTCATGATAGCATAAATTGTAAAGAACGCCTCTGCTTCGCATGTATGCATGCATGATGTGTGCATCTTTCCACTCTTGTTATTACAAATGTATTTGCTGAAATGTGTTAATTTGATTTGGTTACAAAATCAAAAGGAAAAATTATGGTGCATTCAAAACCCATATACTTGTACGCACTTTAATTTCCTCATTCGCAACTACAAATGCCTGCCATGCAGAAAAGGTTGCCGACCCACAGATTAATGATGATGTATGTTCAATTGACAAATTTTATTACAAAATGTTTATTTATTTTATTTTTATTATAATTAATCATTTTCTGGAGTTTCATTTCTTTTCTTGCAAGAAATACTTGATCATCTGCATATTTTACTGTTTTTATAAACCTACCTCCGATCTTGAAATTTCCTGTGTCTTCTACCATTCCTTTCATGTATAACTACTACCATGCATGATAGTAAACATAAAATAAACAAAGAGCATATATACAATGATATTAATGTATTTATTGATATAATTAAAATACTTTCTGTACTAGCTCTGCAGCAGTATCAAGAATGCAGCTGCATTAGTAAAATCATGAAACCAAACAAGAGCTAATAAGCATTCATTGTTTATTTCCATGATTTGAATAGGTTAACCCCTCAAGCTCAAACGACCTTTATATAATTCCCATCCCAGATGCCGAAGGAGATTATTTTGGTGATGCAGGTGCAAAAATTGCAAAAAATATAAAAACTTGTAACTTTTCACCTTTTTATTGGGTTTTTATGAAATGTTTTGAAGATTTACGCAAAAAATTATATTTTAAAACTGTAAGTTTTATGCTAGCTTGAAATAAGTAGGTGCTCTTTGCTGGAGAGAAGCGATTTGCATGCCAATCTGTTACCTATCCAGTGTGTGCCTGCGTTTTCATATAATAATCAATATCGTGAAAACTATGGAAGTTATTGGCATGTAATCTTCTTCAAAGATAAATTTAAACTATTCTGAACATTTCATTTGGTGCATGTACTCCTCTACATAAAAAATTGTCCCCTTTTATTCAATAGAAGCTGAGATATGCCACTATATGTATATTCGCAAGGAAGAAATTGTATCGCTACAAAAGTATTCACAAAATTTCAACTCTTTATAAAAAATAAGAAATACAATAAAAATTGACGAATGAAATATAATTATTAAGGCCAATACTTCCTCTTTTGTAATATACCATGGTTTTTAAGATCGAGTAATTTCCAGCATGGCAAAAAATAAATAAAACTAGCAATGACACTCGATGTACTAACACGGACGGATGCATGTGAAGTTTTCACTCAACGTAATGACACGTTGGATAGTGTTGAGGGTTAAACCATATCCAACTTCAACCATTTTA
Organism: Tanypteryx hageni; assembly: GCA_028673005.1. Taxonomy (NCBI): domain Eukaryota; kingdom Metazoa; phylum Arthropoda; class Insecta; order Odonata; family Petaluridae; genus Tanypteryx; species Tanypteryx hageni. Next base: position 124,839,972 of record CM054113.1, on the reverse strand, counting down.
TTAGGAGGTATCAGTATTGCAGTTGACATAAGTTGAAAGACAACAGCATTTGTAATACAGTTGGTGAAAAGTCACATCTGGGTGGGCAATACTTATTATAATGTTTAATTAAGACAACCATTCCTGAAGCACACAAATATATAAAAATTTCCAGGTTTTCAGATAAATCTTATTATGACATACTCTTTTGCAAAATCTAATTTATTGACATTGGAAACTTTAGTGTCTGCATTCAAAGAATGACTAGCATGTTTTATTTATATATTTAGAACATGCTAGTAATGGGAGTCCAAGGTTGCTATAGCATTTCATCACCAGTTATCAAAAACTTAAAGCTATTTGAAATTAGCTTATACAAGTAAAAATGTCTTATCAATGCCACATATTTAGCAGCGAAATGCCAAGTCCATACTTGAAATGCATGTCAACAGTTACAGATTTTATCTAAGGCAGTGCTGTTTAAATTTTTTGATAATTATGATACATATAATTATGGTGTTAACATGAATTTCATTTTGATTTGAAGCAACCATATTAATCATTTCTTCGTGGTTGATATATCTATTGATGGTCATGGATTGCTTAATTTTCTAAATGATAAATTGCCAACTTGTTGAATTACTCACATAACATCAATTACTGTATTACTCGGAAAGGAAAAAGACTTTGAATTTAAGATGACCACAATAAAAAACAAGTATATTCAGTAAAATCTTTGTTATACCAATTTTTAAAATAACATATGATGGTAACTTTGTGCCAGCCACTAAAACTGCCAGCATTACAGTAATACACATTTTCTTTTCCCAAATTTTTTATAATGATGTTTTTTGCACCTTTTTTGTTAACCGTGTAATTGGATGGCATGTTAAAATAAATGTCTCCTCTGCATTGCTCATTTGGCTCAAAGGTAATTGTGAATTTTCCATGGTGCAATTATATACTTCTGGAAAGCGTTATCTTCGTCTGTGTAGTCAGAAGGTAAATATTGGCAAAAAGAAGCTCTTTGTTGCAGGCAAAACCATAATGCATCATCTGTATGCACCAACCATTATTAGCCTTGAATTTCCATGTTCAGTTAGCACCTTCAGGTTTCTGTTATGCTTGTTTCCATCTTTGCCTTTGTCACATGTTTCCTCCCAGCCTCACAACTGTTAGTTTCTGTAGCATAATGCACCAACATTAGCTTAAAATTTCTATCAAAGCTTCATCTTATACCTTGTGATACATTCCCTTTTACAGAGATGCCTTTCTTCTCCACGCAATCTGTTATTTCAGTCCTAAGATTTGGGGTAACTTACTTAAAACTAATAAAAATAATAACTAGTCCTCACTTTATGTTAAAACTTAGCGAAGTTTGCATCAATCTTGTGCTCTCATAAAAATTATACTCTCCAAACTGCAGGTGTACTTCTCGTCTGCCACTGGTGCATCAATTGAAAAGTAATAAGACACATAAAAGTGTAACCATTTTCAATGCTGTATGTATTAAATTTTCTACCCTGCTGATTACAAGTTCTGACGTAGGTTTGTCAACACTCCCACCAGTACCCACATGATGGAAAGCCACTCACTTGCACATTGTGAGCTTCCAGAATATGAAAAATGTATTAATAAATTAAATGTAATGAATTATGTATGTATAAATAAATGTGTTTTCATGGACATAGAATCAACATCAGGGTGATCCATGTGGTGTTTAATACTTTGCACTCGATTTTAAGACTCCATGGTTTTTTTGCCAAAATTTTTGGAAAAAATCTCATCTTCTTTCGTGTAAATATGGTGTATTTTACTGACCAATTTTAATATTGTTATTGGAGAGAATATGGATAATTTATTTAAATGTATATAATGGTACATCTTAATTTTCAATCAATCATCTATAACAGCATCAGATAAGTTGAAAACAAAAGGCATAGTTATTCATGGCAAAAATAAATAGGAAAAATGAACATAATAAGATTTTCTGAGAACATCAAATTCTAAGCCTTTTAAAGCAGATACAGAAGAACTAGTACAGGTAAAACATCATATATACGAGGTTTGTTCAAAAAGTTCCCGGAATCCATCAATAAAAACTTTATTTCAAAAGTTACAGCTTAATTGCAATTATCACCTTCAAAGTAATTTCCTTGAGCAGCAATGTACTGCTCCCATCACTTTTGGAAACATTGTTGGAAGGATGTTTGTTGGACCACTCTCAGTTCATTAGTTATATTAGTAATATGTCCTCTATCCTTTAAAATCTTCTTACTTTTAGGACCATTTTTATTTTGGAGAATAGAAAAAGGTCTGGAGGTGAGAGGTCTGGCGAATAGGGGGTTGTGGAAGGACAGGAATTGAATGTTTTGCCAAGAACTCTCAAATCGACAATACTGTGTGTTGGTGCATTATCGTGATGAAGGTGCCACATTTCTGCAGTCCACATTTCCAGTAGTTTTCTTCGTACTGCATCCCTCAATGTCTCAAAACTTCCAGATAAAAGACTTGATTAACCGTCTGGCCTGACAGAATGAATTCATAATGAACAATCCTGCGATAATCGAAAAAACAATCAACATTGTTTTCTCATTCAAGCATACTTGTCATGCTTTTTTGGGGCATGGTGAACAAGGACTCTTCCATTGTGATGACTGTCATTTTGTTTCAACATCATACCCATAAACCCAAGTCTCGTCTCTGGTGATGACATTTTTCAAAAAAATTTCATCTTCATTTGTTCGTTGCAGGAGATTTTTGCAAATTGAAATACGTTGAATTCTCTGATCTTCAGTCAAAAGCCTTGGCACAAACTTCGCTGAGAGCCGATGCGTCCCTAAGTCTTCTGTTAAAATTGCATGACATAAGCCAATGGATATTCCAACCTCTTCTGCTACTTCTTGGACAGTCAGTCGATGGTTTACTTCTTTCACTTGGGTAGTCACAGTTTCATTTCTCGAAGTTGAAGGTCGGCCAGACCTCTCATCATCTGTTGAAGTTCTTCCATTTTGATAGCATTTATACCAGTCGTAGGTTGTCGTTTGACTCAAGGCTCATCGCCGTAAGCTTGACACAACATTCTGTGAGTTTCTGCAGCTGTTTATTCCCGTTTGAAACAAAACTTCACACAAATTCTTTGCTCCATACGGACGCCATATCAAATGCGACAACAGACAAAACACGCATTCATAAAACCGATTATAACAATACAACAATTCACTTGAGCTACTTCAAACAAAGTGGTATTTGTAGGGTACAGTAAAGGTTACTAGCCACTACACGAGCATCCTCATGCGCATTACTTGTGGCACTCCACACAGACATTACGGGAACTTTTTGAACAAACCTCGTGTATATATATATATTCATAAATATACTTTCACTTTATTGGGATGGTAGGAAAACAAACTTTCGGTCTTTTAGGCATTCGTTGCTTCAAGTCTCAAACTCCTACGATTATTCTAAGTACCTAATTTTAATATGCAAATTATTGTTCTAAATTCAAATGTATTCCTTCTCGTAAATAATGCAACGAATGTTGTTTACATTGGTTGCTATGAAAATAATTTCTCTCTCCTCTCTTTTGTACTAAAAGCATTCAAAGAATGCTTACACCCATAAGGATTGAAATACCAATAGGATTTTAAGGTTCATCAATGTAATTGGTTGGCAAGGTAACATTCCGTTCAAGTGCCAAGATTTCCCCAAAATATGTGAATTAAACGTTTAACATGAAAAATTTCAAAATGTAGGAGGGGGAAGAGGAACAGAATAAGAAAATTGATAGTTTTTCTTTAAAACTGTATAGATCCGAAGATCATAGGTTAATTCTTTCTAATTTTGATTTCAAAAAGATTAAAAGCCTGCAAGTCGAAAAGACGATTTTTTACGTGTTATCTTATCGGAAATGGAAATGTTTACCTTGGAGTCGAATCCAGGATATTTTTCGAATTTTTTTCATCACCTTAAAATATGCGAATTTAGTATTCCTGCCAAATTTTAAAAATATATCTTGATCTTTTATCGATTTATTCGCATTTTTATAGCGTGCCAGAGGGAGCCACCAAGGGACAGCAGTAGGCTTTTATAGATATCTGACAAAAGTACTGGATTCGTTGTCATGGTAGTTAAAACTTTCCATTGTTATGAAATCAAAAAAGTACCTTCCTTCGTAATTAAAAGCAAATATTCAAGTTAATTTGACATGGATGCGTATTCTTTTAAAAAAATGTCATTTCCATACTTTTTACGTATAATTCTGCAAGAACTAAGTTCTTGTCATACTTTGAAGTAATTATATATATATATGACTTTTAAAGTAACCAAAGTAACAGATTGAAAGTTTTAATCATTCGCTTGATTCAAAATCGTAAATGACTCACCGAATCATCTAGGTAACCATAGGTAACTGAACCGGTTTCGTAAGATGACTCAGTGAATCACAGCATCACCACAGTAAACGATTGAACCTACTGAACTTCTTTTGACCTGTTCATTCAGGTGAACTGATTCGACTGAATCACCGAATTGATTACGTGAGATGAATTGACATTCCCACCTCTATTTCAGACCCCGCTGAACTAAAAACGTTTTTGATAATAAATGAAATACGAAAATTTTTATTTTCCTTTTGTTGTGTTATTTATGGTGGTTGTTTGGTTCGCGCGCTGTCAACATTTACGATTTTTTCTTAGATTAGCCAAGAATTAAAATTTACATAGCTTTCATTCTATGAGGGTGGTTATTTTATATTAGAGCAAAACCTATCTATAACTTAATATCTCTCTTTACTTAATGTTTTGTACTGAATTGCTTTTGTACGAAAAAGTTTTAAGTATCATTTATAAATAAAATTAATAATTTTTTGTTAAAGTCATAAGTTACTTTTAACTTTTTATGCATGAGATTTTTTAAACGGCAGTGCAATGGCTGAAAAACCTCCGAAGAAGAAGTTAAAGCGTGATAGTTTGACGCTCCCGTCCTCGTGTTCAAGTTCTGAAGAGGACATTTGCTTCAAATTAGATAAAGACAGGCTTAAGGTGTTTAAATGATTATTTTATGACAATGAGAATATAGTAATTTTTTGGTTACATTACTGTTTGAAATAATTATTATGAAATGAATTTCTCCTGTAATAGACAGCGTCAACGATTATTAATTTTAAATTCAACAAGAAGCGTGTAAAAGTGCTTTCAAAGACTGAAGAGATACCAGATAAAACAAACGGAGTGATTTATTGGATGTCAAGAGATGCAAGAGTTCAAGGTAAATATTTGTAATTCTTTGTTTTCTGAATTCAAGTTTCTCTTATTGTCAATAACTTTATGTCTTCCCTTTTCAGATAACTGGGCCATGCTCTTTGCTCAGAAGTTGGCATTGAAAAATAAAGCATCACTTCATGTTTGCTTTTGTCTTGTTCCGAAATTTCTCGATGCAACCATTCGTCATTTTAAATTTCTTCTCGAAGGTTTGTATAACATATTAAGGTTATTTCGCCCGTCATATTTAATTTTTCAGCATTCGTTTGTAAAGGCACGGGTTTCTCATATCCAGTAACCCTGCAGAGTGGCGCACATTTTTGATTGATCTTTTAGAAATAAAGCAAGAGTTCTATTTAAATTAATTAACCATAACTGTCTAGGGTTACGCGAAGTAGAGTCGGAGTTGAAGACTCTGGATATTCAGTTTCATCTTTTACGTGGTGAAGGTGCCACGGTATTACCTGCATTTGTGAAGCAACATTCAATCGGGGCTGTAGTCTGTGATTTTAGCCCTCTTCGGACTCCTAGGTCATGGACGGAGTCTTTATTGAAAAACCTGCCTGCAGATGTACCTTTTTGCCAGGTAGACATTTTTATTTAATAATGCCCTCAGCAAGTGTTTTCTCAATTATTATTGTCTCCCATGATTTATTCCCATAATATCATGATTCCATTTCTGTGAAACGTTATTTTAAACTAACCTTTTAAATTGATTAGAGTATGAAATGGATTGTGACATAGTTTTAAATTCTTCTGCTGAAAAGTAAACGTGAGGCCAGAGATTATGATATTTTTTAAATGTTTACAATTTTAACTGATTATGTGGGAACATGAATGGCGCACTCTAATTACATTTATTGAGAGATTGTTTTATTTCCCATTTCAGTATTTCACATTTACTATTGTATGTATCAGTCATCAGCTTTGTCCCAGGGATCGGAACCACAACATAACTCTACCCAATAATTTATAATAACGCTAGATTCATATTTTGTAAAATAATGTAACAATATTCGTATAACAATGTATAATGTTATCATAACAACCCTTTCATTTTGTTACGTTATTACATTATTATACAAGTACATAAATATTTTGCACTGTGTGATAAATACTTTGTTATTTATGTCCAAACATGGAAACTGCCAGCTTTACATGGTCAATGGCAGAATGTATCATCCCTTCTCATCCAACATTTTTCATATAAACTACATAATCCCGTCATCTAGTGCCTCATTTCAGAAAACATTTGAAAAATGAATTATTTTTGTACCAAAGTATTATTATAATCATATTTTACTTGTGCTTTTTTAGACATGGGTTTGATTTTTTAAATTAATTTCTTAAGTAACCAAACAGGAGTTGATATTTTTTCCTTTATTATATACTGTTTAGGTTGAACAAGCAATAACTATTGCAATTTACAATAAGCAATATGTATATTATAAATAACCATGTGTATCATTAAACAAATATACAGAGTGTACCATTTAAAATGCAATGCACAGGAAGAAAGTATCATTTATTACAAGTTTCATTAAATATACCCTGTATATATTATCTTAGTTATTTGTTATAAATTATGTCAACCACATTACAGGAGGTGCTGAAAATGTCCACCTCCTCGATGACATGCTTCAACCCTTTTCACCATGTTCATGTTTCATGAAATTTTTTTATTAGATGGTATATTGATGTCTTGTCCGGTACTTCCTTTGCTGGATATGCATTCCTGAATGCCTCATGAACTGCAGTAAAGGATTTCAAATAATTATGCTCAACAATAAACAAACAGTCTTTTTTTGGGTAAAACCATGTTTGCACCTCCAGTGCTATTCAGCAACTGAGGATAGTCAAGGTCATCTTGACGTGCATGTGCAGTAGTGTGAGGTGAATCAACAACGAAGGAATAAACCCCTCTTGATGCAATATCCGCACTTGTGAACAATATTGAAGTTTGGGTTGCATTTTAATTGGTACACCCTGTATAAAGTTGACTATTTAAATAATATTTTGTGATTAATACTCCCCAGAATAGATGAATGTTGATTATATAAATAATATTTTATTGCAGTTATGTGCCGCCCTGATGTGTGGCATCTTTTGTTATTGTTTTACATGAAGTAATGGATTACTATTCTCTTTAACGTTATCGAATACCATAACATTATGTATCATTATATCCGTGCTTTGACCCATAGTCTCATTATCAACACAGAATAAAAGCTTTCCCCTTTTGAACCCTATTGTGAGACTTCCTATGACAGCTACCCATCTTTCTCTGATTTATTTATGCCTTGAACTCCCCTCTTTCTCTTTTATACTACAGTGTAGATGGTATTATATGCACAAGGTTTTGCCATCATTATGTTATTATCATAAATTGTAGTACATGAATGCTTGTGATGACGTTTGGCTTCATCAGTATTCATTATTTTTCTTGGTAGCTAAATATTATTCAAACAATTTACATTTTTAGGTTGATAGCCATAATATTGTCCCTGTATGGGAAGCCTCAAATAAACTGGAGTATGCAGCACGTACAATTAGAGGAAAGATTACAAAGCAATTAACGGAATATCTCACTCATTTCCCACCGGTCATCAAACATCCATATCCAGCAAAAACCAAGGCAGAGGTAGGAATTGTAGTTGTTGCTAGTTTTATAGTTGTTTAATATTAATATTGTGTCACTTTATCTTTTCCCTTACAATGTAAGGCTTATTCCATCTTTCATTTTCTGTGATATTTGTTAGCTTATATATGCAGTATCCTCCTTGGCATGAGATGGAGAAAATGGGCTTGGTTTAGTGTATGTGTGATAAAATAAAAGTTTTTTGAATTATAAAAGACTCATTTATTATCTACAGCGAAATCCTGATTTAACCCGGGAGTGATCATGTGGGGTGCTGTAGACACCCCAGCCCTATGTTTTATGACAAGGTTCCTTTACCTTTAGGTTTTACTAGTTGCTTAGTGCAGCATTGCTTGCAGCATCGATAAGATATATGCTTACTTCCACCCGGCATGGTAAATGAATGCAATGGGTAGGTTTATTTTTAGAGATGTATTCCAAAATACTACAGAATTTTTCAACTATCTCCGACAGTCACACATTTATACCAGTTCCATGTTCGGTCCTGAGATGGCAGTAAGATCCATTGCATAAATATTTTCTATCAAAATTTTCTATTCAAATTATGTTTTGCGACAAATGCTGCTATTAGATATATTACAAAATAAAAAATTTCATAAAGAACAAATGTATTTTCCACAATTTTTATTTTTCTCCCAGTTTTGTTAAATAATTAACATCTTAAAATAAATTTCAATTAATCGAAAATACATCAAGAGACAAAATGCAAAATTTATTGGAAATCAATGATTAATAATTTTTTAAACAAATATTCCTGGGATGTCAGAGATATTCCGTGCGCTACGTCAAGAGACAAAATGCAAAATTTATTGGAAATCAACGATTAATAATTTTTTAAACAAATATCCGTGGGATGTCAGAGACATCCCATGCGCTACGTCAAGAGACAAAATGCAAAATTTATTGGAAATCAACGATAAATAATTTTTTAAACAAATATCCGTGGGATGTCAGAGACAAAAATTTGCGTGGGTTAAGAGTCCCCTATTTAACCCTTAAATGTGCAATGTAACAAATCTGCTACATACCAGACTCTGCTATAAAATGCCTGTCACTGCTAGTTTGGTCATTTTTTCACACCCTCCCTTTATAATCAGTTCATAATACCACCGCTTGGATTCCAATTTCGTAAGAAATGTAAACAAAACCATTTATCGCCTCGCAGTTGGAGAATGAGGCATTTCTATTATGGTTTGTTTGATGATTTCGGTAGTTCTTTTCAGTACTTTTGACTGAAAAAATCCTCAGAGGTATATTTGTTACTGTAGATTGTGTTATAAATTTTTATATATTTTTAATCATTACTGATTATATAGTATTTAGCGATTTCAGTATGTAGCATAGTGGAAAGTGAAAGTGGAAGAACATAAACACTGAAGAAGGCCAAAGAAAATACAAGGAGTTAAATAATGCTTTAAGAAGGGAAACAGATAAAGCCAGAGAACAGTGGATAAATGAGAAATGCGAGGAGATTGTCGAGTGTGAAAGAATTTGTAGAACAGACCTCATGTATAGCAAAGCAAGGGAACTATTCAAGAAAAAGGCAAGAAAGATAGGACGTAAAGGAATCATGAACAAAAGTGGTAAAATAGTCTCGGAGCCAGACAATGTAAAGAATGTTTGGAAAGAATACATTGAGGTGCTGTATGACAAAGAAGGAAAGCCAAGAAATATTGAATTAAATGAAAAAGAGGATGTGGAAAAAGATCAGCTAGGACCAAGTATTCTCGCGTTAGAAGTTAAAAGAGCAATTGATGACATGAAAAGAAGGAAGACTGTTGGGAGTGATGATATACCAGTGGACGTTCTTAAGGTTTTGGGGTCGAAAGCAGTTAAGCAACTAACAAAATTTTTTAACCAAGTATATGATACTGGCATATGGCCTGAAGATTTTTTAGATGTTGTTATGGTACCACTGGAGAAAAAGAACAATGCAAAATGTTGTAAGGATTACAGAACTATTAGTTTAATTTCTCATACAGCTAAAGTTCTAACTAGAATAATAAACAAAAGAATTGAATGTAAAATAGAAAAGGAGCTGCAAGATAATCAGTTTGGTTTCATAAGAGGAAGAGGAACAAGAGATGCTATAGGATGTATGAGGATGATGATAGAAAGACCGCTAGAAGTCAATAAGGATATGTACTTTTGTAGATTGGGAGAAAGCTTTTGACCAAGTGAAATGGGATAAAATGTTGGGTATTTTAAATAAAATAAGGATAGATTGAAAAGATAAAAGATTGCTTAAAAACCTTTACTTTGATCAAAAGATTAGAGTCAGGGTTGAAGGAGAAGAAACAGAAAGTACTTCAATAGGGAGGGGAGTGAGGCAGGGATGTCCTATTTCACCAGCGATATTTAATATTTATGCAGAAACAATAACAGAAGAAGCATTGATGGAAGAGAAAGGATTTAAGATAGGAGGTGAAAGTATTACCACCATTAAATATGCAGATGATTAAGGATTAATAGCAGAAGATGAGAAAGAACTTTAGAGGATGACAGACAGACTAGTGAAGGTTGGCCAACAATATGGAATGAAGATCAATGCCACAAGAACAAAAGTCATGGTGGTTTCAAGGCAGCATAAAGAAGGAAATGTAATGGTAAATTGCCAAAAATTGGAACAAGTAAGTAGTTTCAAATATCTTGCCAGTATTTTAGCACAGGATGGAAGTAGTACACAGGACATCAGAAGTAGGGTTGCAATGGCAAAAGCAGCATTTAACGAGAAGAAGGAGCTTCTCACAAGCAAGAAAATAAATTTAGAAACAAGGAAGAAATTAGCAAAATGCTACATATGGAGCATAGCTCTTTATGGTGCAGAGACGTGGACGATAAGGAGAAAGGAGGAAAAATATTTAGAAAGTTTTGAGATGTTGGTATGGAGGAGAATGATGAAAGTGAAATGGACAGAGAGGAAGAGAAATGAAGAAGTATTAGAAATGGTGGGAGAAGATAGGATGCTAATAAAAACAATCAGGAAAAGAAAAGCAAATTGGATAGGGCACATATTGAGAAGACAGTGTTTACAAAGGACGATATTAGAAGGAAAAATTAGTGGAAGAAGAGGAAGAGGGAGAAAAGGAATAGGAATATTAGATAATATAAAGCATGGATATAATACTTATAGAGATATAAAAGAGGCTTCTAGGGAGAGAGAGAAATGGAGGCAGCGATTCAGTTAAAACCTGTCTTCGGACAGAAGCATGATGATGATGATGAGATATCACAGCAGTAATTGCTTGGCTCCTGTCCTGATGAGCACAAACTGAAAAGAAGGCAGAAGCTGCCATGGCTCTAGCTGATTTTAAGGCCGAAATATTCTTCTATCTAATGACAATCATCACCAAGAAGGGGGCATCCTTCTTCTGTTGAAGCTCAGCTTAAAAAATGAAAGAAATAGTGCAGCTGCCCACGTGCCTCCACTTGAAATTAGGACATGGAGTTGATCACTGGTGTCTTATGGAGAAAAATGCCAGATATGTAAAATGACAGACTTTGTAGGTTTTTCTTATGTAAAGTGTAGTAAATGAAATGTAAATGTGTCCAAACATAATTATTAATTGGTTTCGTAATTTTCACTGATAGGCAGAAAATGGACATGGAAATAATGCTAAATGATCATGAAACATGTTTAACATGTTCGGGTCTACCAACACCCAATGTAGCATATCTGCTACATACCAAATAAGTGCAATAAAATGAAACCACGTACTGTAATTTTTTAAATTATTTTTTCCAGTCTAACACTTATAAAGAACAAAAATATTATTTAAAAAGTAAAGTAAAAATGTGAATGTTTAAGGTTTAATGTTTACCCACATTTAGTGTTTATTTTTTGCAGTTCCATCAAACACCCCCTTTAAACAATATATTATTTTCTTTGAATTAACATTCCTAGATTTAGTGTAATAAATTTTTTACCACTTCATTAAAAATCTGATGTTGCCACCACATGATTTTCTCCGTACCTGTAATATTTCTAAATCTTCCAAATAGATTAAATAGTAATAAATATTTAAGGAATTATGAGAAAAATTCAACGACCTTACAGAGAGCAGATAAAATCATACCGTAGCCTTCTGATATTGGATCAAGGCAAAAAGCATCAAAAATTAAGAATAACAAGATGGAAAAGTATACTCTATAAATGAAATACACAGATTTCAAAGGCATTCTTAATGGGAAATACGTATGAAAAGGTAGCGAAAGATGGGCGATCCTCGAATTATTACCTCTAAAACAATAACTCATAATTATGTGGTCTCACAGATTATCTTGTAGTAAATGCTGCTATCTATTTTTTAATCTATGCATTAAAGATCATATACACGCATGGAATAGAAAAACATGGATTTTATTTGTTGTTTGCCTAGAGAATCATATTAGAGATCAATGTAAACAAAATATGCGATGTTTTGTTCGGGATTTTCTCATTTTTATCTCCAAAACTATAAGTCATAATTATGTGGTCTCATGGACTTAGAGAAATCCTGCTTTGCGTGGTATTCTTCAAAACAGGAACACACAGACAGACATTGCATATTTTGCATTTTACCACTCCGTGTGTATTTTCCTATCTCTGAGCACACATGGCATCGAAGGCAATTTCCCTTTGCAGGCCAATGTTTATTTTCTTTCACCTCTAACCGATGCACTGAGACGCTGCTTGCACTTGGTCTTCCCTTTTGTATAGTTTTCGAGGGAATAGCTGATGTGAAACTGCCAATGCTTCTGCCATGAGCTTCTTCGTCCACTTCCACCATCCTTAGGCCATGGAGTGGTCAGAGGTGGGGAGTTGGAAAGGGGCTTGGCTAATATTCTCATCCTATTTTCTGTTTACTCTTGGTATGGGGTCATCCCACCCCCAGTAGTTGGATCTACCGCATGTTTGCCTCAATACATCTTGAGAGCAGGCTTCTAGGAGGGCTTTCCCAAATTTCACGCATTCATGATGAATGCAAGATCTTTTGGCGACTGCCGAACTAAGTGTGCCCATACAGGTATGTCAGGCACCAAATGGGACCTATTTTGCATGCCCATACCGGCACGCCAGACGTTTAAAGGTTAAACAATATGTTATATGGGAAAATGATTCGAAAAAAGTTATAGAAAATTAAATTTCCTACAACTTTTATTCCAATAAGTTTTTACAATCATCAAGTATTAAAGCAAATATTTTAAACAAAGGGATAAGTAAGTAAACACCCACTTCTGGTTGACCAATTTTAACCAAAAACTAATCTGCTCTTGTCTTTTCAATAAAAATGTGATATATAAAATTTCGCGTTGATCTGATTAATAGTTTTTGAGTTAGAGTACTCACAACTTTCCTATCACACAGACATTATCGGGAAAATGATCAAAACATGTTCAGAGAACCTCAAAACATTTATTTCTGTTGAAATCTCTAAATTGATTTTTTCACAAAAACAATACTTTCTCCTATACTACATACCTATTTAAATTTTGCCAGAAGGTTAACCAGATAGACATACGATCTTAACATCCTTAGAGAAATTGAGAACAAGTAAGATACTCTTGCAAAAACGAGAGATGGAAGCACGTTTCCTTAAAAATGTTGAGGATTCTGATGGCTTTTGGGATTTTTGTTAAGAGGCTGAAATAAATGATACGCCCTGCTTGGGTTTGGATTTACATTTTTCTTTCTTATACTTGAACCAACAATAGATTATCTTGAAATTTCTTTGCATTTTTGGATGTCAAAAATTCGAGAATTTTCCATAAATTGTTTTCAGCATTTTAAGAAGAATTTTCACTTTTATTTTGAATATTTTGATGCAATAATTTCTTTAATTCCCAAACTCTCTTTTGAGAAGTTCTAGAACATTTGAGTAAGAAATTATGTGCCATTTATTTCTTATATTTAGAATTTTCCAAAAATATGGAATGTGTGGAGAATTTAAACACTTTAAAAGCTGTATTTTACAAACACAAATTTACTTCAAAAGAATTTTTTGAAAAACTCGTCAAATATAAAAAGTATATATTTTTTGCCTTCCCTTATGGGGAGAGGACAACCCTCACCATTGGAATGTAGATTCTTACTAGACTTTCCCACTCCTCTAGCTGAAACAAATGATACACCCTGCTTGGATTTGAATTTCCAAACTTGCTCTGTTCTACTATCCATCACTTCCTCCTCTAGTTGTGGCCATTTAAGACCAACCTTACGAAGACTATGTTTCTCTTATCCTATCAGCTTCAGTTTTTCCTGGTTTTCTCCATTCACGGATCTTTTTTTTCTGTGGGAGTTGGACCGAAATGAGGTGCTGCTCGGTTTCCATGTTTTTGCCTATTGAATCACCTGAAGCATATAGGTAACTAGCTGAAAGTACCCTGCATTGCTTGGGAATTCTAATAAACCAAAAAAATAATGATTTATAGTAATAAAGTAAATATGTACCTGTAAATTACTTTTTTCACTTCTTGTTGTTTAAAATAATTTTTTTCACATCTGTTTCATGTTTCACAAAGGTCAGAAATGCGGAGTATTATAATTTTTTTCATGGAAGTTGGATTGACATAACTATAAAATACTTTTTCTTCCGAACAAGCTGAATTTCAGATTTATACATTAAGATAGTGTAGGCATATCTTTTCATTCTTGTAGCCATTGCGATCTCAATACAAATACATGTAACATTATTTATCCTCGATATTTATAAAATATTTATGACATCTACACAAATTCTGCTGTTCCATGACATTAATTGCACTATTCAACAGGCTCATCATCATCTAATATATAAAGGAGAATGCTTGTAAGTTAGTTCGCTAATAACTTGGACACTATAAGAGCTATCGAATTCAAAAGTTTCATGGGCTATCCTATGGACCGAAGGAAGAACATGGTCTAGGCTTGCAGGTTTGGGGTCTCTTATACCTCATGGAGTCAACAAAATACTATTTCCATAAGAATGCATTTGAAATGGTGTGGAGAAACCCTAAAATGCCATGCAACCCTTCACTGATGTGGATATAAATATAGTAAACCCTCGATTTAACGGATCCCGATTTAACAAACTTCAGATTTAACCGACTTCGGATTTAACGGACTCATGGCTGACTGCCATCCAGTTGCTGAGAATCCACTCCCTATCGTCGCTTTGTCCGCAATTTCAGACCACTCACCATCTGTCAATGCCAAGGGCAGTCCGTTGTCTAATTGTTTTCTATACTTTTCAGTTTTCGCCCCTTTTAAACTTCTGGCCTGGACCGTTGACGAAACTTCTAGGGAAAAGCATGTTTGGCGAGGGTGTCGAACACCGAGCGATGAAATTAAAAGGAGGCAGAGTGAGACAGTAGAAATACGAATTCATTTGTTATGTTGCACTTAGGGATACATTGGTTCAATTCTCAGTACCACAGGGTTTCCTGCAGGACTTTGTATCGTGGCAATGTTTTTCGTGCCTGTGCATTAGTGGAATGGTATGTCGAATTAAACTAAAGGTGTGCTAATTTAAATTTCAAGCATAATCACTAGTTGAATGCAGTGATTGCTCCAAGAAAGGAGAAACTAAAAAAAAACCCTTTCCGGGCAATTTTGGATTGTCATACTTATGTTCCAAATCTATAGACTGCCAACTGTTAGTTTTTTTGTGCTTTTAGGTTGGTAAAAACGTGATGTTTATAGAATATTTACTTAAACAGAAAAAACTACATCGGTCGCAAGTGAAGCGGCGAGAGTGGGAAACCGTGGATGACGTGCACGGAAATTTCAAATTATACATTATACATTTTCTTCGAATTTGAATTAACAGTTTGACCACATTAGATAAACATATTATTCTTGTTTAACAGTGTTCCTAATGTACTGCATTTGACATTATAAGATGTGGCCATTTAGGTGCATTTTTCTTCGTCATATGATGAAATTTTGGATTTAATGGATTTTCGGCAATAACGGACACCCTATCCCCCCATTTAGTCCGTTAAATCGAGGATACACTATATACCTAAATATTAAATTTTGATCACGAGAAATGGCTTATTTTATGCACGAAAGACAATATTTTAATTCTGTTCATGTTTTGCCATATTGCATGCTAAATTGCTCGAAATTTTCCTTTAAGTGCAAAATTTATTGGTTCAGTTTACCGTTTTCCAGGCGGTAACAAAGCTAAATTTCTTAATTCTTGTCCTCTTCAAAGGGAGATAGCCACGTAAAGATTTATATAAGGGAAATCCACGCCGTGGCACGCCTTAGAGGAAGAATAGCCAATGCCAAGAAAAAGGGTAAAAATGGATTCATGCCTAATTATAGTCTATGAATACTTTTAAAGTGAGTCAAATGATTTTTAAGGAATATTAGAACATTTGTATCTTTTACGATTAACATTGAAAGATTTCTCGCAACATAATCAATACATCTACTTACATTTGTTCTGTAACCAAGATGTTGTTTATTGTTTATGTTTTGGCTAATAGTATTGATATAATCCACATGATTTTATTGCTGCTTTAAAAGCTTCGGTACATCTGCCCATGTGAATATTAAGTAAGACGTTAATGCATAATTATATTAATGGTAAAGCTTTCCAATACAATAGATAAAATAGTAAATGTTAATGTAAACATCGCTTGCATAATTAAGGAATGGGGAACGTTTGGTCAAGTTTGGATCTTAAGCCAATTATGCTTATTAGATTATAATAACACTTTCCATGTCATACTATCACACCTTTTATCGCCAAATTCGGTTTCCAAGTCCGGGGACTCATTTTGTTTCGTAGGTTTAACTTTAAAGTATTCATGTGAGAAATTAGACCCACAAAATCAGCCTTTGCATGGAATACATATGGTTAAGCTAAATTTGAATATATCTTCAAACATGCTTCCACCGGTTGCATCCCTAGAGCTTGCAATTCCTGCCCAAGTTTTAAATGTTTTTGATGTTCATGATCACATAATATCATGCAGTTTCTTCCACTGGAAATCAAGTCATGTGAAATAACTATATTTTTAAAATGTTTCCATCGATTGTTTATGATTATTTGATCAAAAAATACAGTCGCCAAATTTGTCGATAAAGGATGCAGGAAAATTTTATTTATTTGGGCAAAAGATAGGAGAACAAGAAATATTGCATACCATTAAGCACTACAATAAAAATTAACCTGGTTTCATTACTTAGTTTTATTCTCAAATCTTACTCAATATTTTTTGTCTTGACTTAAAAACCCAAGCAATGCCGGATAATTTCAGCTAGTTAGGAACTAAAACATGGCAAATGCACCATAATTGTAATCACTCAGAGCATACATGTATTGAAACGCAATAATAAAAAGGCATCCTCGGTATTCACATTGCATAAGGTATTACTGTATATAAATTTTCACTATTAATTATTAATAATGTATATTTTAATGTAACCTAGCAGGAAATATATGAACTACCAGGAAAATCTAATTGGTGGAAAAGTCATAGATTGATAAGAACTATCAAATTCAAAAAGAATTTTCAAAATAAATCTTAAAACAAAAAAATTGATTGTCTACTAAATTTTAAATTAATTTTCTGGCATGTATTACTTTTGTAGTTTGTGTAATTCTTGCTCAGAGCTGTAAGGTCATAACCTACTCTATATCATATGAATAATAAATCGCTTTCTAAGAATAATTTTCTTGTAAAACTGTTTTCAAGATAACACCATTCATGTGTTTTAGTGTGATAATTTTCTCAAAATTAGCATGACAATTTCCATAATGTTTAATTTTCATTATTTGCAAACCAGTGTCAATTTTAAAACTACACTGTAACTGGAATTTATGCTTTAAATCCTATTCATTCTTTGCTTCTTGCTTATAGCCTATAGACTGGGATGAAGCCGAGGCATCATTGCAAGTTGACAGAAGTGTTGGAGAAGTAGATTGGGCCAAACCAGGCACGCGTTCTGGCCTTGAAGTACTTCAGTCCTTTATTTCCAAACGCCTGCGGCTGTTTGGGACTAAACGCAATGACCCTACAGTTAATGCCCTGAGCAACCTTTCTCCATGGTTTCATTTTGGTAAGAAAATAAAATGTTATTCATATACAGTGAAGCCCCTGTTTAATGTTTCCCTGGGGTAATAACTTTCTGTACAAGTACACTAAATTGGGGTAATCACTAAATAGGGGTTACATACTATTACAGCAAGTAACTGTTAAATTTATTACAATGAAATTGCTTTATATCATTTTCAGTGTGTGTGAATTTATTACAAATGTTAAGCATACATTAGGGTGAAGGCACAATATATGGCCACTTTAGCCTTTTTAGGCGCATTTTGTTTCCAATGTAAGCACCTATTAGCTTTGTTCTGTCTGTCTGTCTGTATGCATGTTTGTTCCCGGCTTTAACCAAATGGACTTGCATGAAATTTGGCATTTAGGACTTATGGTTCACATAACCCAATCAGGGGTGCCACTTTACTGGAAACAAAAAATGAACTGCTCAAATTTTATAAAATATTAGTAACACTGGAAAAGATTTGGGGTTGTCTTGGAATCGGCTAAATACGGTATTATCTCCAAGGGATCCAACTACTGATCTCATTACCACAGTTAATGCGATTTTCAGAAAAGTTCATTCCTATGATGTATTAAGTTGACTATTGAGTTTAAGTCTCCAGTCTTAAGATTAAGAAAAGTGCCTCACGCTTATTGCTCTCCAATTCTTTCCTCACTTGCTATATTTTAAACTTGATGAACCTTATCTTCTCAGGCGAGATAACATTTCATATTAGTGGATACGTTAACAGGCACAGTTGCCGTGCGTGGGATTTCGAAAATCCCCATGTTATCATGGAATATGAAAGAGTGAGCACAAAAGTAAATGTTTCATGTGCCATATCATGTCATATGTCCTTTCTTTTTGTGGAAAACACCATCACCAGTACCTGCTACCTTGATATGCTGGAATTGTACATATTTCCACAAATTCAGGAAATAAATCCACTGACCATATTCCAACCCCACGTTGGGGTTAAGCTGTTTGACAATTTCTGGACACAACTTTTCCTGGAAGATGGATCGGAAGAGTCGGGCCTGTTGCAAGTCCTCCAAGATCGCCGGATTTAATGCCCATGGACTTCTTCCTCTGCAATTACGTAAAGGGCCAGGTGTATCACACACGAATCACTTCTTTACAAGATTTGAAAGACTGCATCGGCCATGCTGTGGAAGGAATCCCACCTGAAATGTGTGACGACACTTTCCAGGCATTTGAATACCAGATGGACTTTGCGCGAGCTCAGGTTGAAGTGCATTAAAATGGGAGAAAGTGGAGAAAAAATTTAAGAGTTTGTTTCGTGTGATGAAAACTGTACTCTTCTAGCTTGGTTCATTTTCTCAATAAAAAATGTGTTCACTCTTTCTCAGACACCCTGTATGTATCTATTAATTTAAGCAAATTATTTCTTATTAAACTTTTTTCAAAAAATCTGATGTGGGCACCACATCACTTTCTCCATATCTGTAATATTTCTAAAAATTTCAAATAGGTTAAATGATGATAAATATTTAAAGGAACTGTGAGAATAATTTAAAGACTACAAAGAACAGAAATAAACTAAAACCTTAGTCTTCTGATATTGAATATAGCGAGGAAGCTCCAACAATTAAGAAAATAAATGTGTCAAGTGTTTACAATAGTTGCTGGTAGGTGGTGTGGTGGTGGTAGCTAAAAAATTAGTTTTTAAAATATCTCTTAATCCATTATATGGGAAAGTGTTTTGAACAAATGTTGTAGAAAATTAAATTTCCTACAACTTTTTTCCTATACTTTCTTACATTCATCAAATATTAAAGCAAATATTTAAAAAAAATCTGATGTGGCCACCACATGACTTGCTCCATATCTGTAATATTTCTAAAAATTCCAAATAGGTTACATAATAATAAATATTTAAAAAAACCGAGAAAATTTTAGACTTTACAAAGAACAGAAATAAACTCAAACCATAGCCTTCTAATATTGGATATAGCCACAAAGCTCCAACAATTAAGAAAAGAAAATGGAGCATTATTAAGACGTAAATAAGCGTCAACTGTTAACAATAGTTGTCGGTAGGTGGGGTGGTGGTGGCAGCTAAAAATATAAGATATCTCTTAAACAATACATTATATGGGAAAATGTTTCAAAAAAGGGTTGTAGAAAATTACATTTCCTACAACGTTTATTCCAATACATCTTTACATTTATCAAATATTAAAGCAAATATTTCAAAATAACGGATGTGACAAGAGTAAACACTCACTTCTGGTTGATCGATTTTTACCAAAAACTAATCAGTTCTTATGACTTTTATAAAAGTGTTAAATATAAAATTTTGCTTTGACCTGATTAATAGTTTTTGAGTTAGAGCACCCACAAAAAAGCTATCACTTACACACACACAGACATCATCGAGAAACTGGTCAAAACGTGGGGGGACCTTAAATGTGTATTTCCGTTGAAATCTCTGAAGTCGATTTTTTTCATGAAAACAACACTTTCTCTATACTTTGTATATGGAGAAAGTAAAAATCCACTTTTGCATTCAGTGTCTGTAGGACATGCTAAACAAAAGCAGTTAGGGACTTAATTTTTTTTGCCAATTGATTCAGTATTGTCTCATTGTGCAAATCACGTCATTATGAAAACTAGCGGAATGAAAAAATGCACATTACTGTAATTCTGGCAGTGTTAGCAGATGGCACAAAGTTACCACCATATATTATTTAAAAAATTGGTATTACAAAGTTTTTTCCTGAATAGACCTTGTTTTTTATTGCGGTCATCTTAAATTCGAAGTTGTCTTCCTTTCAGGTTAATAAGGTATTTAAATTTTCCACCCATTCCATATTTTTGGAAAATTTTAAATATAAGAAATAAATGGCCCATAATTTTTCGCTCGAATATTCTAGAACTTCTCAAAATAGAGTTTGGGAATGAAAAATAATATCGCCAATCGAAATATTCATAATTTAAATGATCTCATTAAGTAGCAAATTCTTTGCTTCTCGGTCAACTCATAATATATTTTTTAATTAGTTGAAAATATTTAACTTGGTCAATCCTCAACCATCCTCGTTATCCTTTTGATACTGTCACTGTCGGTAAGTTAACCACTTCCCTGATGCTCCTGAGTTAACTTGTTCAATGCATCCTTTTCTGCCTCAGGCCGTTTATGCCTGAGTTTACTCAATATCTGCTAGAGGTTCATATTTGATCCACTAGAGGACACAAACAGATCGACTTTCATAGGTTCCCAGCGATTTTTTCGAGTAGAAGGTTACCTTAGCATAATTTAAAGCAATAATACTTTCTCGTATTAGGTACATAGGCAAAACCTATTGTTTTGAAAATATTCATAGTAATGAGAGATTATGACATTGAAAAGCCTTTTATATTATCACAAGTTATGACTTATTTGTGTTTTTTATTTTTAGGAAAATTACTATTATCAGTATAGATTTTTGTTAATGGCTAAATATTTTTTCTGAAGCATATAATATGGCCCTTCGATTTATAGTCAATTTCATAATTAAAACTTTTACAGCAGAGCAAATATGAACCCCTTATGCTCTTTTATGTTCCCTAAAATTGGGATATTTCCGTTTATGGTGATCTTTTACTTTTCAGGAAGTTTCAAATTAGGAGTCTCTAACAGACATACAGAAAGACATGTGCAATGATACTGCATACTCGGTGACACAGAGAGGATGGAATTTTCTCTTCTAACCCACTGACCTTGCGTTTAGCACCAGATGTTTTATTTAACCCCTCTCACTGCCAGGACACTCCCCCTAAGAATTATCCCTAAATCTCCCTCCCAAGTCCATTTACTGTTATGAGAGGTCACTCAAGATGCCGAAGGCAGTGCCCATATCACCTTTTAATGACCACTTCATACTTTCAAAAGGACATCTCTTTTATTTATTTGTTGAGTTCTCGAGTGAACACATCTAACATCCCCATTTGCATCTGTGTTCTACTGTTACACTGTTATTGCTTTCATTATTTGGCATTATTTTTCATTTTCTGTTATTGTTTTATTTCTTGTTATTTTTTCATTGTTTTTTGTTCTTGTTTACATTACTTTTTGTTATTATTTTGTTTTCATCACATGTTACACTACACTTTCCATAATGAAATGGGACGAGGAATACAATAGTTCTGATTTTGATGTGTACGAAGTGGACATTGAGGATTGTGGTTCAGGATCAAGTTTTTCAAAAGGGGCAAACTCAGATTCTGAGGATGAAGCAGAAGCAGTGCAAGAAGAACAATGGTGTCAACTGAATAATTAAGGGTCTCTTCCACCTGGGCTGTCTAGATTTTATTTTGAAGGTGATCCATCAATAAATTTTGAAGTTGACCCAGGTGGCAGTGTTTTGCAATATTTTGAACTGTTTTTTGATGATGACCTCATTGGTTATGTTACTGATGAAAGAAATCGCTGTGCGAATCAATCTCTATGTCGAAAACCACCTGGTTCAAGCAGCAGTAAAGAACACCTATGGTGTGTCACCACGCCCTGAAATTCATGTTTTTTTTTGCACTTGTTATGTTGCAAAGCATAGTGAGAAAGCCATAACAGGAGTTTTATTGGTCAATGAAAGTAATACTTGCTACCTCAGTTTTTGGAAAGACAGTGTTGTACCGGAGATTTTCTTAAATTAGACAATATTTGCATTTTACCAACAATAATGAGTACAATCCTGAAACTCATCGCAATCCTAAGTGCAATAAAATATGGCCCATTTATCAAATGTTAGAAGAAAAGTTCAGCAAGTTATAAACACCAGAAAATGATATAACAATCAACTAAAGTTTTCTATTGTGCAAAGGACGATTAGGTTGGTATCAGGATATGCCTAAAAAAAGAGCAAGGTTTGGAATAAAAAGTTTCATTTTGTGTGAATCTAAAAATGGTTATTTGTGCTCATGAGTTGTTTATACAGGAAAAGGTACCATTCTTGATAAAGACTTTGAGGATATGCCAATGCAGTCTCAAATGGTAATGTCCCTTGTGAAACCTTTGTTATACGACATAATTTTTACATCGTGCCAGAATTTGCTGATTTGCTTGTATCTTGGTCGGTGGACATGTATGGGACTGTGGGTAAGACAAAGTGAAGTGCAGTGAAGACAAAACAATTGAGGAAAGGCAAGATGGCAGCATATCGAAGGGGAAAGATTATGGTGCTTTAATGGATGGACAAAAAAGAGTTGATGCTGCTAACTTTAATCCATAATAATGAAATGCAGAGAGTTGAGAAAAGGGGAAGAGTAATAATGAAGCTGAAGGCTTTGGTTAACTACAGCAATACAATGGGAGGAGTGGACCAGCTTTTGACTGACTATCTGATTCCAAGAAATCAAAGGAAAAAAAGATTTCTTCACTTCCTGGAGTTGTGTGTATGGAATTCTTTCATCCTGTATTGAAAAACTGGCAGAAAAAATGTGCATTTGGACTATAGACTATATTTGATTGAAAAAGTATCGATGTCTATCATCCTAGTTTGATTTCCCCACGGTTAGCTAGGTCACCAGCAGGACCACGTCCCTGCCACCTCGCAGAGAGGCACTTGCCCAACTAAATCCTGTCCACTGAAAAGACGGCAAACCCAACAAAACTGTGTGTATTGTGCTGCAGAAAACATGATGTGTGGGGTGAAAAATAAGAAAAGGGAGCAGATATTATGCCCAAATTGTGAAGTTCCGCTGTGTGTAACACTGTAGGGTTTACCACACAATGCCAAATATACAAGGAATTGTGATTTTTAGTATTATTATTTAATATTTAAAACACTTTTCTTATTAAATTTTTTTTACTTTGTTTTTAGATTTAATATTTAAATGAAAATATGTAATGTAAGGTAAAATTATGTCAGATTTATGAATAACAAAGTGTGAAATAATTTATCAAATAAAACTTTAATAACAGAAGTGATTTTGATTCCTTATTTTAATAACATAGATATTTAAAAAATCAGATAAAAAAATGTTTTTTTTGTCTGACTGATGGAAAAAAATCCATCAGTGAAGGAGTTAAATGGCTTTTTTTTTACATTTCCTTTTTATTTATTCTTCATAAATAAGATATACATAGTGTTTTTATTTATATTTGTCATAATAAGCATGGTTATTGCAGTTACTAGTCTTGATTCATGAATGTTCTCTTTGACATTCATATGAATGACCCACCTATAGGTATGCCACAGACATAAGAACATGCGTGGGTTTCAGCCGCGCATGTAGGGGAAGTTTCCTCAGTCATCTTGACTTCCCCCACCCCACTACTAGCTCATCCTAGGTTGTCAGGTCTCACTATTAAGAGCTGCTGTTTAGACGAAGTTTTGCGAATGAATGGCAACAGTAGTTAGAAAAGAACAGAGACCGATAGCCCATGCAGTAAGGAAGGTTGAGAGGGGAGGGTGCCAGGTGGAGTGAGGGATTAGGCCACACCCATTGTACACCCAAAATGTTCTTTTGATCTTGGTAGACCTATAACCCCCTTTTTTTCCATAAGCCTTCAGTCTTAGGATTTATGGTTTTGTTATTCATGGTGATTTCCAGGAATGTATCCCCCACAATTATTGAGAGTTTGCTGTATACATAAATTTTAACATTTTGTATTAACAACATTTTTTTAATAAAAAAAATGCCATTTACTGTCTGCTTTAGCAGCTCTTTCCTTACTTGTTAATTATGGACTTAAATTTTGGATTTGTAGCACTCTTGCCTCATGATAAAATTAATAGACAAAGCTAAGACTGTAGAATTCCATAACATGGATGAAATGTGGCATTGTTAAAATTAAAAACAAATATTAAACATAAGTTTTAATAACACCTGATGACAGTGATTGTTCATCAAAACTGGTTTCTATATAGTGATATGTTGAATATGTTGAAAAGTTATTAAAAATATTGTTTTAATTTTAACATTGGCACATTTCATCCATAAAATAGTGACCTAACCTTTAAGGTGCAGAAATAAATGCTCATATCACCTTCTATAATTGAATTTCTTTGAACTCACTCTGTTATGCTTAGGTTAGTCAGATGAATAGCTAGGTGGTATCTTTGCCAGTGAATAATCAATAGTAGCTTGTAGGTTAATGAAAAGAGGGATATGTCATTTTGAAATCGGTTGTATATTTTAGAGATGCATTTTAGAAGTATCTTGAGGACTGCCTGTGTGCGTTTTATAGATGCCCATAATCATTTATTTCTGGAAGTTATTATTTTAATAGAACTGAAAATAACAGTAAGGCAGAAGAGATCAGTTTTTATAAGGTGCATAAACTTTGATTCATGAACAGGTCAAATATCAGTACAGAGGTGTATACTGGAAGTGAAAGAACATCGTTCAAAGTTTGCAGAAAGTGTTGATTCCTTTGTTGAAGAGGCAGTCATAAGAAGAGAGCTTTCTGATAATTTCTGTTTCTACAACCCAAATTATGACAATCTGAAAGGAGCAAATGATTGGGCAAGGAAGACATTGAATGATCATAAGTAAGATTTAGGCTAAGGCATGCTATTAGTTGGTACTAATTAGTGTATTGATGTTATACTTATTCAGCCTTCCAACTTTGTGAAAATTCATTCATTCCATGTACATATTAATAATTTGTTGTTTACTAATTAGAAAAAAATAAGTAGAGTTTGGAAAAGTTTGCATCAATGGAATCAGAAAATTGCAGACTGCAACATTGAAACTGCTGAAATATGAGAACATTAACCCTTTGATGCTCAAGGCACCGATATATCGCATGATTGTCTGAAAAAGGTCAAGTGGCCAATATATTGGCTCCAGCTTAAAGTTCATATAACTAACAAAGAGAAACTATTTTTGCATTCCGATTGTTGGCAAATGGAAGGTTATACATTATTTCATATTCTTTGTTTAAATTTTAAATTTTTATTATTTTTTATTATTTTTTCTAATCAATGATATTTGCTAGTCCTTCCTCTACA
The DNA here is from genome assembly GCA_028673005.1 of Tanypteryx hageni. Taxonomy (NCBI): domain Eukaryota; kingdom Metazoa; phylum Arthropoda; class Insecta; order Odonata; family Petaluridae; genus Tanypteryx; species Tanypteryx hageni. The sequence goes on along the minus strand of CM054113.1, from coordinate 124,814,100 downwards.
GCTATAAAACCCAGGTAATTGTTGCAGAGATTTCAAAACTGTAAAACATAAACAAATGTTCATACCAGTTACCTGAGAAATAAAAATATAATAGTTGTGCTCTTTTTATATCTTGCAGATATTTTTGGAATATTTGTTTCAATCTTATTGTATTTTTTCCTCTCAAGGATGGTTCGAGATTCTCATTTGTAGATTATGTGACCCCGCTCTCCACCCAGGCATTTGTATTCGATGTATCCTAGTTCGTTGTTATCAGAATACTATCTATCGATTGCTGATGCATGTTTTTCCGCCTTGAAGGTGCTGATCCTCATAGTATGTACTAAACAAAAATTTTTAATTAGAAGATGATCCCATTGGCTGTGCAGACATTCCATCAAGTAGACATAATGCTGTCCACTGTAGACTTTTCCTCAATATTGTGCCCAAATTATCGCCAGTCGGATTATAAACAAAATTAGGCAAATATTTTTACATTATCTCTAAGTATGATGGGAATGATGATTTTTTTTATATCTTACAGAAATTTTCTAAATATTCGTTTTGGCCTAATTTTATTTGTTCCTCTAAAGGATGATTCAGATTTCTTGCTCAACAATATATTTCAATAAATCAGAGAATTAAGATGCAATAATTTTTTTTAATTCGTGAAATTTTCCAAAAGAGTGGCTTGATTTTTTTTTGGGAATAAAGTGGAAAATGCTCTTGAGTGTGTAAGGGTTAACTTGTCAGGTACTTGGAATTTACCATCCTATGGTTCCGGTATGTAGTAAATAGACATAAATGAAAGAATTATTGTTAGACGTAAAATTTCATGGCTATTTAAAAACACTGTTAATATTGAAAAGGAAAAATAGCTAATACTAGTGAAAACAGTGCTGAAAAAGTTGTTTTTTAGTTTTTATATCTAACTATTCAAAACTGTTTGATGTCACTTAACATGCAACTACATCTAATCCTTAGGCTTATCATGTATATAATAATTTTTTAAAATTTGTCACATAATGCTTCAAAATATAGGTTATTAAACCTAAGCTACTTCCAGAAGTCCTACAGTGCTAAAATTTGGAAGGAATAAAGTCATGGGGTACAACCTCGGAAAAAAATCCAAAACTCCAGAAAACATATATTTAAGGGTTTTTTTTACCCCAATGTCCAATTTTAAACACCCATAAGATAAAACATAAAAATCGATTTTTGGACTTGCTGGCTTTTACTTTTTTCAAATTAAAATTAGAAAGAATTGACCTGCGATCTTCGGACCTAAACCATTTTAAAGAAAAATAAATAACGTTTCTTATTCTTATCGTCACATTTCGCCTACAATTCGAAATCGCTCAAGTTATACGTTTAAATCACATTTATTGGAAAAATTTAAGCTTTTTAATGATGTTTTCTTGCTGACCATGTCATTGTTAAACCTCGAGATTGTATTGTCGTCTCAATCCTTATATGTACTATATGTGTAAGGAACGTGTGCTTTGTATGCTTTAATATGAGAAAGAGGAGAGAGAGGAAGAAAGAAAGAAGAGAGACGGAGATTGAGTGAGAGACAAAATTAAAGGTTCCATAAATTAAAAAGTAATTTGTGACATATAAAAATTATATAGCGTAATGTATTTCTTTGTCATACAATTTCTATTTGCACAAAACTGTTTTTACTTTCTCGAACACTCAATTATGTGAAGTTTATATTTATTGTTTACTTTTTAGTGCATATAAAAGTTGGTTTCATTAATATTTTATTTAAATTTTAACTTAATACTTAATTCACACATACCCATCATATTTGATGGGCAATTACACTAGTTCATAGTGAAGTTTAATTAATAATGCTAAATAAAACTGCAAGCATTGATCAATGCAGAGAATAAGTGTGACACACACTAACTACTTACTCTAGCATTATTGTCTTATTCAACCATAATGATCCAAAGATTTATTTTGCATGTAATCCCTTGACTATGATGTGTTTTGCACTTCGGTCAATGTAGTGAAGTATACTTGCCATAATCAAGTGAAATATGCTTATGTTAGTATTCTCCTATTGTGACTTGTGTATAGTCCATGACTTTTCTGGAACAAATTCTCCAAGAATGGCAACAGGCTACTGTAATGATATAAAAAAGATGATGTATTGTGTCCAGCATGTCTTTCTCCACACAGAGTAATGAATATGATTGCAGTAATTCAAGAATAAGCACTTAAAATTCAAAGAATTGAAAAAAGTATTTAACTCAGATAACTCCAATAGCCACCAAAAGTTATGAAAAACAAGATGTGCATTTCAGCCACAATGCAGCCATCTTCATTGATAACTTACCAAAAGTAGATTCTAAAATAACACGCGTCAGTATTTTTGTGTGCAGAAGAGAATGGAAGAATTTGTGGCGTCCATTGAAGGGGTCTGGGATGTGCGAATTTGAAAGGGAAGGTATTTGAACCTTTGAGAATGGAAGTTTTATTTTTATCAGACACTTGTTATGCACAATTAAAAAACAATATCAGCAAACAAAACACCAGAGAATTACCAAAGCATTAATATATAATACTAGTGGAAGGTGCTTGCATACTGCAAGCATTTCATCTCACCTTGAAAAAACATTCATTTTTCAGACAGACATTTCATCTTTACAAATATTCTTTTAATTCTAAAGATTTCACCTCCGCAGCGATTTTCGTTTTTCCCACATGTAAAAACAAAAGTTTAAAACAATCCCCAAATGTTGCAATTTTAAATATTTTACACTTTCTTCATTATAAGGTACTAATGCTACACATTTTAGCCAAATTTTAAAGTTGTAGCACTTCTATAAGTAAAAAAAATATTTTTCTAATTGTTTAAATTTAAATAATTTTTAACGGCCGCCGCAACTCATATATGGTAAAATTGAAATGTTTATTTGTGCAAAATCACTATTCTGTAAATAATTTGAAAATTTCAGCTTCCTAGCTCATCCCGTAGTACCTATTTGTTTAAACTTTAAGAATTTTTAACTGCCAAACAAATTAAAATATCAAAATTTGTATAATCCCTATTTCGTTTTTTTAAGAATTCTACTTATAAAAAAATTTCAACTCCGTAGCACATGCGGAAATACATAAACCGTGAAAATTTGTTTAAACAATTGCGAATTTTTAGCGGCCACATTGTTACACTTTTTCAAGATTTTCGTTTTTTCTAGTCGGTTTTGCACAAAATCCTACCTAAGAAAAAAATTTCGAATCTCCAGCTCATCTGGAAGTGCCTTAACATTAGTATCCTCCTATATCCTCCTTCTCCTCCTCTGTAAGAAACGTCTATATAGAATGAAAAACTCTACAAACCAAAGGCTGCTTCTACACAAATTGGATAAAGGCAATGCAATTGTAATATTAAGCCACATCCAGATTATAATGTGCACTAGCAAATGAGCATGCCATACAACAGACACTCCAAGCAGTGTGGACAGGATCACAAACACGAGCAGTGATGAACAGCCAAAATGTCTGTTTTGAGTGTTTACCCTAAGAGCGAACGCGAACAGGAGCATGCTCGCAAGCATCACAAGCAGTTTGGATGGTTTTTATTAACTCTTTACTTGTTCACTGTGCTCGTCTCTTTTTAGTTATAAGTTTTATTATTCATTTGAGAAGGCTCTACTTTGTGGAAAGAATCCATAATTGAATTAATACCTAAATACTTGTGCTACTTTATAACTTCCATCCAGTTATTGTATTTTCTGTTAATTGGTTCCAATTATCTCATTACCATTGTTGCACTCAACCCTTCACTTCCTTTCTCCCCTCCCTCCCCGCTCCTAGAACCTCTCATAGCCTAGGAAATTGCTTCTCACACTAATGAGTTGTTTAACTATCCTCTCCCTTCATCTTCTTCCATATATAGTATACAACCCCTGACAAAGCTTTACTTGACGAAAATGGTCAATTAAAGTACCTGTTTCTGTGGAAATGATACATTTCTTATTACTATTAATTTTATTTTTATTCAGTGGCTTTTCCAAAAGTAGTAACTATTTTTATTTTCTCCATACATCATATAAGAAAAAGTATTGTTTTCACGAAAAAAATTGATTTTGGGATTTCAACAGAAATTCTAACTCAAAAACTATATATCAAATCATTGCAAAATTTTATATTTGGCACTTTTATTAAAGGGACAAGAGTTGATTAGTTTTTGGTTAAAATCAGTCAACCAGAAGTCTGGAATTTTTAAATTCTCTGGCAATCGGCTCAGGTCCTAGTTTTTGAATTTCAGGTTTCATGGCTTAGATCGCAATGTTTCAGCAAGAACTATAATTGTCATTAAGACAATGGCCTATATGTTACACTAAAATTTATGTAAAAATTAGGAAATTTTGTGTGTTAGGATTATGGCGTCATAATCTGTGCCTTTAAGTACATATCCGGATATTAAAATTATTACATCATCATATGTATAGGTACATCATTGGCTGAAATCAAATGGATTATAATGCAGTCTAAACATTAAATCAATGCTCCTGAAGTATGGAAAATCAATTAGCATTGAAAGGCATTGGTGTCATTGCTATGGTAGTTCATATTTTTCATTGTTGAAAACCGAAAAAATTTTCATAATTTTATGATTAAAATCGAATGTTTACGCAAATTCAGCATGGATTTGAATTTTGTCTTCAAGAAAACTAAACTTCATTCTTTCATCCACAGTACGGGGCATGTATCGGCTTTGTATCTTAATTTTAATCAGATAATTTAAAAAAGCAATTTTATGTAGCCCTGCACAGTTTTCAGTGCTTTTCTTATTGGTGTTTAAAATTGGACTTTGAGGTCAAAACACCTCTTAAATATAACTTTTTCTGGAATTTCGAACTTTTTCAAGAGGTTGTACCCAATGACCTATCTTCCTTCCAAATTTCAGCTCTGTAGCTTTTATAGAAGTACCTTTGGTTTTATATGATATACCTTTATCCTATATATGTAAGAAGCAGCTATTTATAATGATATATATATCTAATATATTACTAGGGAGATGCCTATTGAAATTCAACGGGAAAGTTTTTTGTGGAATAAAAAATGAACAAATATACCTTGACTTTCTTTGGATGGCAAGAAAACAAACTTTGTTCTTTTAGGCATTTGTTGTTTCAAGTTTCAAACTTATACGATGATTCTAAGAACCTAATTTTAACATGTGAATGATTATCTTCTACATTAAAATGTATTCCTTCTCGTAAATAACGCAACGAATGTTGTTTGCATTGGTTGGTATGAAAAGAATTTCTCTCCTCTCTCTCGTGCTAATTATAAGAGCATTCAAAGCATGCTTTAACCCATAAGGATTGAAATAACAATAGGATTTTGAGGTTTAATAATGTAATTGGTTGGCATGGCAACATCCCGTTAAAATTGCACAATTTCCCCAAAATATGTGAACATTTAACATGAGAAATTTCGAACTGTAGGCAGGAAAAGATGAACAGAAAGAAAAACTTCATAATTTTTTTTTTAAATGGGCTAGATCCGAAGATCATAGGTTAATTTTTTTCTAATTTAGATCTCAAAAAGAATAAAAGCCTGCAAGTCAAAAAGTCGATTGTTTTGATAGTCTTATATTTGGAGTCACCTTGGATTTGGGTAAATACAGTAATAACTACTCTGCTCTATTAGTAACAATATGTCTGGAAATAACTATTATTGACTGGCTGGAAAAAATATTGGCATTTATTACCATTTATAGTATGAACCATAACTTATTACTTATGGAAAGTTGCAGTAATTATACAAAATTTTTGATAAAAAATAGTTTCCATCTGTCTCACAGTTTCTGCCTTACAGAGTGACATTCATATAAGAAGTGGGGTCAAGATCATTATTTTAAAATCAATTTCCATTTTTATAGTAATCCATCTAATAAAGGTTCTGGCTTTCACAGATTTCATTGTATTTATTTATCTCTTTACAATAGCTTGAAATGACTCAAAAATTGCAATTTCTTTAACGGGATAGGAAAGACAAGAGGAGCTATGTGTACTCACGCACACAACTTGAAGAGGCACAGACACATGATGATCTTTGGAATGCTGCTCAAATCCAACTGACAAAAGAAGGAAAAATGCATGGATTCCTTCGAATGTATTGGGCAAAAAAAATACTGGAGTGGACTGACTGTCCTGAGACAGCTCTGTCAGATGCTATCTATCTGAACGATCGTTATAGTCTTGATGGTCGTGATCCTAATGGTTATGTTGGTGAGTTCAAATGAATTGTGAAACAGTTATCAAATGAACTCTATATTTTGTATTTTTATAACTAAGGTGTTGATAGTATTAGTACTTAATATGTTTAATTAATCCAACCCATTTTCTGTGATTTGAATCTCTTTTTGTCTTTCCTACAGGCTATAGAAGTTTGACTGTGTATTGCATACACTAAATATACATAATGGTTTTTATCTATTAATTAGAAAACAGTATGTTGTGAGGGCTGGATTAATACTTCAGGCACCCATAGGCTGAGCACCTATGAGTACTTTTGTCCTGAGCCTGTCATTCTCTTTTACTCATTTTCTCATATCTCCCATTGTATGGTAGGTCCAGCCCTGAGTGTTATAGAATATGTAAAAGCATTTGGAGGAACATCGAAAAGTTAATGCTTCTCTAATTTGATTTATCCTCCAGTGACATAGGAGGCATTCACCCAAAGCTAAATATAATAATTCCAGAAATTTTTTAGTGTTAGCATTGAAATTTTCCTTTCAAATTTAAAGAAGTTTTAATTTTCAAAGACTATTTTATATGGAGCAAATTTATGTTGGCTTTCAAACATTTTAACAAAAAATTTATAATTTTCATAATTTGTGATCATCAAAAATGTTGTCTCAATCTTACATTTCACCATTAATTTTAATTATTCCTAGGTGCTTTTGCATAATTCATAAATTATTACAGCTATGAAAGTTTTAAATTGGTTTTCATATTTGTTTGAGTAATGATAATTATCCTATAAGTTTGATTCCAAATCTGTTTTGTAATTTTTTAGGCTGTATGTGGTCAATATGTGGCATCCATGATCAAGGATGGGCTGAGCGTGCAGTCTTTGGAAAAATACGTTACATGACATATGATGGATGCAAGCGCAAGTTTGATGTGGGAGCTTTTGTAGCTAGGTATGGTGGAAAGAAGCATAACTATGAGGGGAAAAAATAAATGATGTGGCCTTGAACATCACATACAATTTATTGTTTTCTACAGTATATTTCTTTTGCTGCTGAATTTTTACTATGTATATTTTAAAAGTTATTAATTACTGGCTTTTGCAGTAATTGGCTAATTTAAATAAACTTTTGTCTAGATCTATGCCTTGTTCTTTTAAGAGCAAAAGAAATTTGGAAGTTGAGAAATTTAAATCTTTTGAGCCAGTATCATTTCATTTGAGGAATATGGCAATGTGTTGAAATTAAACTGGGCATTTGACAAACTGGGATATGAAGTTCTCTAGCCTTCCATCTGTTAGTTCACCCTAAAGTGATGAACATATATTGCACGTTATTCCTTGTGACTATGGGTCAAGTTTTTGAACAATTAGGTAACTTTTTTGAGGAAAGAAAACTTTCTTTATTTCTCATAATAATAAAAATGTGTAAGTGAAACAAAGTTAAAATTATTATGAACTCAGAAAAATTAAAATAGCTATTTTATTCGTAAAATGGGATTTTATAAAATTTAGTGTCATGCAAATTTTTAATTTGTTTTTCATCATGTTTTGAAATTCTAAATAAATAATAACTTTTTCTTGGGAATTATTAATACATGTAATGCATAAAAAACGGACAAGGGCATTATAGACTTCAATTTTAAGAATGAATTTTGCAACTTGTTTATACATTTTTTACAACAAACAGAAGAACAGTGACTGCAGACTGCTTTTTTATATTTTTTACCCATTGTTTCTATTTTCTTATCCTTTGGCGATGGACAAATATGACACCTTTTTCTTGGTGACAACTTTTCATAGGCTGGAAATCTGTCAGCAATTTGATCATCATCTGATTCATGGTCACTAGTTTCTTCTTCATCCTCAGCTAACTATTTTTCCACAATATCAGCAAAATTATAAACATCAAGTTGCATGGTATCATTACCACTCATGGTGAATATGGGTCAGATTGAACCGACAGACATGATTTACGCAAATCACAAAATATAAGAACAAACAGCTTGTCTACTGCAAGGTCCGGGTATAACAAACAGGAGGCTATTGAAATTATGGAGATTGGGAGAAGTACGTTGCAATGTAAATGAAGGAAGTCATTCAGATCAATCTGACATATGATCACCAGTTGAGGGTTAAATCCTCTACAGGCTACACTGTTTTAATTTATTCAGTATTTCAAGTGTTTGCCCAATTCATGAAATAGGCAGAATTATCTTTGCCCAATTCACGAATGAACCATTTCTTTCGATTTTGTCCTAGAAACAGATTTAAAATACGCTCAACATTTTCTTTGATGAAACTGCTTAAATTTTTATATTCATTAGTTGTTGGCATTCATGTTTTTCATATTTTTCACATTTCATGGAATCATAACCTTGGCTATATCATTTATTTCGGTAAAATTTTCACCAAAATATAAAAAACAAACAAAAAAGTTTTGTTGAGCTCCTCACCTCATTTAAAATATGAAAAGCATATACTTTAAGAAATTAGCATAAGCATGGTTTTATTCACTCATTTTTAGGCATTCTTTACCAGCAAAGAGGTAGAAGCGGAGCGCTTTTAATGGCATGTTGCCTCCATCAGTCTACATGTTTAATCTCCGAAACTACTAGGTAGATTTTAATTAAATTAAGTATTAGTGATCCTTATTAAAATTTATTGCCCAATTGTGATTTTGAACCGCATCCGTCAGTTAGAACTTCCACTTTATATAAGCACTTAAGTAAATGTATACTAGCATCTCGTTAAATAGCATCAATCAAACAACAATTAAATACTATATTTTTCTCTCTCTAGCTCTTATATGATCTGTGAGGTGTAGATTAAAAAATTTATTTGGATAGAGAACAACATTTACCACAAAAAGTCACTGGGACCATATAATTATGACTTATTGTTTCAGAAATAAAAATTCAAGAACTTCCAAATCTTTCGATTCTGTTTTATATGCATTTCTCTTAAAGAATGCCTTCGAGATCTCAGTGTATTCCGTTTATGGAGTATACTTTTTTTTCTTGTTAAACGTTTGCTACAGGAAATTTTTGAAAATAAGCACATGCGTGAAATCCCGATTTAAGGTTCCCTTATTTAAGGTTTACCCACTTTAAAGGTTTTTTTTTCGTGGTCCTGACCGAAGCTCCATATAAATAATGTGTTATATTCTCCGATTTAGGGTTTCTTGATTTAGGGTATTACCCCCATTTAAGGTAAGAAATTCTGCTTCCTAGGTAGACTTCGCCTTGATTTAGAATTCAAGTCATCTTTTAAGTCACGTCTCGATTGCATGACCACACACAGATGAACACATTCGGGCAGTGTGGACAGAGTTGTGAATGTGAAAACACGCGAAAGAACACTCGCAAAGGCAAACAAATTCATTCGCCAGGAGAACAAGCATAAAAGGAAATGGACGGAGTTCAGTTCTACTGTTGTTCGTTCATGTTCGCAGAAATGGTTTGGATGTAGCCGCAAAAAACACTAACGAACATGAATACATGCGAAAAAAATTCATTTGCATGTTTATTGTATATTTTTTTCCATGTTTCGCGTATTAATGACCCTTTGTGATGATAAATCGCAAGGACTAAAGATTTTATGCGAAAAAAATTTACAATTGAACCAAAACGTCGCATTATTTATTTTTGTCCATGTTTCATGCATAAATCTATTTTTTGGACGAAAGTCACATGAACCAATGGTTTTATATGGCAAAGAGATGCAGTTACTGTAGTGTATGCATGCTAAATTAATACGTCCGAAATTTTCTCAATGGCTTTATTGGTTTTACTTGCCGAATTTAAAAGCTAGAATGCCATACACGAATCAGGCCAGATACGATGTTCACTGGTTGGCATTTATGCGGTAACTGAAACTAACTCACCATGTCATTATCAGCATTGCCATCTGGCAGGAGGCTGAGAAGACAGGCTTACATTGTTGTGACTGTGACAAAGTAACAAATTAAATACACCACAGTTATCAATTAATTATTTGTGTGACAAAAAGTTGCAGATATAAATTTGTTTGTATGACCAAATGCTTGGGACAAGAAGTCGCAGGTACAAATTTTCTATGATGAAAAGTCAGGACACCGTATTTACGTTGCATGAAGTCTCTCTGAATCATGGAATTTAATTGTTTGTGCAGTCAATTGATTTTGATCCATGCTCATAAACAAAATAATGTTGTGAATAAAATTCGTGTTACTTTCATAAGTAACATTTTGTATTGTTACTGATTTTGTTTACATTGAGGTTACTATGCTCCCATCCACTGCAGCAGTGTGAGGTACTATTAATAACGCGTTATTTTCGTTAATTTACTCCCCAACACTGGTTCCATTGTGCCATTATTCGCTTTCAGTGCAATTGCAGACTAGGGAAGTTGCGATTACATCATCACGCGTGACACATTGTTTAACCCCTCAAACCGGTTGAGATTTAAATGCCGGCAGGCCCTATTTGTGGTAGTAAATTTGGCAAAAATCACTGTGAGTGCGATTTCTCAAACAAAATTTTATATCTAGATAAAATACATATCAAATTCCATATAAATTTGGTTAATTATATAGTAATGATTAGTTAATATAAAAAGAAATTTACATACGGATAGTCGGTTGTGTTCTGATTTCACTAATTTTCTAATAATACAGTTTTGTGTGGTTTGAAAATAATCTTCTAAACATAAGCCTATGTCACACTCTCATATTTTTGAGTTATCAACAAAATGGAAAAATTTTGAGATGCTTTCAAATCTATTTGAGACATTATTTTGGGAAAAACACTAATTTCCGAAAGGGGGTTTCTTGAAATGTAAGAACAGATTGTTGGTTTTTGCACAATACCATCAACATTAAGATTCACAAATACATGTAAATTTCAGCTATATTTACAGGTTTTCATTTGATAAATCAAGATCTGAAAGATTATACTACATTTTTATGTAATTTTCTGCTTGTTGATTAGTCTCCAAAACATTTATCTCAAGGTTTGATCAATTTAATGGCTGCATCATCTCCAGAAATGCTCTATGCTTATTTGCACTGAAGTGGGCCAAATTAAAGCCTGAATGGACCAAAGATTTCTAGTTCAGGGGTGCACAACATACGGCCTGCAGGCCAAATGTGGTTGACCGGCACATTTTTTGTGGCCCGATTGAAGCAGTGAGTAACTTTAGATGATTCATTCTTTTATATAAAAAATATAATTAAAATCTTTAATTGCAATTTATTGCATATGCAGCATGATATGTCTTCCCTATACACTTCTAATCTCAGATGTCTGTTACCATATTAGTATTATAGAATGAAGGTGTGATTTCAAAAACGCTTAAGTACTTGAATTCCATCCACCACTCTATAGGGAACACTAATGCTAATTGGTATTTTAGAAGACCTACGTCTATTATTAAATGGCCCATCCTAGCAAGCATCTTATTTGCAAACTGATACCAATCTAGAAACATAGATATTTGTTTTTTGTATTTTTTATGATGTATCTCTCTTATGAAGTAAAATAATGCTCAATTACATTTAAAAACGATATATCAGAATTTAAGACATTCTCAGAACAGTGAATACTAGCATTATGCCAAATATAAGTGGAATGGCAAGGGAAAAATAGTGCAACATCTTCTGTTGTGTATGTAAATTATATTTATCACTTCATATTTTGTCACATAAAAATTGCAAGCAAAATTTGTAATGGTATTTAATATATCCACATCAGTGTACTTAAATTTTTATCATGAAGAAAACTTTCATAGTTTGGTTTGCTTATGTCCAATCAAGATTGATATTGGCCTGTGTCAACTTTTGAGTTATGCACCCTTGATCTAGTTGGTGTAGCCACTTGATGGAAAGAAAAGGTCTTGTGTTGCAGCAGAATATCATGATCACTCAGATATTAGAGTGTGCCAGTGATGTGGTGGTTAGTACGCTGCCTGTGCGTTTTTGTAACATCGTGTTTGAGTGGTTCTACGAATTCGTTTCGAACTGAAATGGCTAATGTTAAGGAGCAAAGAATTTGCATCAAATTCTGCTTCTAACTCGGCAAAACGGCAGCAGAAGCGCACAGAATGCTTAAACAAGCATTTGGTGATGATGCTTTAAGCCAAAGCAAAACGTTCCTTTGGTACAAATGTTTCAAGGACGGACGGACGTCTGTCGACGACGATGAGCGTTCTGGTCCACTGTCGACAAGCACAACTCGGGAAGACGTCGCAAAAATGTGTGAGTGAGGCTATCCTGGCAGACCAAAGGCAAACAATCCATGATGTTTGTGACATCGTCGGACTGTCATACGGGACGTGTCAATGCATTTTGTTGGAGGATTTGAACATGAGACATATTGCTGCAAAATTTGTTCCGAGACTGCTGAGCAATGACCAGAAAGACCATCGCGTTGCTGTCTGCAGAGAGCTTCAAAATGAAGTTAGAGATGACCCCAACTTCATATCCAAGGTCATAACTGTTGATGAATCTTGGGTTTATGGTTATGACCCTGAGACAAAGCGGCAGTCGTCACAGTGGAAGTTGCCAAATTCACCGCAGCCGAAAAAAGCGCGTCAAGTTCGCAGCAATGGTAAGTCCATGCTGATCATTTTTTTGACATCGACGGGATTGTCCACAAAGAATTCCTCCCACCCGGTCAAACTGTCAATGGAAAGTTTTACAGCGATGTTTTGAAGCGGCTAAGGGAGAACGTCCGATGCAAACGCTCAGAAAGGTGGCGCAACAATGACTGGGTGCTCCACCATGACAATGTGCCCGCCCACACCTCACTCGTTATTAGGCAGTTCCTGGCTTCCAAAAACATGACAGACATCCCCCCTCCCTACTCTCCTGACCTTGCCCCCTGCGACTTTTTTCTGTTCCCCAAAATGAAACTCCGGTTGAAAGGGTGACGTTTTGACATGATTGAGGAGATCTGGGCAGAATTGCAAGAGGTGCTTAACAAGCTCACACCTGCGGACTTCCAAGGATACTTCGCATCGTGGAAAAAATGCTGGGAATGCTGTATAAAAGCCCAAGGGGAATAGTTTGAAGGGGACGATGGAAATTAGGACTTAGCGTAATTTTTTTATGCACCAATTCCTGGAACTTTTGGGTAGCACCTCATATATTTAACTATACAGAATATTAATATTAAGCTAAAGTAATTGACATTATTTGTTTTTAATTTAAGAACTTTCTAATAAGTTGAAAAATAAATAACAAGTAATGTGGGAAAAATTCTAAGTAATACATGGAATGACAGTCGAGTAAAATGTATTAAACATACATTTGTTAATTATTATCCTTTTATTATTTTTTATGCAAGTGTGAAATAATTACAGGACAATCATCATAGGGCTTTCCTGATTTGGGAGGCCTTGCACTTTGAGAAAAGTCTATATTTAATTTGGTGGTTGAAGTTAAGGTGGCCCATCACAGGTCAATTTGCCCTTGGCCCCAACTCTCTATAAATCTCATAGGTAACAAATTAGAATGATGAGCAAATTTTGGTTGACATTCCTCAATTCTTAGTATCTTTTTTTATTAATATTTCAGATAAAGTATTGTCAAGGATTATTAAATGCACTGAATCTGATTCTATTTGCCTTTTTAGAGGTCTCAAAAAATACATATTGCTGAAAAAGAAAGAAAATTTGATTATTTTCAAATATAATAATTTTGTATTATATCTTTCATGAATTAAAAATAACATTGTTTTGGAGATTTGCTCCCACTATTTCAACAATGTTTGGAGTAAGGTAATGCTACTGCATTATTTGTAAATATTGAACTTACCATTAAAAATGCTGCACCTAGAAGAACTGCTCTCATGCCTGCATTTTCCTCAAAAGGGAAAATTACTCTTATGTTGTACTGTAAATGCAAGTCATTCCATTGGTTGCTTATGCTGCCCACTTGTCTTGTACCATCATAAGTCAAAACCTTCATTAAAAATTTTAATATTAGTTTAAGCTAGTGATAAATTATTTTACATCAAAGAGTAATTTATACAAAAAAATTAAAATATTTATGGATTATTTTAGCCAATATTCAAGCAATTGTTTTTATCTCGCTGGATAATGGTGTTTATTTAATTTAAACCAATTTACATGGACATCCAAAGAGGAGGTTAAAGTAGGTAAAGTAGCCCCTTGTGGAATGTGGTGAAAATATAAAAATATTATCCACTATATTATAAAAAGGACAAATAAATAAAATAACAGGAGATGAGGGAATGGATGCAGTAAAACCATTGCACATGCCTCCAGTGACATAGCGAGGGGGAGCAGAGGGGGGCAGTAGCCCTTGGGTGCAGGACTGAAGGGGCACAAACTCATGTACCGAAAATTAATGTTTCTGTTTATAAACAATAATAATATTATAATATATGCCAAATGGTATTATAGTATGCTAGGGTATCCATCATATTCCCCACATTACATTTGTCTGGAAAATTGTATAGGGAGCAAAGGGAGGGGGGCCCAACTCTGTGACTTGCCCCCAAGCAAAGGAGAACAGCTATGCCACTGCATGCCTTAACTTGATCTAGTGTGTTGCCCCTCTCTGGAGAGGTTTATGTAGGCACCCATGCTAATTTATTTCATAGATTTAAAATAAGAGAGCAGTAAGGAAATTATTTTATTATAAATGGTATTGAAAGTATTGAGGAATTATAGTCAATTTATCTGAGAAACAAACAATATCCATGCTAAAGCAAGAAATGGAAGCATGCTTTTTAAATAATTTTCAGGATTCTGGTTTGCCTCCCTCATTGGAAAGGGGACAACCCACACTGTTGAACTGTAGATCCTCACTGGACCTTTCCATATGAGCAAATTTCACTCCTCTAGCTTCAGTAGTTTGGCTACAATACCATTTCAAAATTATAAATTTTCCGCCTTTGAAGCTTAATTCATAGATAAGAGCTTTTTAATTTTTAAAAAATTTACAGATATCTGTAGTAGTTTGGCTACAATACCATTGCAAAGTTTTGGATTTTCCGAAAGTGAAGTCACCTAGTGGACAATCTATCAACTGAAGATATACCCCGCTTTACGTACGCTCGCTCAACTTACTTTCGCTATAACATACTTATAACATTGATACCTAGATTCCTGTACAACGTATGTACAGGACGTCAACTTCGCTAAAGCGTACACCGACGCCAAGTGAAATTTCGGTTGCATACTGTGCGCTCTAAGGGGCGTGCAACCTATGTCCCACGAGAGCATTTTATGTGGCCTGCTACGCTTTGATTGGGGTGCAGTCCGTGATATTTAATCCAGACTATTTCGTAAACTTGAATCAAAATTGCAGCCATAAAACCTTGCCTAGTGAAGATTTAACACTAAAAAATTGTTTAGACTTTATTTTCATTTTAAAAATCACCATGATCTCTTGAGTAAGTTCCCATATTAACTCTCGTCCATCCCGCTGAGGCCCTCGCGACTTATAATACGACTCGCCAAAGCACTCACATTTATGAAAAAAAGGTTGCCCACCTCTCTTCTAGAAGTTTCTGTTTACAACGCATTATTTCTTAGTTTTCAGTTCCGTGCAGGTTGAGTTGTGATTTCTGAATATATTTTACATATTTAAGCCATTAAATAATTAAAAATGTCTTCTAATGAAAGGAAAAGTATTGGTGATGCCTCTAATTGTGAGAAGAAAGTGTGGAAAGCAATTACTTTAGAGCAGGAATCTCAAATGCATGCAGCCCCCGTGGTACATTACTGCGGCTTGTGAAGTAAGCTAGTATAGATTAAACGGCCAAAACCCAATGTATTTCTTATTAAATATTCCACGTCAATCGAAGAAATTTAAGATTTATTATGTTAAACCAGCACTTATAAAATATATGTACCTAGTTTATTTCTCATTCTGATTTATAAAAATTCTGCACAGGTGGGGTATGTATGTATATCCGAAGAACCTAACCCTTGACGCCGATTCTATTACTATTTTTGGAATGAATGGCGTCAAAGGCTTGGTACGATTTCCTTCTTGTGGAAGAGGAGAGTGAAAAGAATATTAAACGGTGTGTGGACTAGGAAAGTATGCAACCCGCAGACATGAAACGGTGCCTTAATGCGGCCCGCGGATTCAGTGGACCCAGGCGCTGACTGAGTTTGAGACCTGTGTACTATACACTTTCCTAACTTGTGTCCTGAAGTTGGATTCTCTGTCTCGCTTATCTCCATACCCCACTTCACAGAATCAAGAGCATTTGTGGGAGGACACAGACCATTGCATTGCTCTTTTTATCTCCCAACAGTCATACATTCAACTATCACTCGAGTATAGGATTGTAATTGTATTTAATCTTCAAATCAAATCCGGGAAGAATTACAAGAAATATTGCATCTTTGGTTGAAATCGATGGTTTCATAATATCTTATTAATAAAAGAGTTATTCCACCATGGAGTTGCTGAAACATAGTGTGCAAGCCTTTTTTTGTTACTATTTTAAAATTACTTATATATTCGTCATAAAACTCGGGACTTGAACCAAAGGACGCCTAAAAGAACAAAATTTTATTTTCACATAAAAATGCGTCACATTTTTGCGTTAAAACTGATTTGTGGACCGATTCGACTCGTATTCGAAAATTGTCTGCAACAAAATAAGGCTTCGTTCTTTTATACATTCTTTGATTTAAGTCCCAAGATTGTACGTCGATTGTAAGTATTTTTAATATGGTAACAAAAAAGGCTTGCACACTACGTTTCAGCTACCGCCTCTGATGTGGTCGAGAAGCACACTAAGACCCCTGCTTTAGAGGATAAACTAAGTATGATTAGAAAATATGAGAGTGGCATTTCGATAACAGAAAACTTTTCTAAATCAACTGTGAACACGTTAATGAAACAGAAAGACATTATATTGGAAAATATTAAAGGATCGGCATCAATTTTGTAGAAACGCATCAGGTCTAGAGGTTCCATTATGCTTTTCCTGTGATATAAATCAATATTTTATATGATTTTACACTGATCGAGAGATAATATCAAACTAAATTTGCAAAATGTGGAAATTACTCGACAGACGTAGACATCGCAAGACAAATTGGAAGGTGGGACAGCATGACTGTTGTACGGCAGTGGGACACACTTTTCTACCACAACATTTTTCTTTATATTTAGACAATACCAGAATGAATCGCAATTCTTTTTGGGAATTACACAAGGTGAGAAACATTAGGTGGTGTATGGCAGGGGATGAATCCAAACCCAACCCAACAAGTGTATCCCCCTGCCGTACACCAGTCATGGTGTCTTGCCTTGCAATTTGGCTTGTGACCAATGTCTCGCAAAGAAATTGTCTTGCTACGGGTTTGTCGAGCAATGAATTGAGGCGCGATGAGTTTGTTGTGCGATGTATTGGCATGTGATGAGTTTATCATCTGATAAATTGACGCGCGATGAATTTACCGCGATGTATTGACGGTATTCCACTTCATGCTCAAATTTAAGACGACCTTCGCAAGGTGAAATATGGAAAAAAATCTCGTCTTGGATTTGGCTAAGTATGGTAAAATTGGACAAAAATAAGGAAAAATTCTGAATAGTTTTTCCACCGTCAGAATAGATGGAAATCGAAACCTTGGCATTTTGTTATTTGGTCTATTTAAATACATTGCGATAATCGGAACTTCCAGGGGCGTTTTTTGCCATGGTTATGTATTTTCGCAGAAATTTTTGTGCTTTGGTTCATCACTCCATGGGGCCTACCATCTACCAAAACAAAAGAAAACCTGGAGTGGACACCTGAATACCTTTTCTAGTAAGAAAATGTTACATTTACTACACAATACAGCAGACATGTATATATGGAAAACGTAGAATACATAAACAGTAATGCTATGAAAACAAAGCTGGAGGAGAGAAATAACATGCTAATTTTGAATCGGTACTTAATGCACAAGCTTCGAATGTAGCTGAATTTCAGGTCCTGCCAGATTTCGGGATGCCGGATAAGCGGTCTGGTACTGTTCCTTAAAAACTAAAAATTGGTTACTGAAGACGATGATTTATGTCAGTGTTTCTTATCCAGTGTGATGCTAAGTTATCATTATCATTCAAGATTCTGCCTTAGTATACTTTCTGGCTTAACCATCACTGTATAAATGTTTCCAAAAGGGATCACTAAGTGTTGTTGCATTTAATCATTTTTCTCACTTTATATTCTCTTCAATGTAGAGGATTTGTGTGCTACTCTTTGAGCAAACTTGAAAAGGTTTCCCTCTTGAAAATTTTTATTTCAGACTAAGTATGGTGTTTGAGTTGGGTCACTAAACTCATCCCAAATACAATGTAGGCTGTCACAAGTGCACATGGGTCTCATGGTGTCGCAGAGCACTACTTTTTCCGAATCGGGCCATCCATTCAAGTGTTCAGGAGATACTCACTTTTATTTAGCTGATCATCCCACCAAGTTACACCACCTTTTTGAACTTCCCGAATAATTGGTTCCGGAAAACTGACGCGAAATGCAAGTTCGCGAAGTGCAAGTCCTATTTTTCCCATAAGACGCAATGTTACTATGGGTTTATGGTTCCCAGTCAACCTAAAAAATTTACTTTTTATCATAAATAATGCAGTTTAACAGAAAATAAAAGAAATCGTTACACCAACGTAACAGTAAATGAAAACCTAGCATCATAAAGTGAAAAAAATTCGTTTAATTATTTTCAAAACACGTAATAGCAAATGAAAACCCAACATTACAAATCGATTACACTTCTTTCGGCACTTGTGAAATTTACCTCAATCACATTTTCGCATGGGATTTTCGAACTTCTTTTGTTCATTCCAAGGAAATTCTTACATTTAAATTGATGAACTACTGAAATGAAATGTTGAGTACGTGATGCACTGGGTACTGCAACAAACATTTCCAAACCGCAAAAAAAACACTAGCATTATAAAGTGGTGACATTTCTTTTATTAATTATGTTTGAAATGCATAACATAATCAAAACCTAGCATGAGAAAGTGATAACATTTCATTTAATTGTTCAAAATACGTCAAAAAAACGAAAATAGATGCATTAAAGTGGTAACGTTTTTTAGTAATCGCGTTCAATACAAGATGATCGCAATTCTTAGATTTCCATTAAAAATTCTTAATAAAAAATGAAAATCTAACAAAACAAAATAACATTTCCCTAAATTATGTTCAAAATACAAAGATATAGTAAAGAAAACCTTACATTCCAAGATGATGGCATTTCTTTAAATTTTGAACTAAAGTTTCATGTCGATAATAGCGGTGTTGGCGATGAAATTCAAGCTGAGCTACAAAATAATTAAGTCGAGAGTTATCACATTCGTTTACTTTGAAAATGCTAAAAATGATCATTATAAATATAATATAATAATAATAATAAGTGCTTTTCTAGGGTCCCAAAGTTTAAACTGAACTTGGAAACAAAAACGTAGAGGGAGTTCCGCTTGTTTGCATTGCAAACGTATGACACGAAATGCAAATAATCGGCGTGAAACAGAAGTAATGGTCATAAAAGATTTTGTCGCTAAGTGCAAATTCGCGAAACGCAAGCACAAAGTTCAAAAAGGTGGTGTATTCTCTTGATAGTAAGACTTGCATTACCACTGGCCGTAATACGCACCCTAATGCTAGCCTAGCCTTTCCTAATAGTGCAAATTGTAGAATCACTCACACCATAATCTATGCTAAGTGCAATGACTCAGGCACTAGTGCGGTGTTTGTCCAGTATCTCCATTTTCTTAGCTAAACTCATAACCTCTCATTCCTCACTTTCTTCACCTGACTTCCTTTAGGATTGCTTCTCCTCTTACTTGGCATAATGAATGGAAATGAATGTTTGTGACACTTTGCCCAAAAACATTGCAAAATGAGTGCAAACAGGAGATGATGCTGTGGATGCAACTGGACTGAGGATGATAAGTTTACAATTGGTTCAGAGATATGTATGATAAGTGTGTCATCTAGCAAGCATAAACAGTGTCGCATCACACTCAATATTTAAGCACAAAGGGTTAAAATGTCTTTTAAGTAACAACTTCCCTATATTCTGAAGGATAAATTTTCAACTGGTCATTAAAATAAATAAGAATAAAAATGAAATAAATATTTGTTTTAAAAAGATTTGTTGCCACTTTGAGTGAAAAGAGCCTATTGTAGCTGGATCTATTAAGATAATATATTGCAAAAAGAGTGTCAAGCTCAGAAATTTTTCCTGCAGAAGGAAATACGTACTAATAGGATGAAATATTCAAGGGATCTTTTATTATTACTTTCTTCTCAGAAATTAAATCAAGCATGAAAAATTTTTATTTTAGTTCAACACCATCTGTTTATATGAGGATTAAATGACACCAACAAATTATTTTCCTGTATAATTAGTTATTAAGACTTTATTAAATGTTGCTACCAAAATTCCTTAAGTTCCTCAAAAGCTGGGTATAGAATTTAAAATTAGTTAATAAACTCTTGAAAATGGCTTGTGTCCATTGTATGATGAGCATAATCATTTTATGTCTGTGGTAGATACATATAACTAACATTTTACATGATAGTTGATGCATCATCTTACATAAAAATGTCTCCTGTTTACTGCAAATATTTGAGGCACTAGGAAAAAATATATCTGCTATTGTCAGTTTTCCAAAAACTTGCCACATAGGTACTTTCTACTCTTTATCTCAATCACAAAACTCCATCATTATTGTTTATCATCCTTAGTCTCATCCATTGCATTGCACCTAACCTCCCAGCCCAAATAAATTTAACTTACATGAAAAATTTTATAAATTCAAATTTTTGTAATTTCAATAGCTAGGTTTATGGAGAAATAAAATAAAATCCTACCACCTCAAAAACAATGTTAGTAGATATCCTGATGAGAAATTAACACTCAATTCTATGCATAAAAATTTTCATCTCTTGTATTATTTATTTATAAAAAACAATCTAAAAGTCCCCTAAATTCACTACATCTTCATATATATATATATATATATATATATATATATATATATATATATATATATATATATAACAACTTACGGAAAAGGAAAGGTAAAATGAATATATGGATGTCAACAAGGTGTTGGGATGAGGAAACCCAGTGAGCACTCACCAATCAGACGACTTCAGGTTGGCGAGGCCCCGGGGATGTCGAAGCGCCACACGTAAAATAACACAAAAACACAGAAACATCACAAATGTAAAGCTTTCGGAACTACTCCTTCTTCAGCTACAGAGAGAGCTCTCTCTCTCTCTGTAGCTGAAGAAGGAGTAGTTCCGAAAGCTTTACGTTTGTGATGTTTCTGTGTTTTTGTGTTATTTTACGTGTGTCGCTTCGACATCCCCGGGGCCTCGCCAACCTGAAGTCGTCTGATTGGTGAGTGCTCACTGGGTTTCCTCATCCCAACACCTTGTTGACATCCATATATATATATATATATATATATATATATATATATATATATATATATTTTCCATATTTGAAAATGAATCTTTCTTTTGTTGTATTAAGCACAAGAAAGCAATGCTGTCATTTTAAATGACAGAAACAAACTACATTAAATTAATTTAACTCATCCGTGATAGGCTAATGAAGGCATTTCATATCATAATATAATTAGTCTAATTCTCTAAATTATAAACATAATTTTCATAGTTTACCTTAAACGAGTATTCTGTGTTTGCTGAAAACATACAAGTATTTGGGCCTTCAATTTTATAGATATTATCACCTGCTTGGTTTTTTATTGTGAATGTTGGTATAAACATACTCCACTCTTGTACTATAGATCCAAGAAGAGTTGAAGGTGGAGTGAAGACTTTTACTCCCTGAAAAAGCAGAATTGTTCATGTTGGTGGAGCAATATGTTCAAAGGAGGTTAGAAGGCCACCCAGAGTAAAAGATTTTTATTTTATGGCAAAATTCCAGTATTTTCAGCATTAGGGCAAATACCTATAGTGTCATGCTGCCCACTCAACTCCCTTGAGAAATCCTTAGATCCTTGCCTGCTGTCTAGGACCATTAATATGATGCATTTTAAACAGATAAAACATTTAAAGTTTATTTATTTTACATGTTTACTTGCTTTCATAAATATAAAAAATCTCTGAATTATTTATTTTTAAGATGGATTTTTTATAAACAAATAGGATTAACATTGATGATAGCTTAACTTGCAGCATTTAGTTGTTTCACTGCTATGCCCACCCATAACCTTTCCATTGTAAATGAAGAATGAATGGAAAAAAGCATCAAGTCAAGAGTGTGAAAAAATGAGGAGCATCAACAAATATAAACCCAATGCTAAGGAGGATGTTAAGTCTATGACCTACATCAAAGCATTTGTTGTGAGCTGGTTAAATCAAAATCAATAATTTATTATGATGTCCTTAATTATTATTGAAAGTGTTGAGCCAATGCAATCTTTAATTAGTTTGCAGTTTTCTTTTTAAAAGCTTTGAGCTTGTTGCTATGGCAGTTAGATTTTTTCATTTTTGTGGGTCAGAAAAGTATGCTCTCTTTGCAATTAAAAACATTTTTATGCTGATTCAGCACAATTTGAATTTTACTTTTAAAAATTAAAATCTTCATTCTTTCATCTACAAAACTTTTTATCTTGAGTTTGTATCTCAATTTTAAGTAATTTATAAAAGCACATTTAGAATGCCCTGCATTGAACCCCATGCTTTACTTATGGGCTATTGAAACGAAACAATGGGGTTGAAATGACCCTCTCAAAATGCAAATTTTTGGGATTTTCAATTTGTCAATTGGTTGTAACCTATGACCGACCAGCATGCTAAATATCAGATCTCTAGTCCTAGAAGTACCTTAGAATAGGCATGGGACACCTAGTATGTATATCCACAAGATTTTTATATTATAGAGCAGTGATTCCAAACTTAAAACATTCATATACCCCTTTCGGTACTTCAGCCTTATCAGTATACCCCCTCTTCCAGTGCCATAACCATATCTAGTTTTTTTTAGAAATTTTAAAATTCAACATCTATATAGACATAATGTCAAAAAAAAATTAGAAATGTACAGAAGCTTATGAACTTTATTAATATTTTCAGTTAAATGTAAAGTAATAATCGTTAAATTAAAATTCACATATTTATTTAGAAATGACCAAGTTCTTTGCAAGAAGTGGAACTGCTTGTGACCAGGCATTAGGACAGATATATCAGGCTCGATGTTGGTGAGCTTAAGATGAAGATGTTGCTCCATGTCAATAAGATGGTTTCGTTTTTTTGTTTTGATACCAACTAGCACTGAGAATCCCAACTCTCACATGTACGAGGTGGGGAAGGGCAGAAGATACTTAACTGCTTTGTCTGATAGGGCTAAGTACTCGGAACTATTGCTCGACCAAAATGATTTTAGTGTCTTTTGCTCAAATGCTGTTTTCAGAAAGCCATCTGAATTGAGCTCCAAGAGCTGTTCTTCTTCTGAATTTGTGATAATTCACGGTCTGATAATATTTAGGCTTGAATTGGTCAACAATGGCCAACTCTTCTCATTTGCCCGTTTTTTCAAATATCTCGTTTAAGGATTCTTTAATGCAAGTATTTGTCACTATTAAAGTTGCAGACAATATAATTTTCTGCAAGTTTTGTTTTAAACATTTTCATAGAACAGATTTTTAAGAGTTATTTCGATTATCCTTCTGAATTTATGTTCAGTAGATTGAATGTCTCTCGTTGACAGCTCTGTGTCCGATGCTATGATAGAATTTTATTATTGTTGATAGCGATGCCAACGCAGCCAACAGTAACCAATATTTTTTTATCCAGAGCAACAAATAACTTTGTGCTTTTAGTCATTGCTGAAAAGCACTATTATCTTCTTCTACCTCAGTATTGAGGTATTAAAACAAGTGTACTTTGCTCTGTACTCTGCCATACTCGTAACAATAATTGCTCTTTTACGTTTCTGGCCATATCTGTTATTCTACAATGAACAGTGTTATTTGAAAGGGACACATTCAATCGCTTTGCTTGCTTTATCTTCAACCATCACTTTCGCCATTACAGTGGCTACAGACTTTACTAGTGTCTTTCCAGTCACCTCAGCAGCTCCTGACTTAAGTTAAGTATTAAGTATGACACACTACATGAGGTTTCCAATGCTTTCACATTTTCGCCTCCTGTCACACTGGGAATTGTTTTTCTGGAACTTTTGGAGAGACTTGTGCATATTTTTAAAGAATTCTACTGGTTTTCCATGGTATTCTTTATGTTTGTTATCAAAATGGCACTTGATGTTGGAAGGTTTTATACTGTCGTTTATGAAACTCTCATAACAAACCACACATATTGGAATAAGTTCTGCCTCATCACCAGTCCACAAAAATCCCAATTTAAGATAATTTTCATCATATTTGTGGGCTCCTTTCCTTTTCTTTGCAGTTGATACTTTCAATGCACTCACTGATGGCTCACGTGGTTCTCTAATTTTGTTTTCACAGTTGTCTAATACAATCATATCACTGCATTCATCATTACAATTATCATCAACACTTGCATATCCTTCACAATTTTCACGTTTCAAAGATCCTGTTTTTATCCATCGATCCATCGTAAAGGGGTTTAACAGAAAACACAAAAAGAAAGAAATTTTGTATGTTAATGCACTGCATCCAGAAACATGTATTAATTGCTATTATCTTTTGACTACTACTAGTAGTAGTAATTCACATCACTTATTATAAATATGGTGCATGTGCATCTACCAGAAAGACAACTGCACCACATTTCCTGCATTACCGCACATCAGAGGCTTAGACCGGCAGCCACTGCTGTACATTTGTTTATATAAATGCTGCCAGATGTCACCGAATGCAACATATTGGTTGCTAATAATGTAAACCTGTATATTTAAATGTATTTATACATACAATACATCATTCTTATCTCCTGATTTTTAGTGATTTTTCTGCTGCATACCCCTTGAATTCTTTTGCATACCACACTTTGGGAAACACTGTTATAGAGATATCGAATTTTGCATATATTGGGGCCTAAAATACATGTATTGTATAGGGATAGATATATTTTGTTGCATGATTTACAACTTTTTTGTTATAAATTTAAGAAATATTATTAGTTTAATCGAGTTAAACAATAACAGCAATGAATAAAAATTAACTAGATGTGCTCTTATAAATAAAAATGCTGCTCCTGTAGTCTAATTAATAAGCTTTTCACCTTTTTCATGTTTATAATATGACTGATTGTGAGTAGTACACACTGATAATTCATATCCTCCATGCACATCGATAACAGCAATTCCATCTTCTCCATTAAATTTCTTCTTTGGTGAGCGAGCTTTTTTGTGGTTAAAGGAGTACAACAATAACCTGCTTCTATAATTTTGTCTTGATTGTTACTAATTATATGCACTATTGATTCACTCAAACCCAAATTGAATGCATCTGCTGTGGACCCTCTATGCTTTTCTGACTTTTGTAAGACTTTTAATTTTATAGATAAGCTCTTTGCTTGCCTTTTATCCTTAATACTTCTATCAGCACTGACACTGCATTGAGGAGGAAGTGAAAAAATGGATTGTAGAACAGAGGAAGTTAAATATTGCTTAATCAATCAAAAGAATTGCAGAAGAAAAAGGACCAGTTGAACATACGTATCATTATTACATGTACATACATTCCATTTATTACAAATTAAAATTTCATCATACACTTATGTTTAAGGAGGTATTATCGATAAGGTGTCTATATCTACCATGCGTGCTGCGCACTCGGACAACCTGATTAATAGGACAGCTGAGTGCACACAAGGGACATTTAGCTATAGAAGTTTCAAAGCAATTATTTGTATTTTAGATCATTTCTTTCAGGAATTAAGTTTATTTAAAATGTTATATTTAACTGTTATCATGCCATAATATTTTCTTTAAATGTTACCAGATAGGGGTTTACTCATGGCTAGAAATGATGCACAATGTGGCCCTTCCTAAATGCTTATGTTAACCAAAATACTTTTTTTCCTGAAAACTCTTTGAAAAAATCAGGGTGCATCTTATATCCTGAAAAATACAGTATTAATTTCCAATAGATACACACATGAGCTGCATTAGCAAGTGCAAACTTTTGTAGCATCGTTATTTTAGATATTTGGAGAAAAACAAAACACATATTGCACTACTACTATTCCTAAATAGGATGTAAGAGACCCACAATATGACTACCATTCAGACTCTCAAATTTTGAAATGCACCTATTATTATGGAAGGAAAGCATTATATTAAGAAAGTTCAATGGACCCTATACCCCAAAGCTCATGACTGATTTTAATTAAAAATGGTTGGGAGAACACATTCTAAGGCATATGCTCAAATTCTCTCCTCTGCGTCAGTTCATTAAAAGTTGATTATTAGAAAATTATTCCTGAGACAGGATGTTTCAGATCATCCTGAACTATGATCAGGAGCTTAATCATTAATACAGAACCAAGAAAATGAGTAAAAATATTCCAAACCTGGAGGCAGCAACAATAGAAGCAACATGAGCAAGCAGCTTGTCTGTAAACCTGGATCACTTCTCTACGAGATCTATCAAATATATGCAGCGTAAAAGAGCGAGCTGATCCTAAAACAGCTCTTTGCCGACTGTTTGATTTTTCTGCAACTTCAAAAATTGTGTCTCCTCTTGGTATTTTGATCAAGTATCTATTTTCAGACTCAACAGAAGCTATCACTGTAATGTAAAAAGAGGTCATGTACTTCAAGTATTAAATTTAAATATACTAAGTGAAGGAGGAATTATGACATGATTTTCTTTAAATAATAAAAGTGACATACAATCAAGCAACTCTACAGTCTGCTGTATTAATAACTGGTCTGTTATTTGTAGAATCTCAATTCCCATTCGATGAAACTCTGGTGTGTAGTTATTGGGGATTGAATTTTCAACTATAAATAAAGATAATTATCTAGGATTAATTGAGATGTAAATATTAATTTAAACATGATGCATTCATGAAACATGTTTAAACGTTTAGAAATTTGTTAATAATCCAAAATTAATTAAAGGTGACAAATATATGATAGCAGTAGAAGTCATGAAATGGCATTTATTGTTTGATTGGTACCAAACAACAATATGCGCCTTTTAAAATGCATTTGTAGTTCATATAATTTGACGAATGAATGAATTAAACTTACTTGTGGCAAATGGTATTGACCGTCTAGTTTCCAGGTGCACTGAAAAGTAATACCTTAAGAGGTTATTCTCCTAGAAAATACATTTTCAGTCATTCTAATAAAATACTACTACCTTCATGAATATATGTGGGTTCAGTATTGATGACAGCTCCTGAACTTGGTGTTGACTCTGAAATACAATGAGAAATTTGTTCTGAAGAGTGAAAATAATAATGTTAGGCTGTAATATTTGGATTGAGGATTACTGTATGTTGCAGCATATACCTAACAAGGAGAGACTACGACCATCAGGTCACGGAATTTGATGAAAATTAACCAGGTGATTCTATGTACCAATACGAAGGCTCGTGTCTTGGAGTTTTGAGAAATCAGCATGGAAAATATACTAAATAATCGTATAGAACTTAATAGCCTTCATTGTTGATAAGAATGGGAATGGCTGGGCAGATAATGTGCCTGGCTCGTACGGTGTAGGCTTAGAAAGCAATCACATGAATTCCAGATGGACAGAATCCAAACATTACTTTGAAGATGGAAAAATGTATCAAAAGAGTAGGAGAGTATGTTGAAATGTAAAGTGTGTTCTTAATCTAGGTTTTAATAAATATTTTTTATATATCTTTGTTTTTTTCATTTGAACCATCCCAATGCATCTATATGGGTGGCAACTAGGAATTGCAGGGTGTCCAGTGGGCACATACACTTTGGAGAGCTACTGGGGATGTTAGAGAAACACATAGAGGAACGTGTAATTTAAACTTCTCAGCAGGACCCTTCTTATGCCATGGACAGAAGACAACTGTCTACACTCACATATATATCCATACTTGCATACAGATATCAACTGACCATGTTTATAGCATAAAATTTGAGTAGTGTATGTCAAAAAATGTTATCTTACTTATTACAGATAAAATGAAGTAATTATTAAAACTTACTTTTTCACTTTAATTAAGTTTATTCATTTATCATATTCTATCAGTTACTTGTGCTATTATTCTGGTATTTTTGTTATTTACCTACATACAGGTGTTGATCATCATCCTTTAGGTGATTATCATTGCCATTCCCAGAGTCTGCCATTTGTACATCCCCCTAACCTCAGAAAAAGTCAATATGTAGTGTATTTACTCAAGGTGCCAGCAAGATTCCTTATAATAAACAACAATACATATTAATTTTTTATTTAAATGGCAGTTACCTCCATGGAATTGTATTTTAAAGTCAGTCAATGCAAGCATCCATAATCGTTCAAGATAATCCTAAACCTTCAAAAGCTCACAACTGAAATATAGACTAGATATTATTAGAATGAGGCTTATTGTGAGTCAAATCCATACTATAGACAACTACCAATGATTCTTACCTTGTTTTAAGATGTAGAATTTTACTTAATTAGCTTCAGTTATACTCTTTTAATGGAAAATCATTTGATTCAAACCATAAGCAATATTGAATACGTATATAAGGAGTCTGATAAAACAAAAAAATGGAAAGAATATTTTATCTTGTGTTTTCTATATCTTATCTTTGTTGGGAGGGATAGTGCAGTAGATAAGATAACTTGGAAATTACTTGACTGGTCAACATATGTTCTTATCAAGTTGCTAACTGCTCAACCACAGATGTTTTTATCTTTTGGTCATCTTAAATTTTAATTATTAAAAATCTACTAGAAATTGAGCTGGCATAAATGTGGCATAACTAAAAATTATGGGCCTCCTCTCATAAAAATTTCGAATGGGTCCTCTTTAAACAACCATACTTAAAATTCTTCTGCATTTGCTTAAAAATGTTGATATAAATGAAAAACTATTGTTTTGTAATATATAATTTTCATTACATGGAACAGAAAAATGGTATCTTTGACATAATAGAACATTACTTTGGTACACTTATTATTATGTTATGAATATGGAACAGTGCCGGATTAAGGGTTTCGTAGGCCCTAGGCACTATGGATCATAGGCCTTTTAACTATTATATATCAGTGTGTATATATATATAAAGATGATACTTAATTGGGGAAAATTATTATTGATTTTTCAAAAACACTTATTCTAGAAATTGGGAACAAATTGTGAAGGGGAGCATTCTTTTTCGAAGCTAAAGCTGATAAAAAACTGTCTCCAATCAACCATTGGAGAACAACACTTGTCTTCTCTTGCACTACTCTCTAATGAGAATGAGATTGTATGAAAATACCATTTGAGGGAGTTATTGCTAATTTTGCAATGAAAAAATGTCGAAAAGTTCATCTCCAGTGTTAATTTCTCTCACCTTATAAAAAAAAGATTGACATTCACATGAATCTGCCTCTTTGCATATACACTGTGACTATCTTTGCTATATAAATATATTGATTCAAGAAGATATCCTTGTTACATTTTTTATCATACAAACAAAAAGAACATGGTCAAAATTTTTTGGTAGGCCCTTTAGTTTTCATAGGCCATAGGCACAGAGCCTGTTGGATAATCCAGGCCTGATATGGAATGCTAATATATTGCACATAACTAAAGTAAGAAAATAATATGCGTAATGAAAATGCAATAAAATTGAAAAAAATTATTCCTGTCAACAGCCCTCTTAACTCTTCAGCGATGGCGTTGGTACAATATGTTTTTTGAGTTGGCTAAGTGATTCACAGAAGAATTGGAAGGCGATAACAATGTGTGCGTATGTCCAAATCAAAAGTTTAAACCATTCTCAGAACCGGTTTAACCCTTTTTGCACCCCGGGGCATCTCTAGCAGACATCGAATTTTACGTGACATTAAAAAATCTGACACAACTTTCTCCATACAGAGCAATGAATATGATTGAAATAATACTTAAAAGGTTCTCTCGACATCATCATCTTCAAGAATGACTATCGAGAATTACACTCGTGAATTATTTATAAACTCAGAATAACTTTCACACTGAAAAATGCTGTGAATCACTGTCACATTGATAAAACAAGTAGGGATACACAAATTTCCCTAGGTACAAGTGTTTTTCGTCAAATTCGCCATGGTATAATCGTATATTAATGTATTTGCTTTGAAATCAGAAAATTATATTCCCTTATATTGTGGTAGTCCTGCTTTTCAGATCCAATCTGAACATGTTAATTTTGTTTTGCTATTCTTTACTCGCCCTACAAATGAAATTTCTTTTTGAAATCGGTTCAGTCAATACCTTCGGAATTCAAATTTACACAAATATTCTAACCTTGATATTGTAGTAGCCCTGTTTAGTCAACCCGGTTGAAATATGCTATTTTGGTTATTTATTTATTATATGAAGATTATGTATACTATATTGGGTTAAAATCCATGCGGTCAGTTCTCTAGAAATAATAATAATAAGTTTATTTGTCCAGAAAGACATTACAAAATAATGCATAGGACACGTCAAAATATCTTAAAAAGAAAACAATAATTATAAAAGTATCTCAAATAACAGACATTAAATCACTAATATTATAAAAACGTTTAGTGACTAGGAAATCATGAACATGCTTCTTAAATGACTGAAATGTACTTGCTCCTTTGATTGCAACTGGCAAAGCATTATAGAAATAAATACATCTTGCTTTTGGACCTTGGGAGCAAATTTTCAAGTTTTGTTGCATAACATGTAGATCATTAATTCTTCTTGTGTTGTAATCATGGAAATTGCTATTTTTCTTATAGTCAGACATGTTTTGCCTCACATACAGCACCACATTATAAATAAAAGGAACAGTCAAGAGTCCTAATTTTTGGAAAGGGGCCGGCAGTGTGCTCTGAATGGTGCATTGCACATTGACCTGACAACCTTTTTCTGAATCTTGAAAACCTCATTTAATTGGGTCGAGGAGCCCCAGAGGACAATGATGTGAATAAAAATAAGCAAAGTACACTTGTTTTAATAGCTCAATACTGAGGTAGAAGAAGATAATAGTGCTTTTCAGCAATGACTAAAAGCACAAAGTTATTTGTTGCTCTGGATAAAAAAATATTGGTTACTGTTGGCTGCGTTGGCATCGCTATCAACAATAATAAAATTCTATCATAGCATCGGACACAGAGCTGTCAACGAGAGACATTCAATCTACTGAACATAAATTCAGAAGGATAATCGAAATAACTCTTAAAAATCTGTTCTATGAAAATGTTTAAAACAAAACTTGCAGAAAATTATATTGTCTGCAACTTTAATAGTGACAAATACTTGCATTAAAGAATCCTTAAACGAGATATTTGAAAAAACGGGCAAATGAGAAGAGTTGGCCATTGTTGACCAATTCAAGCCTAAATATTATCAGACCGTGAATTATCATACGATTAAATAAACGGCGCAATATACATTGCGCAAACTTTCTCATATACATATATACGTTTGGTCTCACTACACTCTTTGGCCTGGAATTAACTCTGTGCGCTTGGAAATTCACTGCCAATTATGTTCATAATGCGTAGCAACAGAAACAAAGTGACTGACACCATCAACCTCTCACGTCTAATAGTAGCTTTTACTAATATGCGCGTGGCGTTAACAGAGAAGTACGGAATTTTAGGCTAGGGAATCCCCGGGTTCCCCTCCCCTCTGACGCGTGCGCTGAGCGTCTTGTACAGAAATAATGCCATTGGACGATATATAGTAACTTTTTTGGGACATATGACTTAGTATTATTTGTGACATCAGGCTGTACGTTTGGATGGATTTTAATCGAAATCCTTGGAGCCATTTTTGGTTAAACCGAATCTTGTTTTAAACTATCCAAGAATAACGTACCCTTAACTGTTGCGCAATATCGTTTATCTCTTCAGAATGTCTTTTTCTTTTATGAATGATATTATCCACAAATATGAGATATCATTCGATTTAGTTTAACCGCAAGGCTGTAGTAAGAGTTTGAATGGATCGCGGCGGCGTGACGTCATAAGGCTTAGGTAAGGTAGCTTAGCGTACATTGTAATGTCACTGGACGCCATGTAGTGATTTCAAGAGACATATGACTTAAGCAATATTATTTGTGACATCAGGCTCTACAATTGGATTGATTTTATTCAAATTCTCTGGAGCAATTTTTGAGTAAATCAATTTTTTTCTAAAAATCGCCAAGAATAAACTACCCTTTATTTTTGTGCAACATCATTTTTATGAAAAAAGGTCTACAAAAGTTTATATAGTGCAAAAATACGAGATATCATTCAATTTTATGCGTTTGGGGCCTAGAACAGCGAACAGACCGACATACAGACAGACGGCATGGCGAAAACCACTTTTTTATGCATTCTTTGCACGAAGTGAATGCATATAGGGGAGGCCGATTCCGTCTGTCCGTCCGCATGTTAAAACTCTGAAACCGCTGGGTGTATTATGATGAAATTCGGTATTGGAAAGTTTTGCTAAAATTGGTCGACCGATTTCAATTTAAAATCAGACAACAATTAC
The DNA here is from genome assembly GCA_028673005.1 of Tanypteryx hageni. Classification (NCBI taxonomy): domain Eukaryota; kingdom Metazoa; phylum Arthropoda; class Insecta; order Odonata; family Petaluridae; genus Tanypteryx; species Tanypteryx hageni. Next base: position 124,781,281 of record CM054113.1, on the reverse strand, counting down.
TACCACTTTACATGACCTACAAATAGTTGACAATGTTCCATTGTTTCAACTCGGAAACCGCCTTATGTATTTTGATGAAATTTGGTATTGGAGAGTTTTGCTAAGATTGGTCGACCGATTCCAATTTTGATTTAAATTGGACAACAATTACGACCTCTATACATGAAGACCTACATGTAGTTTACAATGTTCGTTTCAACTCGGGAACCGCTTGATGTATTTTGATGAAATTTGGTATTGGAGAGTCTTGCTAAAATTGGTCGAATGATTCCAATTTTGGTTAAAATCGGAAAAAAATGACGACCACTTTACATGAAGACCTACATGTATTTTACAACGTAACTCGCTTGCTTCTCGTTAAATTCTAATCCAAGCGAAAAATATTGAGAACATTGTGAAACCTCAAAGAACGCATTTGGAAACTCTGTGTACTCCGACATGGAGTACACCTTTCCAATCTTGTTGGACTCAGGGACACCTTAATTTGTGGCTTTCCCTCAAAATCTCGAAGTCGAATGTTTTCACGATTACAATACTTTTCTCAATATACTACGCATATGATAAAGTAAAAATCGAGTGTTCAGTGTCTCCCCAGGAAGGGAATTGGCGAATTTCTACGGAACCAATGATTCGATTTCGTCCAAACATTCGCTGTTTATTCGGAGTGATCTGCATTGTGATCTAAAGAGGTCGTTTATTCCAAAAATTCCGATAAAATAAATAAATAAATAATTTCCTTCTCCATTTGAATAACACGGCAAAGAGTGTAGCATATTTTTTAAATCCACTTTAAAATTACTTAAAATCAAGACACGAAGTCGGGACTTAAATCCAGGTCTGAAGAAAATAATTAAGTAAATGAAGTAATAAAATTTTCTAAGGGCAAATTTTTGTCACCATGGTAATACTATTAGTGCCGATTATGTTCTCTGTTTCTGGTAAGGAGGGGCGAGAGGTTATTGTAAGCTGCGCACGCAGGCGGCACGTTGTCGTGAGAGGGATAGAAGAGTAATAAAGGTAAGTGAGGGGTGGGAAATAGAAACTTGCACGCGTATGATGTTTTCCATTCGTACCAGACACGCACCCGCAGACTATTAGTTCGTACCCGCAAAGATGATCTACCTTCCCGACCCGTGCCCGCAAGGATAGTTTAATTATCCGAACTGACCCGCATTTTTCAATTGTCTGGTCAAACTCGCGACATATATACCAGGTGCAAGAATTCATGATAAAATAAAAATTCAATATTTCTGAGCCACAATTATTTATTTTGTATGGAATTCAAATGAAATATGTACTATACATTCATAAACATTTTGCAATGATTTTAAAATTATTTATAATTAAATTTTCCTAAAATTAACATTCATTGCACAAAATATTCCAGTTGATGAAAGGAGATATTAATAAGTAGTAGATTTAAAACGGCTATTTAAAATTAAATTGACATCCACGTCCTTAGCAACTAAATTGTTCCTTCTTTCACTTAAAATTAGTCCCACCAGAGAAAAACACCTCTCTGATGGATTGCGAAAATACGATTCTCTAAAAAGCTCAAATTTAGAAAATAATTTATTCGTTCCTCCTACCACTTCAGAAAATATAAATTATTAAGAATGGCATCAGATATTTTTAAATCAATATACGCAGTCAATTCGTCCGAAGAAAAATTATGTGTTACAGATTCTGTTTCCATAAATCGAACTAATGTGCCAGACATTTTATACCTTTTGATTGGTTGCTCTCCTAACGTATTCGACGATGGTATCACAGATTCCATTTCACGCCTCTTATCTTTTATAATTTCATTAATACTTACTTTAACCTGCTCATATATTTCAGGCTTTTCTTCGGTTTTTAACTTTCTCAAACTTTCTAGAAGAGAGTGAAGAAAAATAGAAACTTTTTGAATGTGCTTAATTTCTACATTTTCTAAATAATAAGTCCCAACCGAAGTTTTTAAAAGCTTAATGATGCTAGAGTCACCGCAATTCTTTCCTTTGTAGGAATGCATCTCGTCGTATTAGCATCTCTCTTTAGGAAAGATCTCTCCAAAATAACGCATAACTCATCGAATAAAGGTAATGACATTCTGAATTAGTTAAAAAACTTACTATTGTCCTCTCTGAGTTCTTTATATAAAAGAAACCCCATTCAAGTCTCGACCTAAGAATAAGATGCCTATTGCGTTTCTTCTTCTTGCGCTTTTGAGGTGCTATCACAACGAGGATGACCTCTTCCTGAGATTCCAGGATGATGTGAAGTGAGTGTCTGAGGTCTACTATTGATGCTTCGCAGCACCGTCGGTTTGGTACATTTTTTACGACCGGAAGCTCAGCCATTCGCAAGTTACTTTGTGCGGCGAAGCTTCGCCGCTCAACTTCTTCCGTGTGAAAGGGGTCTTGGGACATTTTCAAGATACTACGCCCAACCTGCTCCATTAACAAAAAGGTACGGGTGGGAAACCTTTTGTCTATTTTACAATAATATCTGTCGACCTTCTCCAAAAATGGAAAAGAAAAAATTCCCAAATTGATAATTCAGCAATATAAAGGAATTTTGCCCCCAATCTAATACCATCGGATCTTCAATCAACCAAAAGAAAAGGCGCGTCATCAATTTTTGGAGAACCAAGAATAGCTCGCCGGATGTTAATTATTCGTTCGACGGAGTAGGGATTTCAGATTCGGGCTCGGTTAAATATCTAGCAGTCACGATCCATCGTGATCTCTCGTGGGACACCCACATTCGCCGAGTGATAGGTTCCGCTAACAAAAGGTTGGCCTTTATAGAGAGAATAATTCGAAGAAGCCCCGAAAAAATGAAGGAATTATGTTATTTATCCTTGGTTCGACCACAGGTCGAATATGTGTCAGCTGTGTGGGATCCTTACAAGAAGGGACTCACTAAGGAGATAAAAATGGCGCAGCGCAGGGCAGCTAGATTTGTAAAGTTAAATTACGATAGTTAACAAAGCGTTAATTAAAAGAAAATCTGAAATGGACTTGGTTATATGAACGTAGGCAACGTAAGGAGTAGCGAATGAAGTAGTAGGTCTTATCAGAAACCCGACGTATCTCGGAAGGCAGGACAGCGATAAGATTCACGAGATCGATTGTAGAACGCAGCGATATAGAGGATCGTTTTCCCTAGGACGATAAGAGAACATAATAGGAAAAGATAACGTAGCAAAACTAGGGACTTTTGGTGCACCTCACCCCCTCCCATCAACCATAAAGATGACTTGCATGGTATCATGTAGACAGGGGCGGCACGAGGAATTTTGGCTCCCCGGGCGGGTTAGCACTCCAGCGCCCCCCTCCGTTAATGTTTGTTGAGATATTTACAAAGTACATGTCAATATAATGAAAAATGAAAAGGAATGCCATCAAGTTTCTGTTCCTCGATATGAATTCGTATCCAATATTTATTCACATGCAAGTAATTAATAGATAAATAATTGGGATAGCGCCCCAAAAACTTTGGCGCCCCGGACAACCGCCCGGCTCGCCCGTAGCTCGGGCCGGCCCTGCATGTAGATGTAGATGTTGGATACACCCTACTGCTAGTCGTGAGGGTGGGCTCTAAAAGCAACAAAAGACGCATGCGAAATGCTCTTCTACCTACTCGGAGAGGCGGCTTTCATTTGAACTTGTACTGGCTTGTTTGTTTGTATGGAATTTATGGCTAATCAACCTCTTGGATTATTATAGCCATTACTCCTTCCACTCCAAACAGACATAAGGGAGGAGGGAAACCCGCTGCCGGCATTAGCCTACTCGTTACGAAGAGAACTTGCACTGGTATTCGTCCAGAAAATTCGTACATACATACGATAGAAACCATTTCACTTCTAGCGAGCCGAAAACAAAATTTGTTGAATATAATGCTTAAAAATTCACTGCATTGTTATGCCTTATGAGTTTTAGTCATTATAGAAATTACTGTTATTTAAGGCACACTTTTTGTCTCACAGTGTCTGTGTGGGGACGGGACGGATAATCAAAATTAATTACAGAACGTCAATCTTCCGGTTCATCCGCTTCTTGGATAATCCGTATACGGATAATTTGCGATTTACTGCAAAATGAACAAATTCTTAATTGACACAACAGTGAGTTATAAAAAGTAACCACATAAAAGGAGACTCAATGTGTGTGAAGGAAGTCCATAATTAAATTGCGCAAAACTACGCATGAGCCAAAAAGAGAGGCGGAAAGCTTTAACAAATATATGTTTTTATTGAACATGAGCTAATTTATTATACTTACAATTATTATTCATGATAGGTATTCAAGCCTTGACTGAAAACAGTGCTGTCAGGGTTTTCTCCTGATAGTTGGCTTTGATTATTTACAGTCTGAGCCTTCTTCCTAAAATAGTGATCAAGGAATACCTGCTTTGTTTTATTTTATTCTTCATAAATCTCCCTATGGCACTGAATCCCTTGCTTCAGGATCCTAGCGAAACGCAGGCTCCTTTCTAAATCTTGATCATGTTCATGCTTGATATCTAAAGCCTCATCTACGTGTTTGAACATCTGCGACAGCTTTTCGGTGGAAAAGGCTTTAGAGGTCACTTCTTGAAGAACTTCCACATCATCAGTGGCTTCTTTCTCCACTAACTCCATCCGCTCCTCATTAGAAAACTCCTCTGTATTGGAATCGAGCAATCTCTCAATATCCTCCTTTTCAATTTCCTCAAAGCCCAGTTCTTTGCCCATTCCAAGCTCATTTTCAAGTACATTTTGAGTTTTATTCGTTCTCGTATGTTCCAATTTGTGAATTCCCAACGCTATCAGGTCAGTTTTCTCCAAAAACGTTTGAGGGTTGACGAAGATATCTCTGTCCAAGATTCATCTATATTCTTTATAGAATTGAATATATTATAGTTTTGCAAACCCTTTAATTGTAGGAGTATTTTTATCTTCCGTTACTTGTACTGCCTGGGAAAAGGTGCATATCAAATAATACGCCTTGAAAGTGGATATAATGTCCTGATCCATCGGTTGCAGTAGCGTGGATGTATTGGGAGGTAAGAAAACAATCTCGATGTTGGTGTACTTATCATCCAAAATCGTTGGGTGGTCTGGAGCATTGCCAAATATCTACAATGCTTAGTTTTACAAATTATTATTCTTGCAATACTCAGCGACAACCGGAACATAATGCTGCATGAACCAGTCCTCGAAAAGCGTCATGGTCATTCAAGCTCTTTGATTGGCTCTCCAAACCACTAACAAAGTAGACTTGTTGTAATCTTGCAGAGCCCGGGGTGTCTCAGAATGATATACGAGGACTGGTTTTAACTTTAAGTCCTCTGCCGCATTTGCTCCATGTAAGAACGTAAGCTTTCGAAGCTTTTAATCCGGGCATTCTCTTTTCTTCTTTGGAAATGAAAGTATTCCTATATTCCTGTCTCATCGACGTTAAAAACCTGACGAGGAGAATATCCGCCTTCTTGGATTATTGTTGTCAGTCGAAAGGGAAAAAATCGCAGCTTCAGAATCTGTGCTCGCAGCATTACCACACAGCTCTATATTGTGCAAGTTCAACCTCTTCTTAATTATTTCGAACCATCCACGACTAGCAATGAAAACTTCATACTGCGACGATTCCTCTCTTTTAGGCATTCTTTATTAGCGAAGCAGTAGTAGCGGAACGCCTTATGGGCACGTCTCGTCCGTCCGTCCGTGGGTCGTAACTTTCACCTCCTAAACCGCTGGACGGATTTTAATTAAGTGAAGTACGAGTGATCGTTGTTAAAATTTATCGCCCAATTGTGATTTTGAACAGCATCAGTCAATTGTAACTTCCACTTTACATAATTACTTTAATAAACTAATACTCGTATCTCGTTAAATGGCATCCGCCAAGCAACAATTAAACACCATATTTTTCTCTCCCTCTCTTACGTATATGACCTGTGAGGTATAGATTTAAAAAATATATTCGGAGAGAACACAACATTTACCACAAAAAAGTCTGCGAGACCACATAATTACGACTTATAGTTTCATAGATAAAAATCTTTCGATACCGTTTTATACGTATTTCCCATAAAGAATACCTTTGGAATCTCTTCGTATTCCATTTATGATTTATATTTTTCATCTTATTGTTCTTTAAATCATGAAACAAATTTTTTGCCTTATCTTGAATTAACATTTGGTTCACTGGTATCCGTCGTTGATTTGTTCTTCTATCCAGGTGTTGAGCAAACGCCATTTACTCTTTAATGAAGACCAAATTGGCTTCAGAAAAGGAAGATTTACCATTGAAGCAATTCAGAAAATTATATGTGAAGTGGAGTGTGCATTAAAAATTAAAGGCGGCAAATATGAACTTTTTGTGACATGGGCAAAGCCTTTGATACAACTCTTCATAAATTATTATTCAAGAAATTGGCATATTGCTTGATTCTTGGTCAAAAATATAGTTTTTGAATCTTACCTAAGTTCTCACAAACAGATGGTTATAGTAAATAATGAGTTATCTAATGTTAAACAAGTAACCTTACGCGTACCCCAAGGGTCTGTGCTGGGACTGATTATATTAATCAATGACCTGATATACAATGCCAATGGTGCCCTAACTTAACATGCTGGTGATGTAGATTTTCAGGAAAAATGCACTAATTGAAGATACAAGTGAAAATTATGGAAGAAGAAGCATCAGCCTGATTTGAGGCCAACAAACTATATTTAAACCAGTGATGGAAAATGTTACGCGTAACGTAACGAAATGATTTTTGAATAACGCAACGAAAAAAGTTAAAGAAATTTTAATAATTAGTGTGACAAAGCACGGAAAAACAAAAACCGTTATTTCGATATTCTCACGGGGTGACTGCACACAGAACCGGTCTTATGAAATATTCTCAAGCCGATATTCTGTAAATTATTGTATAATTATGGACATGATTTTTAAAAACTCCGAAAGTCAATTAAAAATTATAATATTTAAATTCCAACCATTTTCTTAAAAAAGCATATTTTTGTTATTAAATACGCTTTTTAGAGGTCCGCAACTAATTTTGTGAGGCATTGTTCAAACTACTAAACGTAAAAATTTATAATTTTCGTATAAGCATTTTCTATAATTTCAATTTTGAGTTTATATTTTATCTATTTACGCGTTTTGTTAGTATTTTTTGTAAAAGAAATATTCTATCATAATAACATCAAAATATTATCTTTCTTTGAATTAATTTATTATTTTCATCTTTCTAATTTTATACATGGTGTACAAAGTACGCCACGCATTGACTTACTGAAAAGAATGGACGCATTTATTGAAGGTTTAACGTTGTATTGCTTAGCCAATTACTTCTGGTACTTGTATTGTCATGATGGATTTCTTTGTTAGGTTAATTACTAAGTTTTACAGTTAATACATCGCATCAAATACATCACCGGATATTTTTTTAAGTGCACCCTTCATCATTGTCAGTCTTTGTACTGGAAATATTATATGATCAACTGAAAATTTTATAAAAATAAAAATAAAAAAGGTGAGCTTCGCTGGCAAGATAAAATGATATAAATAAACTTTTTTCTCCTGAAGCCAGCAGGTTCGTTAAGGTAAAAAAATTTTCATCAACAGCTGGTCACAAGCGAAAGTGTTGGTGAACAGTCGATGCTGAGGCAAACTTTCCACGATGCAATGCAAATGCAATGTAGAAAAAAGTTCAAGTATTTTCCTAAAATATGGTTTCGCTACGTAGACGACATCCTCGCAATCTTTGACACAAAAGAATATAATATTGACATGTTCGTAGAAGAACTTAATAGCATACACAAGTCCATAAACTTTACGTACGAAGTGGAGGAAAATAATGAAATCCCGTTTTTAGATATAAAAATAATCAGGACCTAAAACAAAACACTCGAATTCGATATATACAGGAAGCCTATGCATAAAAATAATTACATCAGGGCAGACTCCAATCACCCAAGAAAACAAAAAATAGCTGTCTTCAATACAATGATCCACCGCTTAATATCAATACCATTGAATAAAAATCGTTTTAACAAGGAAGTACACTACTTAAAACAGGCTGCATTGGAAAACGGGTATACGGAGGAGCTTGTTGATACTTTAATCAAAAAACATCGAAACAAAGCTAAAAAGAAAGACACGACTTTAACCAAGGAAGAAAACCAAAAAATATATCGCTATCCCTTTCTTTCCAAAAATTTCTAAAAACCTAACAAAAATCTTTAACAACATCGGATATAAGGCAACGTTCAAAAATCACAGCTCGGTCAAAAACTTATTGGGCAATCCAAAGGAAAAAATACCACCACTGAAAAAATCGGGGATTTACAAAATACAATGCCAGGACTGCGACAAGGCTTATATTGGACAGACAAAACGAAACCCCACAGTTAGATTTAAGGAACATTTAACACACACAAAAAATGGCAGTCGCAAAACATATTATAGAAAGAAACCACCGCATGAATATTGAAAACCTAACCTTGCTTAAAGGATGCCCAAATGCCAAGTTAGACGCATTAGAAAGCCTTGAAATTTACAAACACCGACACGTGAGATTAAATCTCGAACCAGGAAACATTGATAGCGTACTATTCAAATTAGTCCCTGTGCCACCTCCTCCGAAACCCCCCCCCCCCCTCCCCTCCGGATCTCGATCGGATATAAAAGAGGCCCGTGACCGATCATCCTCACTCACTTTGAGTCACTACACTTGGCCCTGAAGATGGTCGCTTGGCGACCGAAATACGTATTGGCCAAAAAACTGTTTGAGGAAGTACGTTTCATCGACATCACTGGCACGTCATTATTTCCCTAGAATACCGTTGGTTTTTACCTTTACGTTCAGTCGCTGTTGGGTTCCCTCCCCATTGTGGGGTCTTTGTTTCTTCGGAGGATTTTTGGCCGCATCGTGGGAAGTTTGCCTCACCAACACTTTCGCTTGTGACCAGCTGTTGATGAAAAAGTTTTTACCTTAACGAACCTGCTGGCTTCAGATGAAAATTTTATATTCGGAATTTTTATAAAATTGACAAGAGATGATTAGTTTTTAGCTGTATGAAGCCTAATGGATGTAGGTGGTTATTTTTGTAATTTATAAGCTTTTCAAATTTTTTATTGGGATGAAACCGTAAATGTTTATGGTTGTCATATCAATACAAATTGTACGTTCTACATTTCTTTGAAATTTTGTTCGTGAAGCGCTTTGTTGAGGAAATGGTGAGTTTCCCATGGTTATTCAAACGGAGGCGTCACTCCGCTGTGCTCCGCTGACGCAGATGAGACGGGAAGCTAAAACTTGGCATGTAGGTAGTTGGATGTGTACTATAGACGATGCAACCCTAAAATTATAATCATTTCCATTTATTTTCATGCTTGATGTTTTAACTAGGCCGTTCATGTGGTAAACCAGATATGTGGGGTTTAATCATGTCATCTTAGTCCTAATGATTCATAAAAAAGTGTTGCCGTCATTAATGTTGCAGAGAATATACGTTTCTTCAATCAGAAATATCTTATTTTTTAACAACTGATTAGCATTTTAATTCGGCTACTATTTGTATGAATTCTGATGTAGGTTGCGAACATAAACAAAATGAAAAAGAAATTAAAATTTGAATGTAAAGATAATCATAGCGAAAAACGATATAATGTTTTTGGCCGTAACGAAACTTTTTTTGTTTGTCACCACTGTTTCATACACGTGCTGTAAATATTATTGCCTAATCCTATAAGAAAGAAAAATAAAAACAGTTATAAAGGAAGTTATATTAGCTTATTCATTAACGCTGTAACATCTTGCCCCGGATTTTGGCAAGTTGTTACGACCTTACTTCTTCCAAAAAAAACAATCCTTGTTAAAAAAAACGGTTCCATGCGCATTTAAAAAATTATTTTTTCAAGAGTCCAGATATAATTTTCCACCGAGAAACTACCATTTGTTCATGATTACCTTCACGAGATACGAGAAAAAACACACTCCTTCTAAGACTTTCGGGATTCTACCGCGTGTTGTTTCTTCTAGTGACGACTGTTTCGCCTCCATTCCAGGTGGCATCTTCAGGTATAAGTATAAGTCTTATAAGGAGTACGAAAACACCGCGGAAGCCTTCATATTAATTTGAGAAAAAACACAATTGAAAAAAACTGAAACCACTAGCCTTGGTCTCCCCTACCGGTGTAACGTGAGCTTCTCTCCATCCTGAAAAATCTACTCCATCATTTAGCGATTTTTTATACATTACTTTGAGGTAGAAAGCTGGTTTGTTTGATAAAGCTTTCATCACAATGCGGGGTGTGTTGTACGACCCATCCGATTTCTTTTTGCGAAATGCCATCTGCTGATAATTGTAATTCGCTCATTTTAAAATCTCTGCACGTGAGACAATGAATGCATTGACTGCTGTATACGTAGAAACATTTTTCGAAATAAGGATTTATTGGATTCGCCTCGAGGTGAGTCGCAATCATAATTACTTCGTCTGCAGTTGAAAGTTAAGGTGGACTGAGGAGGGGTCTCCTTGAACTTTGCACGCATATGCTTGTAAAAAATGTAACACGAAAATTTGATTTGTGGATTGAAAGCATGAGTTGTGCTCCACTGACTACATTTTCTGATTTTAATTTCAATGTTAATTGATGAATTATGTTTTGAAAGCAATTGGGATTATTTTTAACTGTGCATTGTGAAAACCCTCAAGACCCAGCAAGTATGTAATTAAATCGTAAATTGAGGTTTAATTGATAAAAATACATTTGGGGTTATACAAGACGTTAAATGGATTTCTTGCAATTCTAGAGCGGACAGTAGAGGAGGATTAATTGCGTCTGAGGGATACCGGGTCCTGTAATTTATTTCCATTCCACATCTCGAATCTCAACATAAGTATTTTGTTTTAAAAAAATGTCTGTAAATAAGATTTTCAAAGTATTTATTCACCAGGACTTAAAATATAATTCCATGTACACAACATTTTGATTTATATTATCATTTTAGATCAATGACATTAAATTTCTTCGATTTTGTCTTATTTTTGTAGGCTCATACCGAAAAAGGCGTTTTAAATCTTGTACATTGAGGTATTCAGTATCAGATACGTGTATTAATACTTCAAATTTCAAATTTATCCAAAGAAATAGAGAGTTGCAGTTTGTCGGCCAGTGTAGGAGGGCCATCTCAAATATATATTTTGAGGTATAAATACAGTTTCAAAATATTCACAATAATTATTGTCGCTAAAAAATAATTAATCACAGATTTGACATAACAAGGCCTTTAATTCCATTTGAAAATAGACTGATTCAGTTTTTAGGCCCTCGTTAGTTATTAATACGAATGAAAAATAATATTTCGTTTCCTAATTTGAAACTGGCGGACAATTCTAAACCCTTTATCTCGCTTAAAATTGTTGATTTTTCAAAAGCAAATATTTTCTTTAGAACGATAATTTAAGTAACTTAAACGTTTAAAATATTGTTCGAACATTGAATCGATTAAAATATGAAGAAAAACTGCTCGTGAAGAGAAAGGATTAATAAATAATCTAAATGAACTAAACTTTACGTTTTACAAATCGTTAAACAAGAAATATGAATATTATATTACAACAGCATCACAACAGCAAGACCCTGCTACCTCATATTAAGATATTATTTTCTTCTAAAACATAACAGTGATAGATATTTGTCATATTCCTTCAAATAATGTGACAGAATAAGTATACATAATAACCATTCCCACAAACACCAAAATGGAATTTATGTTTTCATGCTTGAGAAGCATACATCAAACAACACCTATTCATTTTGGCATCAAAATATCAATGGATGACGTACTTTCTTAACGTGTGCACTTTTGAGAGCTAACTCATAATTCATTTGAATCTTCCATATGATAATTTTTATAGCATTTTCTGAAAGAATTAATACCATTAACAGTGAAATACATTTTTGCGGTGTCATCTCTCCAATGTGGGGTAGAGATAACAACCAACGCTGGACCTAAACCACTTTTTTCAGCTTCTGGAACAATTTTATGCCATAAGCCTTATTTTTATTATTTCCATCCTTGTAGTGCATTGGACCATTTTGCCGTGTCTTATCGTCTGCGCTTTCGAGCCAGAAAATCAGCGAGGCACGGATGCTGCCAGCATAGGCTGGCTGATTTGGCCTGATGGTGGTGTTGAGCACCTCTTCCCCTGAGCGCTCTGAGGGCCACGGCCATCCTGCGTCCACTATGACGACATTCCTCGTGACCGTGGCAAAGAGATTCCACTTCACGCAAGAATGTTATGTCACAAGAGCTGACTGCAGCTCGGTTAGACGATGAAGCAGCTGAACCCTGTCGGTTTTAAAAAGAATATTAGTACCGCTGATCAAATCAATTTTATCTGTTTCGATGACCTAATGATGCTGCAGTTCAACGAAACTTTGTTAGTGAATTACATGTTTTCTTTTCTTTTTATAAATATGCTGTTTTCTTTGTGTATTCATTATGAATCAATTTCACAAATTTGATCCTTCCTTGAATAGTTTCATTGTTATGAATGATAACACAGTTTTTCCATTAAGTGTAAATCATATTTACTCAAATATACAAACAAAATACAAGTATTATTTTTTACGAATAAAACCTCAAAAATCTTGTTTTATACGTACATTATATTTCTCTTACATATATTTCACCGTTCTATAATTATAACTTACACAAATACTGCAGACTTCGTGCCAATTACAGAGGTCCAGGAATAAGTGCTGGTAGTCGCCAGCTAAGTCTCCTATTCCTTCACAGTTTGTGGTCAGCCTATCCAATGCTGGGCACTCTCCTCCAGAAACTTTTCAAGATAAGAGGCGAAACTAATTCATATATATTTAGAATATCTCATTATACTATTAGCAACAGGATATTTTTGAACAAGTGGATAAATGAGCACAATATTAATTCCAGGCTACAAATGAAAGTCATGCACGCGTCTTAGGAGTTTGGAAAGCAAATTATGAATATTTTTTTAATTCCCTTATTATTAAGAGACGTCTGTGTAACTCGTTATTATCGAATCTGCAAAATGATAATTTTAAAAAATTGCGACAAATCAGGGTTAGTGAAAAGTTTAGGATACGTGCCAACGTTCTTTTTGGATTATTCTGCAGTGAAAATAGGCAGGAGCCAAGCTCTGACGAAACATATACGAGTATTCTTAAAATATTGGAATATACATGGTTAAAATATAAGCCTGGAGTAGTGAGCCTAGAATTATACGCGATAATAATTGTATAGTAATTGACGAAAGAAACTCATTAATTTAATATTTTATTTCAAATCACTCCACGTGCATCAACCGGGGCTTCCGTCTGTTTCCCCGCACTCGGACGCTTGCCTTTACCCACCTATGTCGTTTTCCCTGACGTCGACACCTTGCACTCCTCCACCCATGTAACCCTCGCTAAGCGGCTCAGCGATCGGTGGTCCCAGGAACATACCCTCTTCCTCTCTTTTCTTCTTCCTTTTCCTCTCTTCCTCTTCCGTTCCTCCACTTCTTTCCTCCTCCCTCTCCCCCTCCGGCCCCCGGCGCTGGGCCAATTTCACTGCGTGCCCATCCGATAGCCTCTCCCCATTTTCCTCCGTGTCCTTCCCCTCTTCATCCTGCAGGCTGGCCTTGAACTCTCCCAGAGCTTTGCGCATCTTTTCAAGACTGTACGCCGCTGCCAGGCGCGACAGTACTCTTCCACGTACCTCCTCAGCCTCTTTCCTGCCCCCTGGCGTGCCCTCGTGAGCACCCGTGTCTTTGATCGCTTCCTCCACTATAGCGTCCTCCACTTTCCTCAACCTGTCGTCCATGGCGTCTTCCGATTCTTCGCCCCCTTCCGTCTCTTCTTCGGCCCTCGACGCCCCCGCGAATGGCGGCCCGCTGCGCTTCTCTTGTACTGGACCGCCTCCTCTCTTGCGCTTCGCGGCGTTCGTGGACATGGCCAGAGTCTTGTAGTACTGGTTGAGCAGCCAGTCGTCCAGTTTCTCTTCCTCAGCCGTCCTTCTCTTCTTTTTCTCGCCCTCGCTATCTCCCTCGCTTTTCTTCTTCCTTCTGTCCATCCCGAAGTATTCCGACCAATCGACAGACTTCTTCACTTCCTTTTTCTCCTCATCCTTCGCTTTCCTTTCCTCCACCACCTCTTTCTCCCCTCCCACCTTTTCTTTCGCTTTCTTCTCCTCTCCTTCGTTCACTTCCTTTCTTCCCTCTTTCTTCTTTCCCTCCGTCGTTCCATTTTCCCTCGCTTTCGTCTCGTTCCCCTTCGCACCTTCGCCATCGCCGAATATGTGGCTTAGCGCCTCAGCCACCTTTGGATCCGTCTTTATCTCCTTTTTCTTCCTCTTGGTCCCTTCTTCGATCGCCGCCGCCGCCGTCGGAGCAGCATAGCTCCTCTTGAATGCCCTCTTGGCCACGGGGAACCTTCTCTGCCGTGGACCGTACTCCAGCTCCTCGCCTTCGCCCGCCGCCCACCGCCTCGGTTTGTCCCGCGATGCCAGCCATGCTTCCGGTTCCTGTTCCCGATTGCGATACGCTTCCGACTCTTCGTCATAGTCCATAAGCTGCGGCTTCTGGGCATAACCGGAAGATTTGAGGGCGTAGTAAAGATTCCTCAGCCTCTGTTCCTCGTCAACCGCTCCCTCGCCGCCTCTCCTTCTTCTCCCGAATGCGTCGTAGCCTCCTCCTCCGCCCATCCATCCGATAGGAGAGTTGAAATAATCGAACCCGGGTCCTCCGTCCCCGCGGTTCCTATTGCGCGATCCTCCTCGGAGTCTTTTCTTCATCTCTCTTCGTTCTTCGTTGTCCTTGTCGCAGTTCCCACCGTCGGTTTTCCCAGTGTTGTCGGTCTTGTACTTTTCCCACAAGTCCTCCAGCAGTTCCAAGTAAGCGTCCAGCTTGTTCACGTCGTCGTCGTAGCCGGAATCTTCATCGCCTGGTACGACCCTCGCCTCCGCCGTGTTTCTCCCTCCCCTTCTCCGCCTCCTCGCGCCTCCCTCCGTCTCCTCCTCGCCCTCCTCCGCCTCCTGCTGCGCCTCCTCCTCCAGCCTCTTCACCGCGGCTAGGAACCTCTTCTTCTTCTCATCCTCCTCCTCGCCTTCATCTCCCTCTGCATCGGCTCGCAGCCTCTCGCGGAACGCCGTCGTTGCGAACGGCGGACCGACGAACCTACCCGGCGCCCCGCCGCTCCTCGCGCCTCGCTCCCTGAACGCCGACCGTCTATCATCTTCCACTCCCTCCTCCTCCCCTCCTTCTTCCTGATCCTCCTCCTGTTCCTCCTGCTCCTCCCTGGTTCCTTCGAGGTATTCCATCAGAAGCCTTTCCAGCGCTCTAGCCCCAGCGGCTGTCTGCTCTCTGCCGCGGCCAATCCCGCCTCCCTGCATCGCCGCCCCCCCGCGTCCTCCGCCCCTCTGGTAGCCGTAGCCGATGTCCTCCGGCTGGCCTTCGCCCTCCTCGGCCATAGAGAGGAATTCCAGGGGTCTCAGGTCGTTGCTTCCGCCGTTCCTCTTCGCATTTTCATAACGGTATCTAAAGTGCAGAGCAGGAAAAAATTGAGAGAATTGATTCTATGAAATATTTTTCGCTTAAGAATTATTTTAAAGACCTTTGAATGAGAATTGTATAAATATTATCAAAGTGGGACAATCTCTCGTAAATACTAGATTTTCCAAAAACAAAAGAATTTGGTGTCAAATGAGTCAGAGGTAATTTTGCTCTTCAGATAAACAAAACGACTCCAACTCACCATAACCATCCATTTTTATCTCGGCATCCGCGATACACTTAGAAACAAGTAGGAAAAGTATATTCCATAAATAGAGCATATAGAGATTTAATAGGCGTTCCTTCCATCCCCATACCTCCACCTTAGTTGGCCACTGCCGTCGTTTGTCTTCCTCTTTTGCTGATGAGATCATACCGAAACCTCCGATCTACGTGTGTCTCTCTCCGACACCTCAGCGGCTCTCATATTGGTAAGTTCCACTGGGCTTCCTTTGATCAACACATAGTTGCTGTTTACACACCTATTTACCTTTTCTCTTCCATAAGTAGGCCCATTTACATTCTCCGTAGTTGTGCTGTAGAGTTGTACTTAACTTTTTTCTATATATTCTCGCGAATGTGTAGTGAACGTTGTTATTCTTTATTTTCTTTATAACAGTGTTTTATGGGAAAACTAATGCGATAATATTTTGAGAAAGTGATCAATTATTAATTTCAAAATTAATCAGTTATTAAGCAATTAAAATAATTGAAAATGGAAGTGAACTTGCCACAGACAGTAAGGGCGGCGGGTGGCCGTTTCACCTTCTTTTAATTTTCTGCCTCGTCTAGGGAATTTTCATACCCAATATCCTCAACCCCCCTCCGCCTTCTTCCCCCTCCCCTAGAGACGGCGTTCGGTCTCTGTCTATTTCTCGCCCTTTCATCTTGCCTTCCCGCTGATTTTATTTGCTTCCATGTGCAGTCTTAATCCGTCATAAAATGCACCCAGTATGGCAAGAGTGTGAACCCAAAGCGTGGCAACAATCAACTAACTGACACTCAAACAATTTTTCTTAGTTGCCCTGTTCCCTGTACGTGGGCTTGAGGGTCATATTCCACTAGAAATATTTTCCTCTTCTATGGCCCTTCATTTCTCGTATTTTATTATTCTCAAGTATTGACAAATTGAATATGCAATTGAATTTTCCATTTCAAGGATCGGTTGTATCTTACCAGTGCTTCGAAGCTGTTCTAAACAAGTGTCTCCATTTTACTTTAGCTTTAATTATAATTTTTAACCCTATTAACAATCCTACTAAGTTATTACTGTTAATATCTGTAACAATTTTATGCAATCTTACATCCATTCCACATAGCCTTGTATTTTTTGTTCTTATAAATATTTTAAGTAACCCTTATAAACAAGTGCAGCATGACTTCCAAACGAAAAATAATAGCTGAAAGTGAACCTGATCAAAAAAGGCAGAAAAAATTATGACTTTGAGTCTAAAAGTGGAGTTAATAGACTATCCGTCTAAAAGCAATAATTTGGCATTAGTTGGAAGCCATCATAAATGAGTGAACGGTGTGGTACATACGGAAAAATTAGAAAAATATCAGGGCAAGTGTCACAGCATTTGCACCCGATAGTGTTAAAGCATCTTTTCAGACCCGTGACCAAGCTCTCAAGAAAACGGAGAAAGCGTTCTGTTTATGGATTGAAGATCAAACTCAGAGAAACGTGCCATTGAGAGGATCTGTGATAAGGAACAAGCGAAGCGTCTCTACTATTAAATCCATGAAGCCTCCGGGGGTGAAGGTAGTAGTTCCAATGCAGCTTCTCCCATCTTCCAGATCAGCAAAGGTTAGATTGAAAATTTTAAAAGACGCTTTCACCTCCACAATGTAAGATTAGTGGAGGAAGCGGCATCGGCTGACCATTTAGCAGCAGAAAATTGCCCGCCCCAACTTAAGCTATTCGTAGAGAAGAAGCATGCATGAGATCTTCAATACCGATGAAACAGGAATTTTTTGGATGAGAATTCACTCTCGCACTTTCTTGTCCATGGAATTTAAGGCGGTTAAGTACCGGATTACTCTTCTATTCTGTGGTGAATCCGATGGTGATATATAAATCTATGAACCTTTGCGCCCTCTAATTAAAAGATAGGATAATCTCCTGGTGTTCTGAGGAGCAAACAGGAGGGCCAGGATGACTGCTAAGTTCTTTTTGGAATAGTTTAATTAGTGCTTCGTACATGGAGTGAAAAAGTACCTTGCGGTCAAGAACCTAGCTTTCAAGGTCCTTCTGAATACCTGCAGTTCGCCCACTCGAACGTGGAGTTAGTGTTCCTACCACCTAATACCACATCTCATCTCCAACCGATGGATCAGGGTCTCATATCGACATTTAATTCAGATTAAACTCGCCGCACATTTGCGAGAATTATCTACCAGATGGATTCCTCTATGTCAGTTAGTGATTGCTGGAAAAGGTATAACGTCGCTGACAGTATAAAAAATATCAAGGGATCTCTAGATGAAATCAAGCCTTTGACTTGGAATGCGTGCTGGAGGAAGCTGTTGCCTGATGTTGTGAAAGATCTGAAAGGCATCTCTTTGGTATAAGAAGAGTGCGGAGGATTGTGAATTTGGCACATGATGTGGGAGTAGAGAGTTTCGACGATCTCAAAGAAAGCGAGGTTGCGGGACATATCAGTACGCCCCTGAATAGCTCTAGTTGCAGGTGCCAGATGTACATCAGGGAAAGTTTACGGAGAAGTATTTTGCGATGTGCGGTGATTTCTTTAGCCGCTTGAAGGAAAGTGGCGTCGAGGTTGGCCGTGGAATTCAATCATTGGCGAAGATTAATGACGAATGATTTAAATTTAGCAAAATGGGTGTTGGGGAGTGTGGTGTAATGGTGTATGGTGGAACGGGTGATATTAAGCGAGGCGAGGTGATACGTGAGGGCAAGGGAGGCACGGATTGGTGGAGGAAGGCCTGCAAGAGAAATTATGATTGTGACGCATTTGGGAGTGAGCCAATGTTCAAGGCAGAAGTTGAGGAATTGATTTTGCAGTTGAGGGATATGCGTCTGCGGAGACGGGTCAGTTCCATAGTGGAAGAGAAGGATAAGAGAAATAGACAACAGGAGAGAAATGTAAAGATTAGTAGACAAATAAGAAAGATACGATGAGGTATATATAATCTTGAGGGATAGGAAAGGTAGTGATGACGGTGGCAACAAGGTGTAGGAGAGAGCCCGGTGGACACTTACCATTTTGGCGATCCGCTGGATGTGTCCAAGTAAGACACGTAAAAAGAAACACAAAAATGGGAGATTTTCGGGCTTAAGCCCTTCTGCAGCAATAGAGTGAAACTAAATGTAAGTGAAACTTTGGGTGGGAGTGTGAGGATGACAGGGTAATGTGAGGAGTTTGAGGATTTGAGGAGACGGGGAAAAGGGAGGGATGGATGGCACAATACCACACTGAATTTTCTAATTGATTTGTTTCTAGGAACGCTTTGATCTTTTTGCTATTTGATCTCTAATCCAATGCACTCTATCACAAATTATTTTCCCAACCACAAGTTTTTAATGTTTTTTTTTCAACTGCGAATTGTGTAGGCATCTATGTAATTTGTATCTATGTACGAGTATGTGTGAACTTATGCATACCTATGTGGGTATGTATGCGTATATAAGTGGACGATTGCGTAAATTGGTTCTGTGATGGCTCTTGCTGTTATCCATAGTTTTAATGTTGAAAAAAATGTTAATCTTTTTTTAAATCAAAATCTTTAAGTTTTTAGCCTTTTATATAGTTCCTTCTCCTTTTATTCTCTTAAAACACAGGTTTTTCATCTATTATCATTCACCTTGACTATATAAGTTTTTGAACATGTAATTATATGATAAATTATCTTATAATTATTATTTTAGGTTTGTGCAGGTTTTTCACCCCCCCCCTTTATTGTGGGTGTTTTTCTGCAAGTGGGTTTTAGTACGTTTTTTAAAAAGAAAAAGTAGAAAAAGTATACTCCGTAAATGGAATACACATAGATTTCAAAGGGGCTCTCTATGGGAAATGCATTTAAAATGGAATGGAATGATTGCGCGGTTCTTGAATTTTTATCTCCAATACTATAAATCACTTTTTGCGGTAAAGGCTGTGCTGTATCCGAATAACGCTTCTGTGTGTACCTCACAGATCTTATAAGAGCATGGGAGAGAAAATATGGGGTTTTAATTGTTTTTGGCCGATAGAATAATCGTAGCGATTGATGTAAACAAAATCTGTGATATTATGTTTGGGATTTTCTCGAATTTTTATCTCTGAAACTACAAGTCGTAATTGTGCAGTCTTGCGGACTTTTTTGTGGTTTTATTGTCTTTTATTCGAATAGATTTCCAAATATATATCTTGCATATCGTATAAGAGCATGGGAGAGAAAATATGGTATTTAATTTTTGGTCGACGGATGCCATTTAACTAGATACTTGTATACGTTTATTTATGTGCTTATATAAATTGGAAGTGGAAAATCAGAATTTGTCGATAAATTTTAACAAGATGGAAAATAATACTCCGTAAATGGAATACACAGAGATTTCAAAGGGGAAATTAAAGGAAATTAGGAAATTAGAATTATCCGAGCTTTTAGCCGGGTTTGCAGTTTCGATTTTTTCATGGAAATAAATAAAAACGTACTTCAGCTACTGAAGATGAGAGCTTAGCTCTCGAAATGCGTATCTAGTGAGTTTTTCCAGAGTGATTGTGCGTTTGTGTGTGCTTCATTTCCTATTTAGCTAGTTTCCGACAACAGGTCCCTGTAGGCCATCGTACTGCAACCTTGTAAGTATAAATATAATTTTCTCTCCCCTCTATTTTTCTTTTATTGACGTGTGATTGCTCACTTGGATTATCTTACGGTTCAGGAGTTTTTATTTATTTCCATTCTGTACACCGTAGTCTCCAAATTTCATTTTCATTGATTTGTCATGCTCATTTCACTCACTAATATTTTAATTCAAACTCAAGGTACTCTCGAGATAAGTTACCAATATTCCCTCTTAATTGGTATAAACAAATTAAATATAAATTCAAATTTGATATTTTGCTAAGAACATTCGTAATAAGTTTTATAATTTTACAAATAATTAATACGAGCCTCTAATCAGAATATGATTTTTATGGCACCCCTCCCCAAAAAATCAAAATTCTGGCCACGAAATACACATCCTCAAGATATCTTTAGTATGAGTACCAAATTTTAAGTCTGTAAGTTTCTTGGTTTTTGAGATATTTTGATTGGTTTGATTTCTATTACACCTTCCTACCCTTCCCCCAAAATCAAAATTCTGGTCCCGAGGTGCACACACTCAAGGTCTCATTATTAAGCGTACCAAGTTTTAAGTCACTAA
Source organism: Tanypteryx hageni (assembly GCA_028673005.1). Taxonomy (NCBI): domain Eukaryota; kingdom Metazoa; phylum Arthropoda; class Insecta; order Odonata; family Petaluridae; genus Tanypteryx; species Tanypteryx hageni. The sequence goes on along the minus strand of CM054113.1, from coordinate 124,760,348 downwards.
GTTTCTTGATTTCCGAGAAATACTGTCCACACACAGACACACGCCACCTTTTATTACATAGATTGTAAGATACATATGAAACGGTATTGAAAGATTGGGCCATTCTCGAATTTTTATCTCCGAAACTTAACTCGTAATTATGTGGTCTCTCATACATTTTTCTGGTAAATGTTGTCCACTATTTGAATAAATGTTTTAATCTATACCTCACCGACATATAAGAGCATGGGAGAGAAAAATTTGGATTTTAAATTATTTTTTGCCTAGAGAACCGTCTTAGTGTTCGATGTAAACAAAATATGTGATGTTTTGCTGTGGATTTTCTAGAAGTTTTAACTCGTAATTACGTGGTCTCGCGGACTTATTTGTGGCAGTCCTCTATCCGAATTAATTTTTGGATCTATACCTCACAGATCATATAAGAGCATGGAAGAGAAATACGGATTTTTAATTGTTTTTTACCGAGTGAATCGTCTTAGCGATCAATTTAAATAAAATATGAGATGTTTTACGTGGGATATTTTTTCGAATTTTGATCTCCGAAACTACGATATAACCCCTAATTATTTGGTCTCGCGGGCATGTTTGTATTAAATGTTGATCTCTATCCGAATAAATTTTTGAATCTATATCACACAGATCATATAAGAGCATGAAGGAGAAAAGTATTGTATTTTATTTTTGGTTGACGGATGGCATTTAACGAAGTAGGAGTATAAGTTTATTAAAGTATTTATGTAAAGTGGAAGTTCTAATTGACAGATGCAGTTCAAAATCACAATCGGGCGATAAATTTTAATAAGGGTCACGCCTATTTAATTTAAAATCTGCCCTCTCTCCCTTAAATTCTCCTCCCTGTCTCTTTTCCATTCTCTCTCTCTCCCTCCCATTCTCCTCTCTCTCTCCCTCCCATTCTCCCCCTCTCTCCCTCCCATTCTACTCCGTCTCCATTCCCCTCCCCCTCTCCTTTCCATTCTCCTCCCCCTCTCCTTTCCATTCTCATCCCTCTCTCCCTCCCATCCTCCACCCTCTCTCCCCCATTCTCATCCTCTCTCCCTCCCATTCTCCTCCCTGTCTCCATTCCACTCTCCTCCCACTCTCCCTCCCATTCTCCCCCTCTCTCCCTCCCATTCTACTCCGTCTCCATTCCCCTCCCCCTCTCCTTTCCATTCCCCTCCCCCTCTCCTTTCCATTCTCCTCCCCCTCTCCTTTCCATTCTCATCCCTCTCTCCCCCATTCTCCTCCTCTCTCCCTTCCATTCTCCTCCCTGTCTCCATTCCATTCTCCTCCCCCTCTCCTTTCCATTCTCCTCCCTCTCCTTTCCATTCTCCTCCCTCTCTCCCTCCCATCCTCCACCCTCTCTCCCCCATTCTCCTCCTCTCTCCCTCCAATTCTTCTCCCTTTATTCCCCCATTCTCCTCCCTATCTCCATTCATTCTCCTCCCTCTCTTTCTCCCAGTATCTTCTCTCTCCTTCCCATTCTCATCCCTTTCTGTCTCCCATTCTCGTGCATTTTTCCCTCCCATTCTCCTCACTCTCTCCATCCCCTTCTCCCTTTTATATAATATGGTGAGGCTGATAAATAATTTATTAGCTTTCTCTACGAATACGAAATTTATATCGGTTTCTATTCTGTCAAACTGGTGGCTCGCGGGCAGGGCCGTAGCGACCCTTTCTATACCTTAGTTCGGCTGAATGCGAATCTCTGTCTTAACTTAAACTTTCGAAATTTCATACAAATGTTTTATTTTTTGAAAATGAGAGAAGATTTATTTTCATAGTTATTGAAGTACAATTGAAGGCGTTTCCCGAAGTATTGTTTTTAATGGCAAAACATACAGTTTTCTAGGTAAAGTCTACTATTCAAACTTTGGCCATCATTAAACAAGTGTAATCCTTATGCAGCCCTTCCATGACAGCCATCACTTCAATGCGGCCCTGATATCTCTTCGAGTTTGACATGCCTGCTATACATCGTTGTCAATTTTCATTTAATTCATCATGGACGCTTTTGTCCATCCAAATAACTTATAAAAGCTATATTTAGGCTGATTTCCATAGGATACAACCTAATGAAATGGTCCTGCCCGTGTGTGTGTCCCCTACTAACAACTTTTGCATCAATGGGCCGATTTTCATGAAACTTGGTATGAGGATCGTGCTGCCAGGGCTCACCTCCGGGGTATATTTTTTATTTGGCGAAGATTGAAGTTCCGGGTTAGATTTCAGGAACGTTTTTTCCCTATTTGTTTTTCATAGGAAGTGTCAAATCCATCGTGCAGAGATGTTTTCTTTAATATTTTAAAATATCTTAAAATTGGGATATCGGAGAGAGGTTTGTACTATTTTAAGGAGGAAAGTATGCATATTGTAATTCTTAACACAAAATTCTGTTAATTGATCGTGTTGTCTTGAATTTTTACTAAAACATATCGTTTTTGCATTTTAAATAGCATTTTATCGGATTGTTGCCATGGAGACGATTATTACCGAACTCGGCTTGAGCATAGACGAGTGAACAAATGGGTTATTTTCTTTTCCACTCGACTACCGTTCATCAATGGACAGCTGATCCATACATATTAGCGTATAAAAGTAACATTTATTAAATTCGTTTATTAGAAAAATAATTGCAAAATATGTCAGAAAGAGATTTTCACATTGCTTTTAGTATTTTAATCCTAATCATTGATAAACTATGAATTACAAATGGTATTTATGGTATGAGAATTGCTTGGAATGACTAACACATACTGAAATATTTCCTGCCAATATAAGTAATCAATTCTGGACGTCAACTTTGGGAAACTAGCCTTCATAAGTCCTGGTTTGAACTTCTTGTTTCCAACAGCTTAATTACTTTCTCAATATGTAGTATATGAGCAAGTATTATATCCCCGGAAAAATCGAATTCGAGACTTCTACGGAAATACACATTTTCAGGTATCCTGAGTACGTTTTCACTATTTTTCTCAATGATACGTGTGTGTGTGTGTGTGTGTGTGTGTGTGTGGTGCGTGTATGGTAGGAATATTTTGGGCGGTTCAACAAAAAAACTAATCATCAGATTGGCAAAAAACTTAATATTTAAAAGGTTTATTAGTACTTCAAGATCTGTATAGATTTTGGCTAAAACTGGTTAACCAGAAGTGGAGGTTTCCTCTTGTAATTCTTCAATTTAAGCTTTTTAACCATATGTTGCCTTGCCGACCGTGTCACCGTTAAACCAAACAATACAACCTGGAAATTGGATTTCGGCGTCAGACCCCTCACCCCCTCCGAAGCATATTTCAGGGTACGTGCATTATATGTATGTAGATACCTGGAATGTAAGGACCTTATTAAGAGCTGGAAAATTGGAAAATCTCAAGAGAGAGATGGAGATAAACAAGATGGACATTATTGGGATAAGCGAGGTGAGATGGGAGGGAAATGGTGAGTTGAGGAGTGATGATACCAAGTTATACTACTCGGGGAATACAAGGGGGAGAAACGGGGTAGGAATGATAGTTAATAAGAAGATTGAACTGAGTGTTACCAGGGTCATTTATGACAGTGATAGAATTATTGGACTGAAATTAAATGCAAAACCAAAGATCATGCTAGTCATCCAAGTGTACATACCAACCGGCGACCATGACGATGGGGAAGTGGAGGAAGTTTATGAGAGAATAAGTGCCATACTGGACCAGGAAGGAAAGGGATTCTGTAAAATAGTGATGGGAGACTGGAATGCGAGTGTGGGAGAGGGACGAGCCGATGGAGTTGTGGGGCAGTTCGTCCTGGGACAGAGAAACGAAAGGGGAGAGAGACTTATCGAGTTCTGCAAAGAGAGGAGCATGATAATAACAAACACCTGGTAGGAGAAGGCTATATACATGGAAATCGCCAGGTGACATGTACAGGAAACAGATAGACTATATATTGGTTGAAGGAAGGTATAGGAACGGAAGGAAAAGATTGTGTGGGCTTCCAGGAGCAGACATAGCAAGCGACCACGTGCTGCTAATGGTGTAAATGAAGATCAAAATGAAAAGAGTTAGAAAAGCAAAGATGGCTAAGAAATGGAAACTAGAGAAACTGAAAGAAAGGCAGAAAGAGGAAATCGGTTATGATATGGCAAACCAGATGAAGAGAGGAAATACATAGAACGAAGGAGTAGAGGAAAAATGGAAGAGAATTAAGAATGGAATAGTTAATGTGGCGGAAAGGGAAATAGTATACAGGAAAGGCAAGAGAGCTAAGAAACCCTGGTTAACAGGGAAAATGACAGCAAAGATGGAGTAGAGAAGGAGATACAAGAATGTAAACACAGAGGAGGGGAGAAGGAACTACCAGCGGTTGAACAATGAACTGAGGAGGAAGACGGAAAGGGCGAAGGAAAAGTGGCTGGAGGAGGAGTGCAAGGAGATACAAGAGCTCGAGAAGAGGGGAAGGTACGACCAGCGTATCAGAAGGTCAGGAGTATTACTTGGGATGGACAGAGATCTGGAGGAGGAGGCTCAAAAGAAATTGAGAGCAAGAATGGTAGGATACTGAAGGAGGAAAAGGAGGTTATGTGCAGGTGGAAAGAATACATGGAGGAGTTGTATAAGGTAAAGGAAAAGTCGGCAGAGCTGGAAATTGAGAAAGAAGGGGAAGTGGATAGGGAGGAGATTGGGGAGGCAATACTGAGGGAGGAAGTAGTGGCAGCTATGAAGGAAATGAGGGAAGGAAAGGCGGCAGGAGTAGACGGGATACCTGTGGAACTGTTCAAGTGTCTGCAAGACGAAGGCATTGAAGAGGTGACCAACCTGTGCAATGCGATATATGAGAGTGGGGAGTGGCCGGAGGAGTTCGTCAGAACGGAAATGATACCACTACCTAAAAAGAAAGGGGCAAAGAAGTGCGGGGAGCATAGAACTATTAGTCTGATAGCTCACGCGGCCAAGATAATGTTGAGAGTGATGAATAGAAGGCTGACGAGGGTAATGGAAGGGAATGTAGCAGAAGAAAAATTTGGATTTAGGAAAGGAATGGGTACGAGGGATGCCATAGGGGTGGTAAGGACGATTGGAGAGAGGTATTTAGAACGGGACAAGGGTATCAGTCTGTGCTTTGTGGACTTGGAAAAGGCTGTCGACTGTGTGAGGTGGGAAAGGATGATGGAGTTATTGAAGGAGAAGAAAGTAGACTGGTGAGACAGAAGGTTGATAAGGAATCTATACATGAGACAGGAGGCGGCCATGAGGATAGGGGAAAGTAGGACGGAGTGGTTCGAGATTGGGAGAGGAGTTAGACAGGGCTGCTGTTTGTCACCAACCCTGTTTAACCTCTATACTGAAGAAATGATAAAGGAGTGTTGGGAGACGAGCACAGGAGTAAGCGTTGGAGGAAGAATTACATCGTCAATTAGGTTTGCTGACGACATGATACTGTTTGCTGAGAGGACGAAAGACTTGAGAGAGATGCTACAGAATCTGGTGAGCGTGGAGGACAGATATGGATTGAAAATAAATGGAAAGGAAACGAAAGTAATGAGAATAGGGGGAGAGGAAAGGATGGAAGTGCAGGTGAGGGGGGAGAGGATAGAGCAGGTGGAACAGTACAGGTATCTTGGTACGTTGTTGACAGAGGACTGGAAATGTGAGAAGGAAATTAAGATGAGAATAGGTTTGGCAAAGGAAGCGTTCAATAGAAAAAGGAAGCTATTTAACAGCAAGATGGATTTGGGATTGAGGAAGAGATTGGTTAAGTGTTATGTTTGGAGTGTGATGCTATATGGGTCGGAGACATGGACATTGAAGAAGAGAGACAGGGAGAGGGTGGAGGTATTTGAAATGTGGGTGTGGAGGAGGATGCTGAAGGTTAAATGGACTGACAGGATTACAAATGTGGAAGTGCTAAGAAGAGCAGAAGAGGAAAGGAGTTTGATGGACACGATAGTGACTAGGAAAAGAAATGGATAGGGCATGTTTTGAGATGAGAGGGATTACTGGAGGATGTTACCGAAGGAACGGTGGAGGGAAGAAAGAAAAGAGGAAGAAGAAGAATAAAAATGTTGGATATTCTAAGGGAGGGAGGAGGGTATGGGGAGATGAAGAGAATGGCACAGGATAGAGAAAGGTGGAGGAGGAGCACCTGAACCTGCAGATAGGCAGAACACTGTTTATTATTATAGATAGTCATGTGCTGGAAACATCAGAGTTATTAATTATGTGTGCGTAGTGATTAAACTAAGAGTGCACAAGTAACAAATGAAAGAATTAACCAATAAATATAAAGGCAAAATTTAAAAAATAATATTTATTAGCATTCTATTTAATTTTTAAAATCAAAGTGTACAAAATTAACCATCAAAACGTGTACAGGGAGATTAATAGGTATCAACACCTGAAAATTAATGAAATGTCAGAAAAACAACCTTAAATCAAGAATAGTAAGTAAGTTAGTGTTGCTTTGGTTAATTTCTCGGAAGAAAATCGAAATGCATGTTGCAAGTGAGTGCTCAGTACAGAAAGAATAAGCGTATTATATCGGATGAGTAAGGAGATGATTTATTGGGTCCGAATTCCATCAAACTACCGAGTCTTGTGTCGCGTTTTTTATTCAAAATCCAACTTAATGGTTTACATTCCAGCATTTTAGTGAGGTACATATGTATGCATATCCGTATATGACAATAGGCTACCAATATAAAGATATATATGTAATTGAGAAAAAAAAACTACTTTGAGGTATTTGTTTACAGTTTTGGAAGATATATTCACGTTTATTATTTTGTTAACTGCTTAAGAATCACGTGGATCTGAATTGTTATAATCTGAGAGCCAATCCGCTTGAAAAGGACTTCCTTGTACTCCCAAAGATATTGCCACCTCCTCGAGCAATAACTGCAATGCGGATTTTGCGAAAGTTAAGTTTTTCCCGCCGATTATGGCTTCCAGATGGAAATAGCAATTAGCGGCCCTCACCTGCCCAGTCCGCCGTAGCTGTCGAAAGGGCGACCGGCTAAATCTCTCTGCCTCCTGGAAATGGCTTCAAGGGCCGGCCGGAGGCTGTCACTGCCTTCGGTCTCATCCCTTCCAGTCACCCCCGACGCTTCCTCCACGTCTTGCAGCAGCAGGCGCCCAGGTTCTGCCGTGCTCCGGTAACACCAGACCAACAACAGGCAGCAAATGAACCGCAAGTTAGCGTTCATCTGAAATAATGTGGAAAAATCTAGTAAATTTCCGCAGGCCGCTGTCAAAATATATTTAATGATCAACGATTATAAGGCTTACAGTTGAACGCTGTGGTAATGCTTCAAAAGAAGAGCACATCCGAAGATTTAAAGATCAGTATTTTGATCATTATAAATCTGTTTGCAGATATTCGAAAATTTTTTCGAATGGTTTAAAAAGGTAAATTTTCAACCCAAATACATCTCCTGTCATTTGAGTCAGCGTATATTTAAATTCTGCCTCGATTCCAAACAATTAACATACATTTTTATAAATGGGCTGAAAACCTCGACAAACGACACTTTGTTGCCGTCGCCGTAAGCAGACAGTCGAACGATTCAAACTCGGTGACTGTGAAGTGTTCGACGCAAATGTAGAGTGAGTGGCGAAGAGGATGCAGGGACAGGAAGAGCCCTCTCTCCCACCCAAACCTCCCCACTTCGCACAACCTTCCCCTACTATTTAATCCCTCGCTCATATCTCCCCCAATATCCCGGGGAGCCGGTGGTGTAGTAGTTAGAGTGTAGGCCCCGCCAGATAATGCGATACCCAGTTCAAATCCTGTAAGATTTTTCCGAGGACGCCCTGCCCCCTATTTGTGCGTGTTGTAACTATGGAAATGAGGACGAGCCAATGAGAAAAAGAGAAATGAGGAGCGCGCTCAAATCAAAACTCCATCCTCCGGAAGGGACGTTAAGCCGTTGGCCCCCTCGGTGCTCTTCGTTAAGAGCAGGCTAAAAGCCAGCACCAGGTTTCTCTCCTCCATTCCTATCCGGCTACCCATTGCATTACCTCTTAGATACCCATTGCGCGCATGAAGAGGCGAATCAGCTGGGAACACCATCATCATAGGTAGTCTGTCCGTAGACAGGTCTGTGATTATTCGTGATTAAACCTGGTTCTCCATATACTCCTATTTTCCGCTGTTCTCTTCATATCATGATAACTCTCTTTCCCTTTCAAATCGTCTATCAGCTGAAACCTTTTCCTGCCTCTTTCCCTTTTTCCATCTAGTTTTCCTTCTAACATGTCTTTAATCATACTCTCTCGCTCCTCAGGTAATGTCCTACCATGTTTGCCTTCCTCTTTCTAATAGTCTGTATAATCATTCGCTTCTATCCTTCTCTTCGTAGCACTTCATCGTTTTTCATTCTATCTGTCCATTTTATCTTCAGTATTCTCCTCCAAGTCCACATTTCAAAGCTTTCCAAGTATTTGATGTCATTTTACCTTAGTGTCCATGTTTCTGCCCCTTACGAAGCTATACTCCATACATAGCATTTTATGAACTTCTTGTTGATATCTTCCCTTATATTTCCCATAAGAAGGTGTTTATTTCTTCATTAAGCCGCTTTTGCTTTTCCTATTGTAGTTCTGATCTCATCCGTACATTTTGCTTCTCTTGTTATGATGCTTCCAAGGTATTTATAGTCTGAAACTTGTTCTAAAAACTGTCCTTCAATACTTATGTTCAGATTCTCTACTTTGCCCGATATTCGAATGACTGGATTTTTCTGTATTTATTTCCATACCGCATTTTCTACCTGTTATTACTAGTCTATTTATAATTTTCTGGAGTTCCTCTTCCTTTCTTGCTAAAAGTACTTGATCATCCGCGTATTTTACTGTCCTTATAATCCTTCCTCCAATTTTGAAATCTCCCGTGCCTTCTAACGCTTCTTGCATTATCCATTCTCCAGACATATTGAATAGGGTCGGCGACAGGCAGCAGCCCTGTCTTACTCCTCTACCGATATTTACTCCGCAGGTGTCCGCATTCTCCAACCTGACCTTGCCAACTTGATTCACATATAGATTCCTGATTAGTCTCCTGTCTTTCCAGTCTACACCTATATCCTTTAATATCTTCATCAACATTACCAAATTTACTCTATCAAAGGCCTTCTGCCAGTCTACGAAACATACGCAGATGTCTTGACTGTACTCTATTGCCCTTTCTGATATGATTCTAACTACCCCTATAGCATCCCTAGTCCTTTTCTGAAACCGAATTGATCTTCCCCTAGCATTTCTTCTGCCTTTTTCTCCAGCCTTTTATTAAGAATCCTCGTGATGATCTTCGAAGTGTGTAACAGAAGGCTTATTGTTCTGTAGCCTTTACACTGTATTGCCTTTGGCTTCTTCTTTAGAGGGATCATTGTTACTTCTAGAAAATCACGAGGCCACTCTCCCGAGCCGTAAATCTTATTAATTAATTTCGTGATCGGTTTTAGTTCTTTTGATCCCATGACTTTAAGTACCTCAGCCTGTATTCCATCGCTGCCTGTGGCTTTCCTTTTCTTTAGGTCTACTATCGCTTTATCTACTTCGCTGTCCATAATAGTTGGTCCTAAGTTGTCTTCTTCAATGTTTTCCTCATCTTCCAGTTCTATTTTTCCCGATCCTGGCTGCTTGCTGAATAGTTCCTTAATGTATTCTTCCCATACATGTGCTACATCCTTTGTTTCTGAGACTATCTTCCCATCCGTATTCATAATTCCCTACATACGATTACCCTAATATCCCACTTCTTCCACCTTCAATATCCCCCTCTAGATCCGACCTTTATGACCCCCGCCATCGATTCCACTGTCTCTCGCGTGCCGACGCCCTCGTCGCCATTCGTCTCCGCCGCCCCTTCATTTCATCGTCCCTTCGCCTAACCCTCAGAACTCCGCCTCTCTAGGCCCTCTTCCCTCCTCATTCGGCTCCTTTGTAGGCCTCCGAACGGCGTCAAATGATCTGAGTGGGGTCGAGGAATCCAGCCATCGATCCGGAGAGGACGAAGTGGTTAATTTTTCCCGAGATGGAAGGGTTCCTACAATCGTTCTCTCCCTACCTCCCTGCCTCCCCTTCCTCCCCCTCTCTATCTCTCCCTCTCTCTCTCTCCTCCTCTCTCTCTCTCTTCCTCTCTCTCTCTCTTCCTCTCTCTCTCTCTTCCTCTCTCTCTCTTCCTCTCTATCTCTATCTCCCTCCCTCTCTCTCTACTTTTTTTTCAAATTTAAACGAATGGTACTTTAACCATGAAATGTATATACTTGCGTTTTCATTCACTGCTTCGATTTTTTTGTTTAATATCCAAGAATACCTTGATTCTGTTTGCAATCTACATATTTTGTTTTGGTTTTAATTACTTAAAATTTTTAATATATATTATGGAATTATTGACGTTATGTAATTTATACATTGATAGCTGTTGATATATGTTGTAAACATATTCTTAGTTTTACTCAGTAGGTTTCGCAGGTATTTCCCACCCCATTTCTTATGCGGGTGGTTTACTGCAATGTGATTTTTTCAAATATAAACCTCATCTTCATCCTTGATTTTTTCCACAATGTAAATTATTTCCTTACGACCTTCATATTGTAAAGACTAGCGTTCTTCTGTCTATCATATTATAAGTATATATTAATTTATTGTAAGTATATTTGTAATGAATTTGTAATTAATTTGGGGTAAGGTGGAAGAGGGGACTACAGAGTCTCGATCTCGCCCCGAATAAAAGATATAATCAATCAATCCTCCTCTCCCTACCTCCCTCCTTTCCTCCTCCGATATGAAATTATTCATGACCCTTACGCGACTCTGTTTTACGCCTTTTAAATTCAAATAGATGCCAAAGTGCTTTCAATTCCTGCAAAAACGTTATAAATAGAACTAGACAGCAGGTTAGGAATGCGAAAATAAAATTTGCATTCCTAATTTCTAGCCAGAAAGAAACACCGTCCGTGTTATGGAATGCTCTGCGACATCTTGGAATTGGTAAGCCTAAGGACTCTTTCATGCCTCCAAACAAATCTAGATTCTCTAAACACTCGATTCTCAATTCTTCTCATATTGACTCTGAACGTTAACGGAAAGGATATTTGGAAACTTAGATCTAAAAGTAACTGAGCCCACCAGAGGTAAATCTTTTCACATCAAACTGGTTTGAAACATTATTTTTATTAGCAACTAACGTCCCAGAAAGAATAAACAAAGTCACCATTGAAGATGGAATAAGTGATCATCTGGCCGTATATGCAGAATGTAAGTTAAAAATCGAGAGACACTCTAAGCCTCAAAGAAAGTTTTATATATTTTCTAAGGCAGATTTTCAAGCTTTAGGTCGGGCCTACGTGATATACTACCTGGCTTCCGTGATATGACCGAACGATCAGGTGCTGAGTCGTCAGGGACATTATTCAAGGATATAATGCTAGAGAGCATCGATAAGTACATTCCAATTATATTGAAGGTCGACGATAAAGAGCCACATTGGTACAATAAGCAAGTTAGGAGTGCGCTTAGGCGTCAGAGAATAAGCCACGTGAAAATAAGAAATATGCCGTCTACATCACCCGACGAGTATAGAGCAGCTAAAAAAGTTCAGACGTATAAGGAATCCCGCGCTAAAGCGAGAAATACTATGCGCGAGGCTTTTACTATCTTCAGGAATAAGGTATTAAATAATTATTTGAAGGAGGACCCTAAAGCGTTTTGGTACTATGTGAAAGAGGCCCAAGGTAGAGACCCTACCATACCTTCCCTGCGTAATGACTCGGGTGCCGTTATTCATAATAGCGTAGAGAAAGCCAACTTGTTAAACGGTAATTTTTTAAAAGCATTTACAGCCGTCAACGACCAATGCGTACATTTTGCACCCGCTATAAGGAGCGACCTGATGGACGATATAGTATTTTCTGAGGTGGGAATAGCAAGGCAATTAAGTTCAATCAGACCTAACAAAGCCACAGACTTCCAAGAATTTACTGCTCGCATTTTAAAAGAATTAGCTGAAGAAATAGCACATTTTCTTTGGATAATATTCGAGAAATCCATTTCCCGCGCAGAGGTCCCTAACGACTGGAAGTTAACGCACGTTACCCAAATTCATAAGGGCGGCGACAAGAAGAACCCAGAAAATTACAGGCCGATTTCCTTAATTTCGATATCGTGCAAGATTCTCGAGCATATACTCGTTAACAACATAATGCGATTTCTTGAAAGTAATTTATTGTTAGATGATTGTCAACACGGCTTCAGGAAAGATAGATCTTGTTATACTCAGCTCGGCCTTTTTGTGAATTGTATGCTGAGAAGCGGAGAAAATAATAGGCAGGTCGATGCCATATTCATAGATTCTAGGAAATCCTTTGATTAGGTACCTCACAGGAAGTTAATAACGAAATTAGAACCCTTAGGCGTTAATTCTAAAATTGTTAGTTGGATCCGTGAATTTTAAAATCATAGGAAGGAGAAGGTTGTTATTAAGGGGAAATCCTCGAACTTAGTGGAGGTTGTCTCTGGCGTTCCACAGGGTAGTGTAATTTGTCCGTTATTATTTCTAATTTATATAAACGATATCAGCTCAGAAGTCAGAAGTAAAATTAGGTTTTTCGCGGACGGCACCGGAAGAACATCAGTATCTCCAAAATGATCTAGAAGCTATTTCTGCATGGTGTATGAATGGCAGTTAAATCAACCAAAAGAAAAGCGGCGTCATCAATTTCCGGAGAACCAAGAATATCTCGTTGGATGTCAATTATTTGTTGGACGGAGTAGAGATTCCAGTTTCAGACTCGATTAAATATCTTGGAGTCACGATCCATCGTGAACTCTCGTGGGTCACCCACATTCGCCGATTGATAGGTGCCGCTAACAAAAGGCTGGCCTTTATAAGGAGAATAGTTCGAAATAGCTCCGAAAAAGTGAAAGAATTATGTTATTTATCATTGGTTCGACCGCAGGTCGAATATGCGTCAGCTGTGCGGAATCCCTACGAAAAGGGACTCACTAACGAGATAGAAAAGGTTCAGCGCAGGGCAGCTAGATTTGTAAAGAGGAATTACGATAGTAAACAAAGCGTAACATCATTAATAGAAAATCTGAAATGGACATCGTTAGAGGAACGTAGGCTGCAGGCTAGATCTAAACTACTGGAAAAATTTATGTCGGAGGGGTTAGCGAATGAGGTAATAGGACTTACCAGAAGCCCGACATATCTCGGAAGGCAGGACAGTGAGAATAAGATTCGCGAGATCGATATAGAGGATCGTTTTTTCCTAAGATGATAAGAGAACATAATAGGAAAAAATAACGTAGGAAAACTAGGGTCCTTTGGCGAACTGCACCCCCTGCCATCAACCAAAAAGGTGCAGATAAATGGTTCAAGCTAATTCGTCTTGACTCGGCGCTGAAATGACGCACAAAAAAATACCGCGTAGATGACTCTCACGCGCATCTGTTAGATCGTCGTATTACAGCAGGAAAATTGCTTTGGATTGACCTATTTTTATAAAATGTGCATTATTTGCATAATGATGTTTTGTAGGAATAAATCCACGTGGTAGTCATGGTTCCTTCGAAGTCCCGCTAGCAGTCATTAAAATCCCCCTTAATAGAAATTTTACAAGCTTGGTGAGTTGTGCAGAAAGAAAGATCTGCTGAGTGCCCTATTTATTAACTTGAAATTATTCTGCACTATTGGGATAACTTGAGCTTAACATCTCCAAATTTTTTTTGTTTGTATCAGTTTTGGCTCGTAAAAGGAGTGGTTATCCTTTTTTGGGCTTAATGAAACTCGCAGTTCCATAAAAACAACGAAATTAATGTTTTTTAAATTATATATTTGAGCTATTTCAAATTAATGACAAAATTCGGCGATAACGTTAAGAAACTTGAGTCATTATTATTTAAAACAGTCCCAGTCCGCTATTCGTATTAAATGCATCTTGAACATGTTTATTTAACAGTTTTTCTTTCTTAGCACTTTCTTGAACGACATTTCCTGTTTAGGTACTCAGTGATAGAATAGTAGGTCTCTTACCTTGCACTTCGCTGACGTAAGACCAATATGCTTTTGGGTTCTCTTTTACGCGCGAGTGGATTTTTCTTTTTGGCCGAAGAGCGTTCATTACTTCCTTGTTACTTGTGAATTCCTTCTACCTAGGTTCTGGATTATCACGTTTGTTTGTCTGGAATAAATTTTCCACTATGAACTTTCCACTATCACAACGTATCATTGAATATGCAACAGGATTCTTCCACGCCTGCGTTATCTGTCGCTTCGCAGAAATTTCAATATTCATTACGTAGAAAAGATCTAAAACTTGAGAAATTGGCTTTTGCGAATAAGTAAAGCTTTCTTTCGTCTTTATCTATTTAACTCAAGCTACAAGGCCTTATGATCGCTTTTTAGGCGTTCATTACATAAAGTGAACAAAGAACGCCTTATGGTCTCGTCGTGTCCTTCCGTCTGCATGTTTCATCTGCGAAACTGCTGGGCGGATGTTCATAAAATTTGGTATTCAGATCAAAAGGACGAAGAAAATAAGAAAATTATATAAATGGTTCACGTAGCCTAATCGGAAATGCCACTTTACTGGTGACAAAAAATGAACTTTTCTTTATACCTCGTAAAATATTATTTATAAAAAAATCATTAAATTAACATTTTTATGCGTTCTTTGCACGAAGTGAATGCATATAGGGGAGGTAGTTTCTGTCCGTCCCTTAAAACTCGGGAACCGCTGGACGTATTTTGATGAAATTTGTCATTTGAGAGTTTTAGTAAAATTTGTCTACCGATTTCAATTTTGGATAAAATCGGACAATAATTACGATTTATTTACATGAAGACCTACATGTAGTTTAAAATGTACTTTTCAACTCGGGAACCGCAGGAAGTATTGATGAAATTTGGTATTGGGGAGTTTTACTAAAATTGATCGATCGATTCTAATTTTGGTTAAAATCGAGCGATAATTACGATCACTTTACATGAAGACATACATTAATTTATAGTGTCTCTTTTTCAACTCGAGAACCGCTGGCTGTATTTTGACGAAATTTGGTATTGAGGAGTTTTACTACGTTTAGTAAATGAAGGGAAATGGATTATCTACAACGAAAAAATGAACGTAAATACGTCTATTTTCTCTACGTATACACAGCTTTTGAAACTGAAAAGAAATGGGTAATTTACGACGAAGGAATGAACGTGAACCTAAAGATTATATTGCTACATTTTGAGTGAGGCATGTTTTAAATAATTGTCGCTTGTTTTATTAATTACAGCCGGTTAGGAAATAAATCGGTGAATCAAAAATTCTATATTTTTTTGGCATACTAGTTCTTAGACATTATACTAAGACATTCATATTAATCTTTTTGACATGATTGCATAAATCGTAAAGAATGACTCTGCCTCGCATGTATGCACGCATGATGTGTACATATTTCCTCTCTTGTTCCTTCTCCTATGATGCCTTATTCGTACGCCTTATAAACTAACCTCAAAAACACTAGCATGCTCGCAAATCCTATACGCGTGGAAAACTAAATGAAATGGCTATTACCGATGGTTGTGTTTTCTGAAGTGGCGATTTAATAAAATGGCCCAAGGAAATGACTCACGCACAATTTTCCCATTTTTGATGAGTAGTTCCGGATTTGTGAAGTGACAACCTTTAACTTCGCGCTTAGAGGACCAGCATTCTTTGGAGTCATTATTAAGTGACTCAGAGATAACCGCGGATCGGTAGTCGTCAAATTCTTTTCGTGCTACCTCTATTGCTGACTTACGACTAATTATGTATTTTAAGCAAAATATGACTCTTTAATATGCATAAGATAATTAGAGAAACCACTGGGAAGCTCAAGAAAAGCGCCCACAATCGGACCCCCAACCAAGAAAACCAACTCATCACAAACAAGGAAGAGTTAAAAGATACATGGAAAAATTACATAGAATATATGTTCAATGATGATAGAACAGAACCGGAACATCTTGAAGGTGTTGAACATGGACCAGATATATTAAAATCAGAAGTTATCAGAGCACTCAGGTCAACAAAGAACGGTAAAGCCGTTGGACCTGATGAAATTCTCAATGAATACCTAAAACTTGTAGATGAGGATAATATGGAAATACTGGCGTGTTTTTTCAACTTAATATACCGAACAGGGGTTATTCCAAGCGATTGGTTACAATCAACGTTCATCCCAATACCGAAAGCACCAAATTCAAATAAATGCGATCAGTTCCGTCTCATCAGCCTGGTGAGTCATGTAGGTACCAAAACTCTTCTGTAAAATTCTACAACAAAAAATATGCAGAAAATGCGAGGCCGATTTCAGTAATTCACAATTTGGGTTTAGACAAGGATTGGGAACGCGGGAAGCACTATTCAGTCTTAATATTCTTTTACAAAAATGTAGTGACCAACAAAAAGATATATACGCATGCTTTATTGACTATGAGAAGGCTTTCGACAATGTAAGACACACGATCTTATTAAGATTATTAAAAGAGAAAGGACTCGATGAGGAAGATATGATATTTATCCGAAATATGTATTGGGGACAAACCGCAGAAGTGAGAATTGAAGGCGAAAACACAAAAATGTCCTCAGTAAAGAGAGGCGTTTTGTCACCGTTGCTATTTAACATGTACTCGGAATAAATCTTTCAGAAAGCATTGCAAAACACCATTAATGTCATTAAAGTCAACGGTGAACTTATAAACAACCTGCGATATGCAGATGACACTGTTATATTTGCAGACAGCCCGGAGGGATTACAACGTCTAATGTACGCACTAATCGGAGGAGATAAATTCGGCCTAAAAATAAATACAAAAAAGACGAAGACAATAATATTTAGCGGAAATCCTGAGGCTCAGTTGGAAATTAAGATATATGGTGAATACATTGAAAGGGTCACAAAATTTTAATATCTTGGATGCTGGCTGACAGAAGAAGTAGAACCAGATTTAAAGATCCGATCACGAATAGAGAAAGCAAGAACAACCTTCATGAAGATGAAGAAATTACTAACCAACCGTAGTCTTAACCTTGCAACACGCTTTAGATTTGTTCAATGCTACATTTACTCAATATTACTATACGGTGTGGAGACATGAACGCTAAGAAAATAACGTGGAAAAAAGACTACAAGCGTTCGAATTCTGGATATTCCGAAGAATGTTACGCATATCCTGTATGGAGTACGTCACCAATGAAGAGGTACTGAGAAGGATGAGTAGAGACAAAGAGTTAGTACGAATAATTAGAAATCGGAAAACTGCGTGCCTCGGACATGTTTACCGAAACAACAAATATAACCTACTACAGCTTCTCATAGAAGGAAAAATTGAAGGGAATAGAGGGCTAGGGAGAAGGAGATACTCATGGTTGAAGATCATCCGTGACTGGACCGGAATGGACACTCATTCACTGATCAGTACAGCAAAAAATCCAGAAGATTTTGCCGCAATTGTCGCCAACCTTCATTAATGAAGATGGCACCTTAAGAAGAAGATGTATTTTAAACAATCATTCACAATATCACTACCACCGAGTGAAACATGACAAATTTAATTCCATCATATTTCTCATTAGAAGAGAGCATAAGCAACAGAAACAGATTGAAGTGGACGTTTGAATGGAAGACAGGTTTAGAGTGATGATATAGGAGGCGAACGAGCGAGCACGCGATTAAGTGCGTAGAGGAAGCGAAAGAAGATGGGAAAGGTAGGAAGATAGGAGGGAAATGGAATACGCAAATGGAGATCGGAGTGAAAGAGAGGAGAAAAATTAAGGCAAGAAAAATGGAAGAGATGGGAAAGAGAGGGGGAGACAAATATGGATAGGGGAGAAGTGATAATGTAGACGGGAGAGATGAAACTCTGGGCCAGCATTCGCACGATGCAGCTGGTATCGTCGGATCGATGTCAGTTGGTGAAAATAGAGGTCAAAAGGGACACGCGGCCAATTGGGGGAGGGTGAAGGTGGAAGTCGCGGGGAAGAAAGAACTGTTTTGTTTTTTCAAGTAGTGCGAATGAGATGTTGGCAAAGCGAGTGGCGTTTGTTGACCGAAAAGAATGCTAGAATGAAAACTCGTATGAGAAGTGATTGATTATGAAAAGAGTTTTGTTTGGAGGTTAAGGCATTTTCGTTTGGAGGAAAACTGCAATCTATTCACAGCTAGTGCAAAAGCACGTCAATATGACAGGAAGGAATATATTATTTGTTGTTTAAATTAAATTTTCGCACTTGTCATTATTTGAAATCATTTATTCATATCTTTAAAATGTAAAAATTTGATTCCAAATTGAAACATAAAGTAACAAAATCCTTATTTATTTGCCAAAGAAAACAATAGTCAAATATTATCAGTTGGATGAGAGACTTCCTCTCGAATAGAGAACAGATAATTGTCATCGATGGGAAATACTCGTCTCCCGTTAAAGTTGCGTCGGGTGTTCCTCAGAGAAGTGTATTGTGTCCTCTACTGTTCTTAATCTATGTTAATGATATCTGTTTGGTAGTTCGTAGTACAATTAGACATATCGCCGATGATACCGTTCTATATAAAGAGATAAAAATTCAGGAGGACCATCAGTCGCTGCGTGAAGACTTAAGAGCAATTTCAGCGTGGTGTAAAGAAGGGCAAATTGAAATTAATTGCAATAAATGTGCTGCAGTTACGTTCTGGAAAAGTAAGAACAAAGAAGTATGTTTCGAGTATAACATAGATGGAATAAATATTTAACCAGCTAAGTATATAAAATATTTTGGAGTAACCATTTGTTGAGATCTTACGTGGGATATGCACATTCGTTGAGTTATAGGCGCGGCCAACAAGAAACGGCTTTCACAGACAGAATAATACAGAAAACTACAAAAAAAGTACTTCAAACATGTTGATTATCACTGGTTAGATCACAAGTGGAATACGCCTCATGCATATGAGATCCGTACGGGAAGGGACATATAATTCAATTGGAAAGAGCGCAGCGCAGAGGAGCCATATTCGTAAAACAAAAGTACGAACATAAGGAAAGCGTCACCTCATTATTGAGGGATTTGAACTGGGTACCATTGGAGGATCGTAGATTGAACTCAAAGTTACGGCTTCTGGAGAAATATAGATCGGAATGTCTAAAAGACGAGGTTGTAGGAATAATTGAAGCACCAATGTATATAGGTGGAAAAGACCGTGACGATAAGGTACGTGAGATCGGTTGTAGGACGGAGCGTTATCTAGGTTCGTTCTTTCCGTGGACAATACGAGATCACAATAGAAACTTTCAACCTGCGAGAGACAATCTTTAGGTAGGTTTTGATTCATTGCACCCCCTGTCACCCACCAATTAGGTGAATTGCAGGGTAAAATGTAGATGTAGATGTAATTCATTTGATGTGTG
Source organism: Tanypteryx hageni (assembly GCA_028673005.1). NCBI lineage: Eukaryota > Metazoa > Arthropoda > Insecta > Odonata > Petaluridae > Tanypteryx > Tanypteryx hageni. The sequence goes on along the minus strand of CM054113.1, from coordinate 124,740,953 downwards.
CAGAAAGTGAGTTTTGGATAGAAGACCACTACAAAGTCACATTGGGATGAGACTGCAGGTATGGATTGATTAGAGAGGAAGTATAATGTAGGAATGGTTTTGGTGCGAAGGGTGAAGGTTAAGGTGGATGATTTATTGGGGTTAACCTTCATTTTCCAAAGAGTGCACCACTCTGAAATAGAATTAAGAGCGTCTTGGATAGACTAACTGTCCGCGACTCTATCAATTCTTTTAAAGACCCTGCAGTCGTCAGCAAATAACAGAATGTCGCATTGATTAGGCAGTGCCCAGTCCACAATGTCGTCAATAAAAAGAGATAATAGATGGGAGCCGAGAACACTGCCCTGAGGACACAGTGGATGTGACAGGAACAGATGGGGAAGAATGACCATCTGTTACATCAGTTTGAGAGCGAAGAGAAAGGATATCAGTGAGAAAGGAAAGAAGGGGTTCTTGTATGTTGTAGCGATTCCTAAGTTTGTGTATAAGAAGTTAGTGGTTCACTGTGTCGAAGGCTTTGGAGAAATTGACGTGATACACGGCAAGTTTTGAGGAAAGTTTAAAAGCGGAGGTAATGCGATGATGAAGGTTCCTGGGACAAGAGCTACCAGGAAGAAAGCCATGCTGATGTGAAGAAATGAAAGAAAGGGTGAAATATAGTAGACAGTTTTGAACGATTCGTTCAAAGATGATGGAAAAAGAAGGGAGAATAGAGATAAGTCGGTAATTTTCGACCCTTTTTCAGAATGGGCGTTACAGTCGCATGTTTCCACTGCGGAGGAAAATAGCTGGTAGAGAAGCACCTGTTAAACAGGATGGCGATTGGAATCGTTAGGGTATCATTGTACGCCAAAGAAAAAAGGAGCCAATGTTATCGTGGCCGGAGAGTAGGTTGCGGACCTCAGGTGGGGAGGACGAGATGGCCGAGAGAGAAAGGGAGCAGATGGGCGGGCTTCAATGGAGGGAGGACGGTGGGGAGGGAAGGAAGGGAAAAGTTAGAGGAGAAGTAAGAATGGAATAGTCAAGGTCTGTCACTGTTAAAACTCACTACGCCATTTCAGTGAACAGAATTAGGAATCCTGGTAAATGCTAAATTTGTCCAAACAGAAACAATGCGACTGTTCTTGATGACCGAAGATTTTTAACCCAAAAAACGCAAAATTTTCGTGTTAAAAACCAATATAGGGTACAATTCGACACGTGTTTCAAAATAGACGGTAGGAAAAGGAATTTTCAATCTTTAAGGCGTTGTTTGGTTCACGTACCATATTCTTACAACGATTCTAAGTAATTTTAAAATGCTAATGAAAATCATACTGTATTACTTCTCGTAAATGTAATTTCCGTATAAAATACGAAGATTCAGAGGGAGATACGGAGGGAGATGCAGAGGGAGATAAAAAATCGAGATTCTCTTCCATATGTAGAGATAGATAATCATTGGGAATTGATAAATAAGAGGGCGGTATAATAGGCGAGGTCGCTTCGGCTATAGGTCGGCAGATATGTATAGTTTATGCACGACGAAGTGCACGGAGATCAGAAGATTCTAAAATTTAAAAAATATTAAGCGTTTAAATGACAATCGCTGAAGAAATCAGATGATAGAGGGAACACCGTCTGTAAATTTAATTGTAATTGTCCGCTTCCTAACAACAGGCTCTCCAAATCGCCCAATGTGAAATTCGAGGGCACTAAATAATCATATCTATTTGTTTTGGAATCATATTTTTAAGTCTGTTTACAACGTATTACATTAATTCTAGTATCTGCGTTTCGTCTTACTGATTTGGCAAGATAATAATTCTGTTCAAGTTTTATAGACGAATTTGGAAACTTACTCGGTACATGTATTTTACAAATATACCCATAAGATTATGAACTTTTAATTCCATATAGAACTATGCTCTGTGTGTTTGAAATTGATGATAAACATAAATCACACCTATAAAATTTAAGACGAGCTGAAAGCTAAAATATCAGTTATCAGTATGAAGAATCAGATCTTTAGAGAGCGAAAGTAGAACATGGTTTTCCGTATGGATTAATTTTAACTTGTTGGATTAAAACTCGAGGAAGTTACGGACTATATTCGTAAATGAAGATTATTGTTAAATTGGAATGACTAAAACAATTGAAGAAAATATTTTTAAATTACAAGGAGTTATGATTTTGAATTATCACTTTCGTTGATAATCATAGAGGAAATAATTTCAACAGTTTGAAAGACTTAAGAGCTGGTAATTGGTTTTAATCAAATGCGAAAGAAACTTAATGAGACTCATGGAAGAGATAAGAGCGGATGATATAATGGAAGAGGAGCAGTTCAGGAGATGTTGCGATATGAGAGTGGGATTGCAAGAGAGGGCATGAGGAGAAGGAGAGGGAGAGGAGGACACGAGGGGTGGAAGAGAGAGGGGGGGGAGGAGAAAATGAGGGGAAATCGTGCCAAAGTAAAACCACCGTAAAATGGAATATTCGGAGGAATTCATCTCTAGAATGGCAGAGAAGGTGCGAGTTATATCATGATAATGAGTCAATATTGGTGTTTTTATGATTGAAAACCAACTTGAAATTCGTTTAAATTACATACAAGTGAGTTTTAGTACTTATAACATTACGAGAGTGGTTTTTTAAAATTTTTAATTCTTAAAAAGCAATTTCATGAAGGTTTATATAATATATAAAACGGCATTGACGAATATTTTAAAGTAAAGAATATCTTCTCCCATTGTATAAATTAACGTTTATCCGAGGCACGAAGTTAATGTCAAATATGTGCTGCTAACTTATTTCTAAGTGAGAAGATGTTTCAATTGTTGGGCATACGTTAAACGAAAATGTTAACCCGCAGTTAAATCCCGCACAGGTATACGCTTGTTGGAAATTATTCCTCTATTGCTCTAATAAAGGGATGGAGAAACTTTCCTGATTGGAGGGTTGCTTTGGTGATAGTGAATCCTTCAGAGGGCCTCATTGTAAGTTTCCAATGCTTCAGCGGGCCCGATTATAGTTTACGTCGGGAGTTACCTAGAGATACTTAGGTATCATATTAGTGAAAATTAATTCTAAATGTTTTTTCAAGAGTAAAATTTCAATATTAAATGCTTTATTATCATAATTTCAATTATAAAAAAATAAGTTTGTGTGTTAAATTTTCTCTTTTTATTCAGCTTATCGGACCGAACAAAGCGCTCTCGTAGGCTGTAGTTTCTCTGATACCTTATTGAAGTTATCGAAACAGTTAAGCGGAATATGTGAGAATCGAACCTTACGATATCGTGGGAAAAAAGGTCTTCGAAACTATCCTCTTTAATATCTATAATTTGAGTCTTAAAGCGTCTCAAAAAAAGACATGGAAAATCATGTGCTAATTCACTGCATAGTATTTCAGCAAATACATCACTTATAGAGACGTAATTCCTTAATATGAAACCAGTCATACATCAAAAAGTGGGATAATCCGACTTGCCGTCCGTCACCCAGTCAATTCTTTCGTGGAATCCGAAGCAGCAGACACTCCATGTTTTACTTCATTCACAAGGTTTCGTTCCCATATTTCTTTTATACACTCACCGCGCAGAATTCGTGGACCTTACACGAATACTGCGATGACTGCAAATTATAAAATTTTATAAGCGGTCCTGAAAATAGTGCAGCACCACCAAAAGCGACTCGGTGGGCACTTCTCTGCTCCATTGGTTCCGATAATGGCGCACCAACCAATGGATTTCATTTCATCCGACAAAAGAGAGATTAAAGTTCGAGAATTAAAGTTAGCAACCAAATATTAAAATTGCATTTTTCGTTATATATAAGGCATTTTCTGATTTCTCCTGCGGCATAGGCCGATTTACTCCATAGCCGAAGTAGTAGTAGTAGTGGTTTTATTCGCCGTAGGCAATACATTGCATGGTTTCGTCAAAAAAGTCCAACACATACATTAACAGTATAAAATACATCAAGAAAAATAGGAGATACAATACAATTTTTGGTTACAAAAAACATTACAAAAGGATTATATATGAGAGTCGTTCATAAACTCAGTAACACTGTAGAATAATTTTTCGTGAAGGAGCTCCTTAATCTTAAATTAAAATTTTTTCCTTTCTAGACATTTTACTGTATGGGGTAGTTTATTATATAGGAGAAATCCTCGGTGAGTAATACTATTAAGGCTTTTTGTGGTTCTATGGCTGTTTAGGTGTATGGAGTTAAGTGATCTTGTATTGTAGTTATGAAAATCAGAATTTTTTTAACATACTTTTGTTGCTTCGAACGAAACAAACTGTTTCCATTATGTATATGCCGAAGACTTGTTCGAAGTGATCTGAATTTCAGAACAAGACTAAATGAATAAGATAGACAATTAAATGAAAGGCTATTCGTTTTTAAAACGATACTTGTGCAAGGCGAGCAGCTCGTCAAACTCACCGAAAACGAACCTTTTTATTCATTTGATCGAAGCGAGAAATAGAGGAAATAAAAGCAGGCACGAGTACGTCACGCAGTGTTGGGTGATCGATTCATTCGCAGGATCAAGAAGTAAGATAATTGTGGTGGTATGGGGAGGGAGTTGAGGAGGCGTGGGAGGTAAGGGAGGGAGAAAGTGGATGGAGATAAGGAGGGAGGTGAATGAAGGGGGATGGGAGGGAGGTATATGGATGGAGGAGAGGGGGAGAGAGAGAGGTACGACGGTATATGGAGGGAGGGGTGGGAGGGAGGGAGAGAGAGGTACGAAGTTGTATGGAGGGAAGGGAGGGAGGGAGGGGAGGGAGGGAGTGGTACGAAGGGTTCTGATGAGAGGAGAGGGAGGTGTATGGACGGAGGGATGGGAGGTTCGATAAATGAAATTCCTCTTAGCTACGGAGGCTGTCCGCATGTACTCAGAGGTCGCTTTCCTTGTGAGATGCCTCACACCCCTGGCAGCAGTCTATTCCATTCTCTCAATGTCGTTCTCTTGAGCTCGTTTTTCACTCTCCCTAGTCTCATCAACGCACATCGCTCAATTCTCTCAGTTTCGACGAAACCTATTGTTTGTCAGAATTGCTCGATTGTTTATCCCGGAGCAAAAATCTGAAGGAAGGAAAGAATGCTCGAATTGGAAAATTTTGACAACGGGTACACTAGTAACAGGAATATTATTATCTGATTTTAAAAAACGGGAACGCTATGAGCTTCGCTTTTTATCAAGTGCAACGTTTTTCCGCCCAATTCGAGTACTGGAGTAAAAGAAAAATTGTGTGTGTGTGTGTCTCTCTCTCCTAACGATTAGAGAATTTTTAGTTTTAGAAGGCGAGAAGTCTTTATTAACACACTACGACAAACCTCTTTCCGGGACTGAAGAGTCGCGTGGGATTCGATCTGTTTCTAAGCGATGTGGACCAGAAAAGAGAGGAGAGGCGACGGTTGAAAGAGTATGGCGCCGAATTCTACCCGGTAGAAATACGATAGCTCATCTCTCGGTGGTATGTCCCAATCGACATGGTATATATAAAAATAAAGCAGTTGTCCTACTATGATTTGCATTTGTGTATATTACAGTTCTAATGCACCGAGTTCGGAAACGCGTCTTGTAATAATGATACTTTCTGACTGCTCCTCGTATCAGGCCCATACGAATCTCATATTTTCTCTCGAATCCATTCAAGCGGTGCATATTACATATATTTGGAATTTGATCGCCAATATTTCTTGGAAAATGTGCTACACAGAGACTTTTTTAATTCTCAACGATAAACATCAATTTATGCTTACGAATCTATTCGTGAAGAAAAGAGGTTATAATCCAATTAATTATGTCATTTATATACGCGCATGTGATACATTTTAGGCAAAGATTTTTCAAAGTGATAAGCCAAGTGCTCTTAATTATCTGAAATTTTGTAAGTTATGACTATTTCGAAATTCTCTCGGACCCTTAAACCCATTTCGCTGATGCGTTGGTACTCGAGGAAATACACCTAGCGATCACTGCCGTGCGATATATCGACAGAAACGAAAGCTTCATTATAGAAAATGTATAGTTTATTTATATAAATATTCCGCATAACAAAATCATCAAGATATAATTCGAGCACTAAAAATATCGTAATATATATTGTGTATTTTATTGTATAATTTAAATATATGTATTTCTTATTGTGTTTTTTAAATGAGAAATCGCTTCTGGAGTTCAAGAACAAAAGTAAGTCCTTCGTAAGGATACATAAAAATAATTTGATCATTTAGCCTGATTTATAATGATCTATGCTCATTATTCTATCGCAAATGGCTCTGTAAAACTGCATGTATACCTGCAATTTGGATATGATTATAAACATACAGAAATCTCAATTGAAAGGCAACGTACAATACGCGAGGACAACTTAATACTATAGTAGAATAAAAATTCACTGTTTATTGCTCTGCCTACTTTCAGAAATTCAACTTCCTCGACTTTCTTGCAGCAAACTCGGCCATCAGATCATTGTAATCAAAATCTGATGCTATTTCTCTCTCAATAAACAGCATAGCCAATCTACTCAATTTCTTTTGCGACATTGCTGTCCTAAGATAGTTTTTTTTTATTATTTTAAGTTTAAAACAACTTCGCTCCGCTGATGCCATGTGACAGGAATTGTTAACAAAATCTTATACGCTATCTCTGTATTTGGAAAGGAACCATTTAAAGACTTGAGAAACTTAAGTATTTCAAATGCACTTTTCGTTCCTTCGGGGATCCACTGTCGAAGCACACGCAGTTATGAGAAATAGTCTGTATTGTCGATATCATGTGAATCTTAATCATTCAGTTTTCCTGCATTCCTATAGAAACTCAATCAATCTTTAATATGTTTAATAGCCACATCAATTTGCATGTCTCTTAACTGAAGAATTTTACTTACAGTATTTACTGCGAACAAAATGTCGTACCAGATGACCATTCCCAAGAGGAATTCAAAATTTTGGTGCTCATAACAGGCTAATGACTCCGCCTCACTTTTGAGTTTTGAGTCCTTGCATTTATCAGCAACTTTAAGATATTACTTGTCTGGTAACGATTGCCTTTACACTCTCTACTCGGCATTCCCATCTAGTTTCTGACAATAGTTTCTGAGTCAAAGAGGGATCATTCGTTTTCAGTATTTCCCATTTGTGAGTGGGATCAGAAAATATATTATAAATTCGCTGTACGACACCAAAGAATGTCATGGCTTTTGAGTTTCTCTTGGCTATAGTTCCTAAAACCACATTTAAATTGTAACAAACACACGGAGTGAAAAAGGCTAGGCTATTCATTTGAAAGATGCGCGCCTGCACACCTTGATTTCGGCCCGTCATATTTGCACTATTGTCGTATCCTTGCCCCTACAATCTTTAATATGTAAACCAATTCAATTCAGCGCTGATATGAGAAATTCTGATGGTCCTTGGCCACTTGTGTCCTGAACTTGTAGAAAGCCAATGCTTTGACTTTCTCTGAAGTCATGCAGCACAAGGGACAGCTGCTCTTGGTGACTCAGATCAGGGGCACAGTCAAGAATAACGGAAGAGTGCTTTGCATTATTAACGGCTTCGACGATTTTTTTCATCGCCTGCAATACCATAATTGAGAATAACTCATTTTGAATGCGAGGTCCAAGATGGTGGTAATGAATTTCTTCATTTTTTAAGTCGTCGGACTGCCCTTGCATCGCAGGGTTGAATTCAGCTATCATTTCAATTAATCCCAGAAAATTGCCATTGTCAAATATCAAACTTGAATGCAACTGTTATGGAAACTTTTAGGTGACCTGCATTGGCGAGTTTGTTTCCCGTAACCTCGAGTTTGATTATTTTTCCTCCGGTTTTCGAAATTCCGACGTACCTTCTATTAGTGAAAAAATTAACAATAGCGAAAAAATCGAATTTTTATTACTAGCATTTGAGGTTGCTTGATCGTTGCCGGAAATTGCATTTTGATATGAAATTTTCGTCTCTTGTATGACCCTGGGACATCGAGTATACTCCAGAGAATCGTACGAATCGATCAAATAAAAGTTTTAGTCTTTATCTAGTCTACACACCCCTTTCCATGTATAATAAATAAATCCTGGAAGTTCAGGTAAAATGCCATAAATGCTCTTTTTGCCTATTTTCATATTTTATTTTTCAAATATGCCTTTTTATCCAAAAACGCCTATTTTTCCTATTTAATTCAAAATTTTCCAAATCTCTTAAATTTGGCCACTAAGCTCTGCAAGGACGGTTTTTACCAACCCTTGGTTCGGTATCATATAAAATTTTGACCATTGGCGCAGCTATTTCTTTATCTTAATCCGACCACTCCACCCTAGTCCACAGCAGTGCACTGCTATGGACTAGGGTGGCCCACTCTTATATGGGGAATTATTTTTAAAAATTATATAATATTTATGGGTGGACCCTGGGGCTCAAATATTTGTAAAATTATACGAAAAATATTCTATAAAGGGGCTATCTGTTTATTTCAGCGGCTAGGAAAGAGGAATAGGGTAATATTCAAATTATTTTCCGGTGATAAATTTTGTTTTCTCTTTAATATAATAAAATAGGATATATTGACTTAGTCGTAATACTTTGCGCCACAATGCAATTTGAAATTCAGTGTACATCGTCAAATAGGCAACACGAAAAACACATGTGAAAGCATAGGAGACGACATGAACGATATTAAAATTATAATAACGCTTGCTATTCTATAATAATTAAAACGGCTGTTATAGGAAATGTTTGGTATAGGATCCTTAGTGTTCATAATATTTTTTGTTCAATTCGCACAATATTTAGATCACCCTCCTGGCTCTTGAATATTTTGGTCATACAAAAAAGGGTCTGTTCATTTAGGTAACTATGGCAGTAAGCTATGGAAATACGTTAATGTACTTTTGGGGGCATATTATGAAGATACATAACAATTGTTTTGTTTATTAAATTACTTTTAATTGCCGAGGGGAAGCCAAAACTAACATTAAGCCCAGGCAATCACGAGGGTCGAAACGTGAAATTTAAGGGCGTTGATTCCACTCAACTTATTATTAGTTTTTCTTTATGTTTATGTTGATAGTAAGTAGATATGGTCTGAATTTATCCGATAGATGTTTGTGTTAAATATTTGAAGACTAGGCCAACGAGATTGAATACGGCATCTTGATTGAAGCGTTCGAACCATTATTTTCGATTTTTCCAGATTTGTCCTGCTATCCTACATCTTATGCAACTGGGAGAACAATTGTGTCCACGAGGAGGACCGTCTGTAGCATCCGCGAAGCCCAGGGAGAGGAGGCAGAAGTCACATAAAGAAAAATAATATCTTGCTAAAAGTAATGATATTCGGCGTAAATATGTGGAACTCCTTCAAGACGATGAAAAATAAACTTTGTAAATTCCAGGTAAATTTATTTCAAACGACAATGGTTTCCTTGCAGAGCAACTCCATCAGGTGAAAATAAAGACTTTAACAGGGCGTGCATATATATCGAAATAATTAGTGAAAGGAGAAAAAATAAAAAAATGAGGGGGAAGAAGGGAGAGAAGAGTAAGGTCAGTGACTGAACATTTAACGAATGGTACTAATGGTAGAAAGGGGGAGAGGAGAAGGGATCGGAAGGGAGAGAATAGGGAAGAGAAAATTAACGGTTAAAGAATATGGCTACAAAGTTGTTTACTCCTTGTGCGTGTGGATAAAATTAAAAAATAATAGATAGAAATAAAGCAGCCATTTATAATCGATGTAATTTACAGAATTTATTATTCCGAACGAAAGAAATTTGGAGCCTTAGTAAAAAGCAATATATATATATATATATATATATATATATATATATATATATATATATATAAACTTCAATGCAAAGATTGTAACGCGGTTATTTCAGTCAGGCAGGCAGACATTTTAAAATTAGAATTAATTAACATAAAAACTGCTTACCTAATTTTAATATGCAAATGATTAATGTTCTACATTCAAATGTATCCCTTCTCGTAAATAATGCAACGAATGTTGTTTACATTAGTTGCTATGAAAAGAATCTCTCATACTAATTGTAACAGCATTCAAAGCACGCTTTCACCCATAAGGATTGAAATAACAATAGGATTTCGAGGTTTAACAATGTAATGAGTTGGCATGGCAACATCCCGTTAAATGGCAAGATTTTCCCAAAATAGGTGAATTAAACTTGAGGAATTTCGAACTGTAGGCGGGAAAAGATTATATGGGAAATGGAAAAGTCTACCTTGGAGTTGAACCTAGGACCTTTTTCGAGATTTCTTTTCGTCATCATCTTATAAAATATGAATCAATCATTCCTGCCAAATATAAAAAATGAATCTCGTTTCATTATCGAGTTATTCTTATTTTTATAGAGTGACAGAGGGAGCCACAAAGGGGCAAAGGGACAGCAGTAGTTTTTTATTATTGTTAGATTTGAAGGCTTAATAGACGCTAATTCAATCGGAGGCAACAATGCGGGTCGCCTTGGCAACACCCGGAAAGGGTACGAAAAAGCCATAAAATTTCGAAAAGAAATGCGTGTTTCTGAGAAATTATTCCATGTAACATCAAAACATCGCAAGAATAAGATATTTTAGTGTCAGCCGCGGAATAAAGCAATAACGGAGAAACTTGGTTTATATTTACGTATTTTAATGAATGAAAGAAATAAACCTTGCCCCTTAAAAAATCGAAACTTCTGTGTAAACATATGGAAAAATATAATCGTCTCCCGGAGTCGACTCCGGGACACTTCTGTAAACGAAAATAGTTTTCCTGGGATCTCCTAGTTGGCAGAAACAAAATGGCGTTTACAGCATTTCTCTATGACAAACTGTTCAAGAGATAAAATGGAGGCTTGGTAGTTTTCGAAGTTTATTATTTCTAAAAAACGAGGATGAATATCAATGTTTATTTTAATACAATTTATTGATTTTTATCAATAGAAATGACATAAATTGGATTCTTCCAATTAAATTTTACTAAAGCTTTATATATAAAAATAAGATTTATCGTATGCTGGATTTTTTTACTCTCTAAACTTTGGTGAATGTGCTGTTATTAGCTTCGGCCACCAACCTGGAACAACTAAGTTTTCGGAATAAATTACAAGTAAATTTTATTCGTTAAATCGCGCATCTTATTCACTAAATGGTGACCATTCAATACCAAAATTTATGTGACGTCAATACAATGCACAACCAAATATATATATATGAATATTTTGAAGAAAAAATCTTATCTTGTTGAGTGAAAAAAATTATGAGTGTACAAAAAAGCCCAAAGTGCGAACATTGAACGAAGTTACGACAGCATCGCAAGAAAAAATAAGCGTGGCGACTATCTCACTCGGAGAATGAGTTGTATGGCTTCCAAAATAGAAATTTTATGACTGTGTTTTTAAAAATAGTAGAGGGCAGGGTTCCATAAATGTATTCATAGTAGTAGATTTTTAAGCTAACCAATCACGAAATGAGTAATGGGCGAGTGAATTTTCTCAAGCAGAGTTATATATTTTATCCAGGGTCGGCCCGAGCTACGGGCGAGCCGGGCGGCTTTGCCCGGGACACCAAAGTTATGTGGGCGCTATCCCGATAACTTATCTATGCATTACTTGTAAGTGACTAAATATTAGTTACCAATTTATATCGAGGAATAGGCTATAACCATGATGGCGTTCCCTTTCGTTTTTCATTATCAATAATTTTTACAGTGTGATGAATAGATTAACATGTACTTTGTAAGTATCTCAACAAACATTAACATAGGGTGGAGCTGGAGTTCTATCTCGCCGCGGGCGTCAAAATTCCACGGGCAGCCTACGCTTTCGAGACGTTCTATAGGGATATTTGGCGATCAATATTAATTCAGTTTTGGAATATCTTTCTTTTCATATCTTGGGGGTGATCTGCAGAAGTCATAAGATTTTTGGATAAATTCAGCATGGAGGGTGATCATTTCGTTTTAGTGACTAATGGCGCATAGGGATTATCAGATATGGTCAAAGTAAAAGACAGAATGCGTCAAACCGATCATATGGTTTTGTCCCGTACCAGTGTCAACTCAGTATGGATCCTTAAGACATAAGGGATCTTAGAAAGGATATGGAATAGCGAATGAAGAATATTTTCTCTAATTTTTAAAGCCATGTTGGCGGAATGTCCCGAGTACACAGAGTTTCCAAATTCGTTCTTTGAGATTTCACAATGTTCTCAATATTTTTTGCTCAAATGAGTATTTAACAGGAAACTAGCAAGGTACGTTATAAAGTACATGTAGGTCTTCATGTAAAGTAGTCGTAATTATTGCCCGATTTTAAACAAAATTGGAATCGGTCCACCCATTTTAGCAAAATTCCCCAATACCAAATTTCACCAAAATACGTTTAGCGGTTCCCGAGTTGAAATAGGAACATTGTAGGTCTTCATGTAAAGTAGTCGTAATTGTTGCCCGATTTTAACCAAGATTGGAATAGTTCGACCAATTTTAGCAAAATTCCCCAATACCAAATTTCATTAACATGCGGACGGGCGGACGGAAACGGCCTCCCCTGTACGCGTTCACTTCGTGCAAAGAACGCATTATAATCCATTCTAGTCATTTACCAAATGGTGTGTGCGCACGAAATAAAATTAAACGTAATTAGGTATTTACGGCAGATGTTTACTTCAGTTTCCGCGAAGATTTTTTTCTTTTACAGCAATTAAAAACACTGGAAAATTTTTCAAAATTCAAAGTGAATTACAACTTTCTCGTTCGATTTTCTTGAAATCGGCTACTCCTTCGATAAAAATGTACCGAACAAAACATGTTATTTGGCCAGTTCTTCAAATTCTGTTTGAAGACTTTTTGTTATAATAGGGTGGCCCAAAAGGTCTTACACAAATGAGAAATTAACGTGATTTATTTTTAACATTTATTATCAAAGAAGATTGTTTGATGTGCAACTTTTAAAAACACGATTTCCTTCTGCTAGACTTGGCGGGCACAGAATGCTTCATTTACAGCTACGTTACGTTTTTAATGTATAAGTTTAAAAATAAGTTTTACTAATTTTTCAAGTGTGAAATGACTTCATAATTAATATTATACGAGGTATAATGAAAAGTTCGTTACTTTTGTAGGTCACAGTAAATGGATCAGGTTTTTGCAGGAGAGTACTGAAGGATGTAATGTAGCTATCCGTTCCACCCTTTTCGAGATAAATGCACTTAGTTGATTAAATGGAGTCGCTAGTATCAGCGTTTTTTTTAGAAGTGATAGATTTTTAAAAACCAAATGAGACATTGATAAAGCGAAGTCATAAATATTCCGCTCCTTACCCGCTACTGCCATTCGACCTCATGCAAAATGCAACGGCCACTCTGAATTAAATCTCTCCAGAGGGCGGCGATCGCTTAGCAAGGCAACTCGTGCAAGGGCGGATTCAAGGGGGACGGGTTAAGGGTGTAATTCCCACTCCCAAGATTTCTGAACACTACAAAAAATTAACCCCTAAATCTCGTCATACGTACTGAGCAGTTCACATGCTCTTTCAACCTCTTCCCCGCCTCTCAGTTCTCCAGTAGTAGTAGTAGTGCCGAGAATGCCATGCGTGTGTGGGACTAATATAAAGCCTGGGTTTCGAAGGCTCAGACTAATGCTGCAGGCGGCCTACCGGCTTTTTCTGTCCACGGGATGGGCGGTGTTGGGCCATCTTACTCCTAGAACCTAGAAATGCCATTGATTCTGGGAAGAAGGGAAATGCATCTCCTTTTTCTGAAAAGGTAGAGTTCCTCAACAGGGAAGAGAAAGGGCTAAGTCCAAGGGTGATTTAAGATGTAAGCTCCCTTTTTGTAGTAAAGTTTGATTAAAGGAGGAGTAAACACGAAAAAGCGTGACATTGGGTGGAGGGTGCGAAACAAATTAGTTACAGCATACTGAGACAATTCAGGAAAGAGTCACCCGTTTGAATAGTCACATAAAGAGGCGTAATAAATATTCTCAACGGCTCCCTACATTGTTATCTGGTAGTTGACTCCTAGCACTGGCTTGACCACGACTATTCCATACCTTTGCAAGAAATTTGTTCGAGTGGTCGTTTCATGTTGTGAAGTGGTCTGTGTGAAAGTGCTTAGTGTATTTTGATGTCGTCATCGTGATCGTGACAGTTATTTGCTGCCATTGACGCTTTTTTCTGTGACCAGCGATTTTTGACACCCATATTTCTGAAACTCCATCGGTCATACAAAAAGAAAGCATCCTCACAATCGGAAAAATATAGGCATTTATTTTGTTGCACAAAAAGTCGTCTATTTTATATCTCTGCATTAAATGGTTTTATAATAAATATTATAATAAATTTTACCGTTTTACTATATTCATTTTGTTGCGCAAAAGTTATATATTTCCCTTTTCTGTATTAAGATATACGTTAATTATGATAAATTAAAATAGTTTATTTTTTCATTCGTAATTACTCCCAGAGATGAAGTCTAGATCAAGCCTTGAACTCGTGGCTCCGGCGACGGAAGCGGCTCCAATTGTCTCTGTCTCTCTTTCTTTCCCTTTCACACGAAGCCGCCATTCACCACAACGTAAGAAAGAATTGAATGGAACCTTTCAGCAGCAACACAGTTTTGGTGGCGCGGTCAATTTCTCTGGCAGTGCCTCGGTCCGTCTTTCGAAGCAATCAGTTACAAAGCATGGTTTACTATGTGTAAATGTGTACGCTCAGACGGCAAGCGACCCCAGGCGTTACCGACGCGTTGTTTGGCGTGAAAATAGAAAATATACTTGATACAGAAAAAATCACATCAGAAGTGGAGCGTCATCGCATCTGCCCTTTGGGATATCTGATGACTGCTCAAATACGGGCAAAGAAAAAAATTGGAAAGAAATACTAAAAGAATTTTGAAGAAAAAAACGTATCACATGCTCAAAAATGATTTGGGTGTGTATGTACAATGCAATTTTCCTTATTGGCGATTCACAAAAGCTCGATTATAATTATATAACTGAACATAAATTTAACATTACAGAAAGTATGATGTAGTCTAAGCTCTCTCTTTTCCTATTGTCACCCGATTACCACCGAAAGATCGCATCATGCTTTCAGGCCGATATCATCCTCACTTACGATGACATACGGAATAACCGTCTCATTCTCTGAGGTAATAGGTGATGTATCCGAGACATTTAAAGTCTTGTTTGTTAATTTTTTTAAATTTCGCAGATTCCTTTAAAATGACGATTCGACGAATGCTGGCGCGAGCATGGTGGCTTTTTGATCATTCCGTGTGAAAGCGGCCTTATTCCTGCGTTACTTCGCTCGAATCATTCTACTTTGACTATCAAAGATTGAATTTCGGTGAGAAATGGTCTCACTGCAATCAACGCCTTTGACGTCCTCCTCATTTGCCTCCAAAATTTTTAACGTCCAATTTATCCCAAAAAATACTTGATGTGATACTATGTCAGCATTCTTTGTTAGCGGAATAATGAAGGGAATGCTCCCTAGTTTATTATTCACCTATTGCTTTGTTCGGGAGAGTTTTTATGGCGCAAAAATGTTTCACTGAGTAGTATGGCTTCCCTTGAAAGAAATGTGTCGAGCGGGAGAGAGAGAGAGAAAATCCTATACATGGAAGAATTTTAGCCAGTAGCTTTAAAAGTTGTTATTCTAGTTTTGAGAGCAACTACGAATATAATGCGGCGGAAATTAGTGACATCGTTGATCTAAAGAAAAATATCATACTATAATGGAGCAAGTGTGAGTTTGTCCCTGCGGAATCTGATTAGCTTCTGAAAAGCAACAGCCCTGCCTCTGGCGACAAGGAATTGAACTACTTCACAGTCGTAACTTTAAAATAAAAAATTGATACGTTTGTTTCTGATTTGAACCAATTTTATATGAATTTCTAAGTTAGGCGACTCTTAGAAGCCTTACAAGGTTAGATCAAGCTCCTAGACCAAACCGTTCAATTGAGGCTATCAAACAACGAAATGAAAGACTGGCAGATCAAGTCGCGAGGCTAGAATGTAACTGGGAAAACTAGGGGGAAGAACAACGAATCCAGAGATTGGCAAATCAAGTCGTAAGAATGAGAGCAAGGGATATAAATGCCATAATTTAACATCACAGAAAATTACAATGACTCTATCGAATACTCAGTAGTATTAGTAGTAGTATTCGAATATAATAAATTTCAAGCATTTCATTTTCTGGGTGAAATGAAATTGATGTAACACTTCTATTTATTTTCAAGGGTTTGATTCGCCAAAGAAGACATTCACAGGAAAATATGTGGTCCCTCTTCATTTATCAAAACAACTACAGTAGTCCCTTGTCAACCGCTGGACTTATGTTCCTGACTCAACAAGTGGTTGGCAAAACCGCGGTTGGAGAGATCTTATGGTAAATTGGGGGTTAGGGAAAGCGATCTCTAAGAGGCAAAGTCCTGTAATGTACACTTCAATGTTAAAGTTACCTAAAAAGAAACGTGTATTATATAAAAAATCTTGTGTGGCTACCACATGACTTTCTCCATATCTTAAATATGTCTAAAATTCCAAATAGGTCACATAATAACAAAAATTTTAAGAAAATCTTGAACTACAAAGAACGGAAAAAAACTCAAACTATAGCCTTCTGATATTGGATACAGCCACAAAGCTCCAACAATTACGAAAAGAAAAAGGAGCCTAAAACGTAACTAAGCGTCAATCGTCAACAATAGTCGTCGGTAGGTGGCGTGGTTGTGGCAGCTAAAAATATAAGATATCTCTTAAACAATACATTATATAGGAAAATGTTTCAAACAAAGGTTGTAGAAAAGTAAATTTTCTACAACTTTTATTCCAATACATTTTTATATTTATCAAATATTAAAGCAAATGTTTCAAAATAACGGATAAGTGACAAGAGTAAACACCCACTTCTGGTTGACCAATTTTTACCAAAAACTAATCAGTTCTTGTGACTTTCATAAAAATGTTAAATATGAAATTTTGCATTGACCTGATTAATAGTTTTTGAATTAGAGCACCCACAAAAAAGCAAACGCACACACAGGCATCATCGAGAAAATGGTCAAAACCTGTTCAGGGGACCTCAAAAAGTTTATTTCCGTTGAAATCTCGAAGTCGATTTTTTTCATCAAAACAATACTTTCCCCCTATGGAGAAAGTAAAAATCAAAAGAAAATACGTTCAAGGAACAAAGAAGTACTGTATAGTAATCATATTATGGCAATGTTTCCCACCTGACATTATGCGTCATAGAAATCGCAAAACCAACGCCTCCATTAAATTCCTCGAACCTATGTCTCCCGACTAACACGTCGTCTTATCGGGAGCTGCGAATTTCTTCCTTCCTATATCTCTCCTTGTAAAGACTAGTTAATTCATAGCTTCTTCATTAACATAAATTTTAATGTTAGTAAAATTAGCCAATTAGACACGGCCGCGCGGTGAACCGTGGATACTCAAGACCGATTACCGCTGTTAGCAAAACCACGTGCAATTTTTCAATTTCACATACAGTAGTCCCTCGCTAACCGCAGTTAAGGAGAGACTAATACATTTAGAAACTACTAATAGATAAGTAGACGATTTCTTTAAAAACATTGAAATGTTCAAAATGAAGTATTTGTAGCAATTTAAAATAAAATTAGAAATTTAAACCTTATTTTGCCATATAAATCGACATTCTCGAGTAGTCTCTGAATCTGAATAAATAATCTGTAAGCCACCGGAATTAGTGTGTGGCAGGGGGAGAATATCGCCGACTTATCATGTAATTCTCCTGTTATGCTCTCGCATTGCCTTAGAGAAAAAGGACCTCTTGTATCTATCCGTCCTACAATCAATTTCTCGTATCTTGTCAGTGTGATCGTGGCGTCCTAAGTAAGATGGACTTTTAATTACGTCTGATAATTTATCATTAAATTCTCCTAATGCAAATATCTGCAATAGCCGATGCCAAGACTTTTCACGCCGTTTCTCCAGAGACTCCAATCCAAGCACAGACACTTATTTGCCTATCTTATCGACATTTTACGAAACGCGCTCCATTTCGTTTTATGTTTTCAAACTCATGAATAAGGCCTATCTAATATAAGGCCCATAAGCTACGCGCATACTTATCGGTCCAACCAGAAGAAAATAACAATCCTAACGAGAATTTTCATCACATACCCATAATATTCTACGGGCAAACCCTAGTCTTTTACGATCTGTTCCTGCTATCCAATGAGTATGCTCCTTCCAAGATAAATCGTTCGTTAATAGGATACCAAGATATTTCTGAGTGAGTTTTCACCGTTTTTATGGTGCCTGCTTCGATAGAATACAATTAATATTCGATTGCTCCCTACTCTGCCAAAAATTAAACACTGTTAAATTCTAACTGCCGCTCCTTACACCATTCCGAAATGGAATGTAAATTACGTTGGAGGATCTGAATATCTTCGTTACGAATTGTTCTTTAAACCACTGTGTCTTCTGCAAATAATCTAAAACTACTGCTTACAATTTTGCTGAGATCGTTTACATATATGAGAAAAAGTAGTGGGCCCAAGGCACTTTCCTGGAGGAAGCCAGAGGTGACATTTATGGGATCTGGACGATGTCCATCGATAACTACCATTAGCTCTCGTTCACGCAGAAACACTCCTATCCATCTTACAAGTGCATCGTTAATCCCGTACGATAATACCCTCAGTTATGCCTTTCTCCACCCTTGAAAACCGCTGTCACATATCCGATCTTCCAGTCACTCGATAAAATTCTTTCTATAGGTGTTTCGTCGAAAATAATCTTATAATGCTGGGCAATTTCGTTGGTTAATTACTTTAGCACTCTCTGTGATATATATATATATATATATATATATATATATATATATATATATATATATATGCCTTTTGTAGCTGGAGACTGATGTTGCACTCCATCATAACTATGGTGCTATCCATAATAATGTCCATACATACCTAGTTCCATCTTTGACACTTCTATTTTGATTGTGAACGCCGTTTTGAATATGGTACTCAATAAATGTCTTTTCTCTCGATTTTGTTATTACATCTTCATTTCTAAAAAGCAGCGTTGGTATGGTGTAGCCTTCCCCTAACATATAAATAAAACGCTTTCGGGTTATCTTTCATATGTTCCGTTGAAGTTTTTCTCATATACTCGCTTAAGGCATTCTTCATTACGGATCACGCTTTAGATCTCGCTTCTGTGTAATTCCTGAGCGTCCCCCGTCCACCTAATTGACGAGTGTCGTTCTCAATCCAACATGGCATTTTCTTTGTAACTTTGTACGTACTTGTTGGTTGAGCCATCCTGCCTCTTTTCTCCCACGGATTTCCTCACTAGGAAAGTATTTATTTATACCTTTCATTACTGAATAAATCAAAGTCTTCCAAGTATTTTCAACGTCTCCTTATTTAGTACTTCTCTCAAAGTTTCACATCCAAAATCTAAAACTCTCCGATAAATTTTTCCTTATCTGAAATCTGTTCCTTGATCTCCTGGTGTCATTTCTCAAACAACTGTAGCCAGTTTTATTACATGTTGATTTTTCCATCGCAGTTTCAAAAGGCTGGGAATAGCTTTTTAAGCTCACGTTCTCTTCATGCTTCCTTGCCTGAGTTTTTTAACTCTCGACTCACCCTCGTTTGCCATCGGCTATCATCATCACGAGTATGATTTTCCTCGCCCTTATTTCACCTCACCGGTACCCTTTACAAAATATACTGCATGCGGGACATGCTTTCCCATCGATTCTGTAATAATAATATTTTCGTTGCCATTTTCGGAGTTTCTAGGAATGTTGTTTTCGTTGGCAACAATTAACAAAATAAGGAAGTGTTTTAAGTTCTAAGTGAATCACGACTTTCTTGTTTGAATGAAAAAGAAACTTGCAAATTTCCACTAAAAATTTTACACGACCGGTTTTGCCTGTTACAGCATCATCAGGTGATGATGCTGCAACAGGCGAAACCGGTCGTGTATTAAAATTTTTCGTGTAAATTTACAAGTTTCTTTTTCATTTAAATGGGATCTTTCCAAAAAGTGGAGCCTTCCCAAATGGATTTTCTTGATTGATTTTCCCTAAAACGGCTACATCTTTGTTCTGTGATCAGTTGAGCCTGCGATCAGTTTGTCCTACGAACACTTGAGTCAGTGATCAGTTGAGTCTGCGATCAGTTAGTCCTGCGGTCAGATCGTATAGAGGCAAATCGACAGTATAGCGGCGTTTCCTAAGAATCGTCACAATTTGTATACACTTTTGTAGCTTTAATGCCTTACGTTATTTTAAAACGACGGGATTCAATCTTATCATTAAAATATTATCAATGATGAGGACACGTTTCGCCGCCACATAAACTAATAAGCATTCGAATGCGAGTATAAAGTGACGTAGCGCTAAATTGGCATGGTGTGTCAGTGAAACCATCTAAATTACTAGGCACAATGATTTGACCGCACGTATGCAATGATGTCATCACTGCCTGAAGAGGGAACACACGAACCGAAGAGTTAGGGCGCGCACGGAATCGAATTCGCGTTTAAAATAAATGTGACGTGGGAGCGTGTATGCCCATTATGCATTCCGCGAAAACAAAACATCAATGCTAACCGTGTTGTGGACAGGTTCTCCGCTCTCGGACCCGAAAAAATATGAGAGAATGAGTTAGAGAGACAGAGAGAGAGAGAGAGAGAACGCGTACGGCAGAGGTTTTGATAGAGGTAGGCATCGTTTGTGTCACCGTAAGAGTCAAGTGCCATCAAGTCACCGGCCATGTCACAGGACGCGGGAGTTTTTAGTAGAGAGAGAGAGAGAGAGAGAGAGAGAAAGATTTGATTTGATTTGTTTATTCCGCTCTGGAACATGTCCCCTAAGAGCGTTTGGAGTACAACAATCCGAAAATAGTCTCGTATTCTTACATACAATCATAAATTCATCACAGACATATGTGTGTGTATATATATACACATGAAATACACATTAATACCACAGTACATAAATATGAAATATGTATGGACATTCTTTACAATTTCCTATTAAGTATTAATAAACTATACATTTTTGATTTAAAACAACTCAAGGAACTGGAGCGTTTCACATCGTCGGGAATTGAATTCTATATTTGGGACCCCACGACCTGAAAGGATTTGTGAAAAGTAGTGGTCCGATGGGCTGGGTAATAGAGGTGGCCGCAGTCGGACCTGGTGGTCATCGTCATACGTGAGGACCGTTGGGGGAACAAGCTGAGGAGGTACACGGGCTGTTTATTTCGAAAAAGTGAGTAAAGGAATATTCCACAAAAGTATTTACGTCTGGATTTTATGGATAGCCAACCAAGGTTTTCCAAATATGGGGAAATATGGTCGTCTCTCCTGAGGTTGAAAATGAATCTGACGCAGGAATTCATTGAGCGCTGGAGCTTGGTATCGAGCTGATCCGTGAGGTCATTAAATACAAGGCAACAGTAGTCGAAGTGGGGGAAGATTAGGGTGGATATAAGCAATTTACGGGTATGTAGAGGTAACAAGCTCCTATTTACTTTCAGCTGGTATAAAATTTTGTTTACTTTATTCGAAATGTCTGATACCTGATTTTGCCATGACAGATTTTCATTAAATGTAATTCATAGGTTTCGGACAGTATTTGAGAAGGGAATTGCAGTGGTTCCAGGCATAACCTTAAGGACAGTATTGAAATCAAAGGAATTTATTAGTTTTGAACTACCGATAATGATAGCTTTGGTTTTTGAGCAATTTAAAATAAATGAATTTTTATTGGCCCATTTCGAGATAGCAGTGACGTCTTCATTGATTTTTGAGATACCATCCGGAAAATCCCGAGGGTGACAATGCCAGTATATTTGCAAGTCATCATCGTACAGCATATATTTACAATGTTTTATATTTTCTGGAAGGTCAAGTAGGTATATTGAAAATAGAAGGGGCCCAAGGACAGAACCTTGGGGAACCCCACATGGAACTGAAATCCAATTTGACATGTTTCCATTAGGGTCTTTGATTGCTTGGCGACGACCATCCAAGTATGAATGGAACCAGTTTAATACGGAACAGGAAAAATTTAGATTTTTCATCTTAGATAGCAAACGAGCGTGATTTACACGGTCAAAAGCCTTACTAAAGAGAGAGAGAGAGAGAGAGAGAGAGAGAGAGAGGAAGAGGAAGAGAAATAGAGAGAGAGAGAGAGAGAAATAGGGAGAGAGAAAGTAATGCATTTCGTAGGTGAAATGTTTTCTCAGATGCTGACCTGAAAGAGTCCTTTTTCACGATAGATGGCGCCCTTCTATTTATTACCGTCTGAAGTCGCGCAAAGACATTTTGGAAAAATCGGCGTCCACCGTCCCTTATTCCCCTGAGGAACGCCACCAAGATCCGCTATCAGAGTTCCTAGGGCATAGCACGTCCCTTTGTAGATGGTGGAAGGGGTGGAAAGGGGCAAAAGGGTGGAAGGGGGCGAGATAATTGAACGGGAAGGCGCCTCAGGGACAGTGTGATCGAGGTGAAGTTATCGTCGAGATACGCAAGAGAGGATTTTTTTATCGCCGACGAAATAGGCTTAATGTAAAGTGGAAAGCGTCAGACGCAGAGACTGCGTCTTTCGTGGCGAAGGTCGTTGTGGATAATGGCGGTCGATGTGGTGGAGAAACAAAAGTCCGGATCCCTCTGCTTACACATCAATAGCTATGCGTTAGAACCACGGTGATTTCGAATTTACTGAATCGATCTAAGACATGATAAACCTCATTTTTTTAATAGAATATAATTGTGATGCGTACGCGTCCATTTTCCAATGTCTTTACTAGCTAACTAGTTTCTTTGATTAATTATTTTTTCTAGATTTAACAAATTTTTCTATCTTTGCTGCAGTTCCCATTATGTTCTTTTTGCTTTACATTGCTTGTTTGATGGTTTAATGTTTCCAGAAGTTACTGTTCAATCGGTGTCGTTCCTATTTTCCTCGCATTTTAACCATTCCATCATCTCGGACCTTTCTTGTTAGGAATTTGTTAAATTTGATGAAGTCTTCTTTGATATGCTTTCATGTATCAAAACGCCATTTTCACATTTTTGGACTTCTCGTGGCACATTTTAGATGTAAATTAATAAATAATAAATAAAGTGAGAAAATCATTTTTTTGTATTCCTTTACTAAAAACTCGAAATTATTTTTTGATGCATCGTTTTTTTGCTCTTCCGTAGAATTTTTTTATTTTATACGTTTGTAGTTTTCTCATTAAGCGATATAGAAATCAATTATTCTTACTGAATTTATTACAGTTCTACGTACGCAAATAGTGCCCTTTTTCATCTTGATCACTAGTTTCACTGTTATTCTAAATGACGTATTTAGCCGCACGACACATTGCCTCTTTATGGCCCATTAATACTTCGCAAATAACGCCTGTGGACATTTTTTAAAATTATAAACCTGAATTCCCTAAGATTCAATTGCAAGAAAGCAAAAGTTTTAGGCCACGATCATTCGTGAACTACATGCATTAGAGATTTGAACGGCGAAGAGGTTCTCAGAACTAAAGGTGTGCTCCGATCAATTTTCAAAACTATGTATAGGGCTCATCCCCGCAATTTTGTTCCTGCAAAGGGACACTTCTTTGATATTTTCACATCTGGCCGGAATTGGGTTCCAAGTCTCCGCACGAGATCATGAAACGCAGGAGAAAGAGGTAAGATATTATGAGGGAGCGTCCCTTTCCATCTCCAATCCAATAATATGCGAAAGAATGTAGTGATGATATGAAATTTTTGTTCGACAAATTAAACTTATAACGTATTAACGTATAACGTATTAAACGTATTAAAGCAAGCCCGTTATACCTACGCTCGCAATTAATTTGTAGTTAGAATTTTCCAAATAGCAGTAGCGGAAGAAAAGGGACTTATTAACCGAGGAGAATTTTGTCAGGTTGGAAAAATATATAGTACAAAAGGAGAAAATAAGAGACAAGGCCTGGGGAAAAAATTGTTTTAATTTCGATCAATTAGACAAACACAAGGCTATGCATTTTGCTATGAAAACATTAAGCTGTGTAATTTATTTTACCGTTAAAACGCTAAGTAACATAACACCTACACAATGTTTCAATAAAAATTTCGGTAAGTAATAGCGCCCTCTCCCAATGCTTCCCTACATCTCCCTATCTATCTCTCTCTCTCTTCACCACTCTCTTTCCCTTGATTCCTCTCTATTTCCCTTTCTCTTTTTCAGTTGTAGGCTTTCGCAGCGTTGCTGAATGCTGGTGGACGTTTTCGGGTTTCGTTGCGTTGAGGACATTGCTGACTCTAGACGTTTCGCAAACATTGCAGCCTGCGTCTTCAGGAGATGAAGATGCAGGTTCAATGCTTGCGAAACGTCGGGAGTCAGCAATGTCCCCAACGCGGCGAAACCAGAAAGCGCCCACGAGCTCCCTCTTTCCCTTCTTTCCGCTCTTTCTCCCTAGCAATTTCTTCCTCCTACCCTCTCCCTCCCTATCTCTCTCCCATCTCTCTCCCTCTCTCTATCTCCCTTTTCTCCCACCCTCCTTTCTCAGTCCCTTTTATTCTCCGTCTCCCTTTTTATCTCTTTCCTCTTGCCCTTTTCTAATTCTATCCCTCCCTATCTTCCTTCCTCTCTATCTCCCTTCTCACATCACCTCCCTTTTTCTCTACATCCAAAAAGCCGTTTAGATAAGCCACTGAGTCCATGCTGAATCTCAGTTCCATTACGATTACGTAATTTTACGAAAAATCCGACAATCAGGCTTGCCATGACGGCGAACGATTTCTCCTTCAAAAAACATGATATTTTGGTGTTAAAATCAAATTTGTGGACCTAGTCAACTCGAATTCGAAAAATGATGGTAGGAAAATAAATGATCATTCTTTTAGGCGCTATTTGGTTCAAGTCTCATGTTTTTACGAAGATTATAAGTAATGATAAAATGGTAACGAATATAGGCTTACACCCATTGTTTCAACTCTTCCTCTGTTATTCAAATTGAGAGAAGGAACGCTCCTAGAATCGATCCCATGACGTTACGCTAGACTATAAACAGTCTAAAATTTAAAAGAGGTAAGGCCAAGTGAATCTTGAAGTATGATTCAAACTGAAAATAATATTCTCGACTCAAAAGCGTTTTCAATGTTCTTGGGATACGTAGATTGTAAGCAAATAATATAATAGATGCTCCGCCAAGTTTTATCTAAGCTATTCTCATAATTCAAATCGTTAACCGACAGAAATTAACTGCAACTTAATTTAATAATTTTCATGCCACATCTGCCAGATTTACTTAAATACACTGAAACAAAACTCGATTTCATTCTAAGAGTGCCCTATTTTAGACACTTTATAATACGTAATTGGCACGACTAAATTGAAAAAATCTCTGTTACTAGTTGAAGCTTTATCAGCCTTGCGGGTAATACGAGGCCTTATGAAGGCAGCATGATGCCCGCTAGCTATGGGTTGGACAGGCCTGGGCTATATCATGGCTGATCCGAAAATTTCGAAACTATTTAAATTAAAAGATCAATTTTACAAATTCATGTCCTCACTTGTTCTAGAATATAGTAAATTGTTATAGTTCATTAAAAAATCTAAATCATAAACTTCTAGCTAGCAATTTTTGTAACCATAAGCACACAGAGCAATAGTCTCTTTGAACTTCCCAAATACGTATTTAAACATTTTAAACGAATAACCAAAATAAAGAAATAGTTACTTTCATAAATAAGTGCAAATTGAATCATTATCATTAAACACAATTAATATCCCATTTAATATATATCGAGAGATGATGTTTTGATAAAGTTTTGCAGAGATATAAGCAAAAAGAGGAATCAGTGCTCGCAGCAGAGGCTCCAAGAATTTGGAAACCTCCACTCCAAACTCTACTGCGATGTAGTCACGGCCCTGACATTTTAACCTCTAACGGTAATTCCTATAACCACGATCAATAGGCATAAGGAGTCTTTTTATGCTGCGTAGGGAAAGCTGAACGGAACATAATGGAGGAGATGGAAGATATGATGGCAAAAAACGAAAGATTTGGAAAGGTAGGGATAGACGCGAAGGAGGGAGACGATAAGAAAAAAGGATTGAAGAAATAAGAAGGAAGAAGGCAGAAAAGGAGAAGCATCTGTAGAAGAAAGACGAAGGAAGGAGGGAGTGAAGGAGGGTGAATGGAAGAACATTGATGGAAGAAAGACGAAGGAAGGAGGGTTTGAAGGAAAAAGGAGGGAAGAACATGGATGGAAGAAAGACTAGGGAAGGAGGGTTTGAAGGTGGAAGGAGGGAAGAAAATGGATGGAAGAAAGACAAAGGAAGGATAAACGAGGAAGAAGGGGTGAAGCATAGGTGGAAGAAAGACGAAGGGAGGATAAAAGAGGAAGAGGGAGAGAAGCTTGGGCGGAAGAAAGACGAAGTAAGGAGGGAGTGAAGGAGGAAGTAGGAGAGAAGAATGGATGGAAGAAAGACGAAGGAAGGATAAAGGAGGAAGAGGTAGAGAAACTTGGATGGAAGAAAGACGAGAGAAGGATAAAGTAGGAAGAAGGGGAGAAGCATGGATGGAAGAAAGAAGAAGGAAGGATACAAGAGGAAGGGAAGAATGGATGGAAGAAAGACGAAGGAAGGATACAAGAGGAAGGGAAGAATGGATGGAAGAAAGACGAAGGAAGCAGGTAGTGAAGGAGGAAGTAGGGGAGAAGAATGGATGGAAGAAAGACGAAGGAAGGATAAAGGAGGAAGAAGGGGAGAAGCATGGATGGAAGAAAGACGTAGGGAGGATAAAGGAGGAAGAGAGAGAAGCTTGGATGGATGAAAGGCGAAGGAAGGATAAAGGAGGATGAAGGGGAGAAACATGGATGGATGAAAGACGAATGAAGAAGGGAGTGAGGAGGATGAATGGAAAACATGGATGGAAGAACACGGATGGAAGAAAGAGGAAAGAAGGATAAAGGAGGAAGAAGGGGAGAAGCTTGGATGGAAGAAAGATGAAGGATGGAGGGAGTGAAGGCGGATGAATGGGTGAAGCGTGTATGGAAGATAGGGAAAAAAAGGTTGGGGTGATGGAGGATGAATGGAAGTACATGGATGTAACAAATACGAAGGATGGAGGGAGTGAAGGAGAAAGAAGGGGGAAGCACGGATAGAATAACGCAGGAAGGATAAAGGAGGCAGAAGGGTAGAACTTGAATGGAAGAAAGACTAAGTAAGGAGGAGGAATAACGGAGGGAATACAGAATGGAGGATGCGATGGAGGAAGTAGGATATTTGAGTGGAGTGCATTAGATCATACAGAAATGCGACCTTATCATTCAAAAAGTATAAAAGTGTCGTATTGAATACTGAGATTTTGTTTCCAAAATTATTAACAATGATAATATAGTGGCACTAGCAGAACTGTTTCACATCCGATATCCCTGCCTATCTTTCTGATTCCTTCCTGACTGTTATGTGGATTCGTCGCATCCCTCTTCTTCTCTACTTATACTTCGACGACAATATGAGTATTACGAAACAGTTGGTATTAACGTAGTAGTGAGCAGAGAAGTGAGAAATCCGACTTATCTCTTAAGGCAGGGAAGCTAAATCGTTTGTAGGACGGAGCGATATAGAGGATCGTTCTTTCCTAGGACGATAAAAGAACACTACAGGAAAAGATAACGTAAGAAATCTAGCGACGTTTGCTACACTCTAATCCCTGCCATTCATGCAGAAGATAGATGATTTTTCTAATCTTGGGGCGGTTTATCTTCAGTCCCTAGGTAGAGAAGGGCTGCAAATGAGGAAGACTTTGCCGAGACAGACAAACCAGCGCACGCATCGTTTGTTTATACAGGCCGTTCCCTACTTACGATGTTTCGACTTTGGATAAACCAGGACTTAGGACATTAATACATTGATACGTCGAAGTCGACATCCGATAGCGTACCTAGACAAATTAAATCTTCACCTTCCTTCAATTAAAATTCCAAGGCCATGTGAGACTTAAGGAAGAAGATTTAAGGTAAGTAATCTTTATATTTAGCATTGTAGGTATTAATTTATTTATTATTTTAAGTCTTATAAATGTGTAATATACTTATAATATATATAACACTCGTTGATTCTTGAACTATTATTTTATAGTTCATATTTTTTCCAAGGTCCTGGAACGTATCTCACTTTATAACATGTTAGTCTATCGGAAATTGATATTCGACTTTCGATAATTCAAATTACAATGCGATTTTCAGGAAAGCATTAGAGTCATAAGTCGGGAACGGCCTGTACATAGAATAAAATGGAGCCCTAAGAGGCCGGGGGAAGAAGAAACGGAAGAGTGGCTTCGACGAGCGTTCTCCGTGACCTAACTCCGTTCCTCACTCTCTGGGCGACGCATGGCTTTCAGCAGGCGGTGACTGATTACCTACGCGATGACATTTAAGTTGGATCATATGATGAGGGTTAGAGAGGTTAAAGAAGAGATTAGGAGGGGAATGCGATCTCATTCTGGAATTTTCATTCAGTCGCACATTGAAAACGGTGCCGGAATGGAAATAATTGATTGCAACTTACCACGTGATTTCATCCATCTAAAAACACGTCCCCGTTTCCATTCCCACACTTTCTGCGTCAAAATGTACTCAGCTTTCATAGAAAATTCAGCATTTTAAATATCTGACTTATGAACACTTATTAAAACAATTGGAATATTTGTTTATATATGTTATCGTCGTATTGTCTATCGGTACCAAGGTATCGTTTAAACTTCAAATTATTGTAGAAATTTCGTGAATATGTAGACAGATGCGACGCGGATTTATAATCTCAGTCAATTATACGAAAATACACGAAACCGACAGCAAAGCAAATCATCTAGACGACGAATGATTTCCACATAAAAGTATGCCAAATTGTGCCTTTGAAATCTAATTTGTGGAACGATTGAACGCGTATTCGAAAATCAACGCCAAGAAAATAAAATTAAGTTCTTTTCGGCGTGTTTGTTTCAAAGTCCTGAATTCCCACGACGACTATAAGTATATGTAAAATGCGAATCAGCATAATCACGATAGAATTCAACGTGAATTACGATTTTATCGTGAAAAAGCATTTGCTACAGCATCTGTTAATATAGGTAAGGAAGAAAAAACTCGAAAGACGAAACTAAAAAGTTATCTTTTATACAACAGATCGGAATTATTCTTCCACAGCCACCGAAAATCGAGGGAGATGTTTGAAAGCGATCGTTAGGGAGGGAATCGGGAGAACGTATTTGTTTAAGGGAAAGAGTCGTCTCGCGGGGGCCGCCAGGGATTCGTCGTACGAGGGGCAAAGGCTTCGGGGGCCGCGTAGGTGGCCATCGCAGGCAAAGGAGGAGTTCATTCAGTTGCACGAGCGGCGGAATGGGAGAAAGAAAGGGCAAGTGACGTTTTCGAGGGTGGCGGGGGGCGCCGGAGCGAGGGGCCGCCTACGGGAAGATGGATGGGGAGAGGGGCCGCACAAGTGTGGGTGGCGGGGGCGACGGGGCACCTACGAGGGGGTGGAGGGGGCGCCCAAGTGAGGGTGGAGGGGGCGAGTGGCCGCCGCGTGGGCAACGAATGCGATGCCGAGGCGTCATCGATTTCCCGGCGAGGCCCTCTGCGAACACTCGCCGGATCCCCGCCCCTTACCCCTTACCCTCGCGATCCTGGCGCACGGCTCAAGATGTTGCCCCTCTCCTGCCCCACATATTTCGTCGTCAGCCCGTCTCGTGCGCGAGGCCTTCCCCACCCCTCCGACTCGGCTCCATCGGAAGTGCAGCTCCCTTTCGCCCCTTCTCGTTGCCCTTCCTCCGACCTCCCCCGAACCGCCGCTAAGGAAGCGATGGACTCGTCCGAACAATATTCGCAGCAAGAAATGTTTATGGTATCGAATGAGCGAGGGGTGAGCATTAACGACCGATCACGTTTGCAATTCCGCGGCGAATCTTTTACCGTCGACGAGCGACGGCAGTTGAGTGCATAGAAAGGATGCATTGGCCGCACGAGGAGAGATGCGGCTTCGGGCAAATGTCTACGAGGCGATTAGCGAACCTCGCCGAATGAATTCTCCCTCGGTAACCTCCTCGACGGACGGTTTGAATGTTCTTAGCAGGTATTACAAAGATTTTGATGTGAAAACTGCTCCTGGAGACGGGTTGTTTTGCAGCTAAATTCAGTGAGCGAAAAGAAGGATAAAACGCTATAAGCAAACGCAGACATTTATAAAAGTTTGTGCTTTCGATTATTTTTGATAAAGCGAGGATACTCATTGAACTCCGTTAGGAAGAGCGATTTCAGTTCCGCTAATATCATTCTGATTTTCCCACACAACTGAAGACATATGCTTACTAAGGACTATATTATCTAAATTGTTTGTTTCCCGATTAACTTAAAAATGGTCTGAAATAAAAGGTGCGTAGATGAACCATACATGATAATAAAGAAGATTGTATGGATTTCACAATCGAAACTGAAGAAATAACCTTTATCTCATATTGCTATTGTAACGATGAACTGACAAAGAAACTCAACTGCAATAGTAAACCTCCGAGAGTCTGTCGTCATTTCAATAAAATAATCCTCCCTATTTTGCATTCGATTCAAATCTGGCCAGAGGCATACGGATCATCCTCCTCGCCCACCGCTGTCACCCGCCGCCGCTTTCTTCGCGCACTCTCCCCGTCGCCACATAATTCCACGTAAGCCCATCTTCCATCCCATATGGGAAACGAGATCTCTTATTCAGCACTCGAAGGTGCTCCGGCATTCTTGTCTTCAAAGCTTCCGAAAAATTGCCTCGCTCTCTCACTTCCTCATCTCTCTCTCAATACAACCTCTCCCCATTCCTCCCTCGTCACTCTCTAGCCAATCACTCTCTCCCTTCCACCCTCATCTCTTTCTCTCTCTCCATCCAGTCTCTCTCTCCCCTCCCTCCTCTTCACTCACTCTCTATCCAATCTCTCTCCCTCTCTCACTTCCTCCCTCATATCTCACTCTATACAACCTCTCTCTCCCTACCTCCCTCATCTCTCTCACACTTCTTCCCTCATCTCTCTCTCACTCTATATAATCTCTCTCTCTCTCTCTCTTATTGCTAGTACAACCTATCTCTCCCTTTCATCCTCAACTCTCTCAATCCAGTTGATAGTAGCTCAATAACTTTGGCCAAGACTAGCAAAGGTGAAATACTCCTTTAGCCAAAACAACTAGAGGGCTACAAAACCCAATGCATTTCGCCCACAAGGTGGGCATCGTCAGGGGTAAAACCTGTTTCAACAGTGACCTGACGATGCCCACCTTGTGGGCGAAATGCATTGGGTTTTGTAGCCCTCTAGTTGTTTTGGCTAAAGGAGTATTTCACCTTTGCTCTCTCAATCCAATCTATCTCTTCATTCCCCCCTCATGTCTCTCTATCAAATCTCTCCCCTCCTCCATCTCTCTCTCTGTACAACCATCCTCTACCTTTCTCCCTCATCTCTCTTTATCCAATCTCTCTCCCTTCCTCTCTCGTATCTCTCTGTACAACCTCTCTCTCACTTCCTCCCTCATCTCTCTCCAGCCAATCTCTCTCTCTCTCCATTATCTCTTTTTCTATACAACCTCTCTCCCCTTTCCTCCCTCATCTCTCTCTATCCATTCACTCTCCCTTCCACCCTCATCTCTCTCTATCCAATCACTCTCCCTCTCTCTCCATCGTCTCTTTCTCTATACAACCTCTCTACCCCTTCCACCCTCATCTCTCACTATACATCATCTCTCTAACTTTCTCCCTCATCTCTCTCTATCCATTCACACTCTCTCCATCGTCACTTTCTCTATACAACATCTCTACCCCTTCCTCACTCATCTCTCTCTATCCAATCTCTCTCCCTTCCTCTCTCATCACTCTATCTAAACCACCTTTCTGTCGCTTCTTCCCTCATCTCTCTCTCTCTCCATACAGCCTCTCACTCCTTCCTCCCTCACCTCTCTCTATCTAATCTCTCTCTCCCTCCCTCATCTTTCTCTCTCTCTCTATACAACCTCTTTCTTTCCCTTCCTCCCCCATCTCTCTCTATCAAGTCTCTTTCTCCCATCCTTGCTCATCTCTTTATCTCTCTCCCCCTTCCTCCCTCATCTCTCTCTCTCTATAAAACCTCTCTCCCTTTTTCCCTAATCTCTCTCTATTCAAAGACCCTCACTACCTCCCTCATCTCTCTCCCTATACATCCACTCCTCCCCGTCCCGGACATGTCAATCAGCTATGCTTCTCCCGAGAGAAGTATCATTCGATCACAAAGTAAAACGACACCAGTTTTGTCTCACGTTTCCTCCTCTCCACCATCTATCCCCAATCCATAATTTCCATCCAGTACCGTGTTTTGAGGAACTCTGGAATATATAGTTCAAATTTTCTCCGCTCCGCTAGGGGGAGAATTTTACGACTTGCAAACGCTTGAATAGAATTTATTTTATCACTAGTCTGTAAGATATCGCAATAACACGGTAAACGCAAGACAAATATTTGAAGCGATAACGAGTGAGCGCCATTTGCAATGGCAATGCAGGAAACATCAAAATGTCTTCCAATACGACTCTTGGGTCTTTCCGATGTCGAGGCCGTAGCTAAGACTCGATTAGAACCGGGCAGAGAGACAAAGGGTTTTCTTCTTTTTCGGGAAAGGAATTAATCGCTTCAAGACCATCAGGGAAGCGACGTGTTAATACGAATACCCTTTGGTTGATCATAATTTCGACGTATCTTCTGTCATTGCGACGTATTCATATCATTAAATATCCTTTTGGGAATTTTCAGAGGCTTATTTAAAGTCCCGTCATTGCAATTAAAGCGTTCTGTGGCACCGCCCAGCAAACGCTGTTCTTAATGACGGATTCTCGTACTCCTGGGTCGTATGTTTTCCACTTCAGAATATATAAACAAAACCTGCTTGTCTCCAATTAGTTTGTAGTGGCGTCTCCTGGAATTGGTTAAAGTAGCGCGATGTGAACGCATGACTAAATTGTTTCGGAGAGAGATAACGTGATTTCCTTGCGTAAAGAAGATTATTCAAATTAATTCCAGAGTTTCTAAGTATAATGTGTATGAGATTATGAAATTTACAGTGTAATTAATTAAAACAGTCACCGTGATGATGTCATGTTTAATGACAATGTAAAAGATGTTTCACCCTTCATTTGCCTAAGCATAATTGATGAAGAAATTGTGTTTAGAGCTAATTTATAGTTGAAAAAATTCTTGAGCCGAGGACTTATCTCTAAATAAGTTCTGGCATAGCTGGAGAAAAATTCTCCCGCGACCTAGAATCAAACTCGGATTTTCCACTTCCCGGGCGGATATTCTTCTATGGAACTATCGAGGGAGACTTATCCTTTCGTTTAAAACTAGGGTATTTGTCAGGCGTTGAGGTTAGGCTAGCCAAGTTAGTATTGACTTCTTCTCTTGTCCTTCATTTGCCTACATGCATTATATATAGACCGTGAGTCGTCAACCTGTGGCTCCGCAACCGCCTACCGCTCCTTGAATAAGTACTTGTGTCTCTTTAGAACTTAGCTAAGCTCCCTAGCCTTTATTAGTCATGAACCCTGCTTGTTGCAATCACTAGAATCTCTTAAAAAAGGGGATAGCACTGGAAGTCATTATGCGGCTACAAAGTATTTTGGAATGAGGCAAAAAAGCAAAAA
This sequence comes from Tanypteryx hageni, assembly GCA_028673005.1. NCBI lineage: Eukaryota > Metazoa > Arthropoda > Insecta > Odonata > Petaluridae > Tanypteryx > Tanypteryx hageni. Next base: position 124,707,235 of record CM054113.1, on the reverse strand, counting down.
AATGGCTCTTCTACTTTGAAAGATTGCCGACTCCTGACATAGACTTTTTCATTTGTGTTCAAATAAGTTGATAAACTTTCTTGCTCTTGTTGTGCTTTTCGATTTGAAAGACGTTTTAGCAATTAGAATGAATAGTAAAGACTGTTCGCAGAAGTCTGCTTGTTTTTGGATTCGGTCCCGTGTTCGTGAACTACCAATTTAATAGTAATTATGAATTTTCGTAATAATCTTATAAATTCTCTTGGCATAGTACAATGTCCGAAATTCGGAATGATCCGAAATTCAAACATTTTACTAAATATTCCATTATAAATTCTGTGCAATTTACAGCAAATAAATTTACATGAATTCGGCACCGAACTTGTTTTGTGTTACTAACCGCTGTGCTTATGGCAAGCACATATTTTCCACAACGGCAGAACGATTGGAATCCCGTGATTATTTCTCTGGCTGACTCATAAAATTCAAGAGGCCATAAGGGGCTTGGAAGCTAAAAGTATGCGTGGTGAAAAGGCTCCAACCGATCATGGAGCTGCCGAGAACTATATTGATGAATTTGTAGTCGCTCATGAAAACTTGACATGACATAATACCGATGAGTATTTTCTTTTCTGGTGCAATGTTTTACGAAAGACGCTGGTAACAAAGGACAATATTGCAGCAACAGGGGTGAAATATGCATAAGTTAGCAAGTTATCATTGCTCGCATGTGTGAATGATTTCATTGAGGGACGTGAGCAAAGAGCTTTTACTATTGAACAAAAAATGTCTGTTTATAATATTTAAGAAAGATTTATTCGGGAAAACCCCAAATATATGAAACAATTAACATTACGTGACATTTTTGAAAAACTTACCGAAGGTTGTGCGAAAAAAACTTTCCTCTATCGAGAATCAAAATGCTAGCATCTCCACCTCCGACGCCGAGAAGTACTCGTACATTACCATCACACACCCTTAACCTACATATTTTACTTGGTAAGTGGAGAGAATGAATACGTTTTAGTAAGCCAATAAAACATTATTCTATATTTTCATAGGTTGTTTACTTATCATTACACCATATAGAGTTTAATTTGATAATTCATGGATAGGCTATATCTATTTATGACGCAAAAACAAAACACCGGAAACCTATAAGTCTCGAGATTGCCGGATTTGGGACGGTACTGTGTTAAGAATAAAGATAACCAATGGTTTTGCAAGTTGAAAACTAATATTTCCTCTGGCATTACAAATCTAGTCTCAGAAGTTAAGAAGACCGGATGTCATGTTATAAATAAAGTGTGCAGCGTTGTATTTCGACGAACTATCTCAGTCGGTGAACATTTTGTCTCTTATCCATAAGAAATTTTGAGAACTTGCGTCTGGGGACGTGATAAAATGAATGGGGATATGAGAGTTATCTAGTTTGTATGAGATAAAAACAAATGTTTTTGTTTTTTAAATGTTGTTTAATTTAGTCATTTTAATTGAAAAAATTGGGAGTAAAGCACACTAGAAGCGTAACAAGAATTCGACGCGTTTCTCTCTGTGGAGTTATCGAGTAAAAATTTGTATTTTTGTTTCCATTGATGTATAAGCCATTTGGGAAGCATGTACAGAAATGCAATTATCTTACTGAATTTTTAAAGATTTCCAAATATGTACAAAATCAAACGAAATAAATTTGATATAAGGGCTGAATTCCAATTACTTCGTGATAATACGCGAATCCTGATTGAGTAGTACGATCCCATGTATCGCATTTTCATCCTGCATTTTTATTTATTTAAGAGAAAATTGGCTGTCTTTATGAAGTACAAGAATTAATTACGGCTTATGGCTGAGATCGTTGAGTGATATGACTTAAATATGCGATATTCGTCTAATAATTTCAATTGAGACCTTAACTATAAAAGGTTAAATGCAACTCAACAAAATATTTATATAACAAGAAATGTTTATTTAGATATGTGTGTGTATATCACATGATAAAGCGGCAGATATTTGCTTACAGACAGGAAACAATAGTATTTTTTCTTTTAAGAACCACTCGAGAAAGTTTTTTCAACAACATTAATGAAAAATATCCATTTTATATTCTGACTTCTGCATATAAAGAAATGTATACTTCGTAAAACTTTAGCTATTGAATGCATTAATTACTTTCGTCTCTGTGAAGTGTCTGATGAGATTCGTTAAAATGGACGTATTTTGTAATATTTGTAAGCAAAGTTGTGTGGGGTATCAAGGAGGACGAGAGGAGTGACCTCCCTGGGCGCCAAAACCTAAGAGACACCAAACAAAAACATTTCAAGTCGATTATTTAATAATACATCAAAACTTATTCACCACTTATCGTAGAGTAAGCTTTAATTGATGTATTAAAAGAAACGAAATTTGTAGGAATTGAACTATCAATTCATTGATGTGCTCCTCTCTAGTCCAATCGTTGCAATCGCATTTGGTCACGTGCCAATGGTTTCCAACAGTATAATTTTCTTAAAACTTCCTTATACTCAATTTTTGTACAGGATACGATTCCCATAGTAAACTACGGTATTGCCTTTAGTTTAAGCTTGTAAACAGTTGAGATTCGATCCTTTCTGCCCCACTAATAGTATCCGATCAAACAACTTTTGCTTTATGAATATGCAAACGTAAGCAGATTTTCTTCATTAAATTCTACACCTATCATGGGAGTTTATCGGCTCCCTGACGGGACTTCCCTCCCTTCCTCACTATCAAATACGCAAGGAAGCTTGGGTGTCTTTGTGTATAATATTTATTTAAGTCTTTCGTCCATAGTCAAACGTGTGACTGTGATGACTCTCCCATAGTTTTTTCATGGCATTCTGTTTAAGAAGGAACGTTCATTGTTTCAACTAGGAAATATTTTTCAGCCTTCATCGTCGTTTGTAATCCAACAAGTTAGTAGATTTTTTCAAATATCCATGAATGTATTTTATTGTATTTTATAACCAAAGTGGATTCCTTTTGCTATTTAACTGTTACCAGTTGGTGAGCAGAAGAAGCGGGTTGACGATTAAAGTATAGTTTTTGATTTATTCCAAAAACCTTTCTTGGCTGAGGTTAGCTGCAACATATTGATTAATAGAAAAGCAAATCACCCTGTGCAGAATAAGTAAGTTCCATTTTATATAAACCCTCTCAGTTAAATTTCATAATTTGGGATCAGATTCCACAGGTATTTAGTTATGTGCACGGAATTAAGGTACGTAGTTTGCGAAGATGAAGACTGAACATAGAGAAATCTGCCGCACAAAATAAATGTCGATAATATCATTACCGATTTTACTTCTGTAAATGCTCGGAATAAGTCCGCATAATAATTTACGTATCTTCCTTTCTTTGAGTGGTATATTGTTATTTCGTAAGATTAGCTAGTGTTTATTTCATGGCGAATACTATATGTGGACGTCCGCCAGAGAAGGGCCTACTTTGTCGATTCTAGTTTCGGAGATACCAGAATTTCTGTGAAAAACGGTAGAAAATATCGATGTCTAGAAAAGTACATGGTACGATTCTCTGGTTTTTTAAGAATGACCGTATCGAGGAATTATATACATAAGTGAAGTACGAGTAGAACTTTTTTTAATGCCGTGATTTTTCTTCAATTTTCTCAAAAGAATGTTTTTAAATATAATCTGTAATATTCAATAAAAATTTTATTTTTCAACATAGGAGTGTAATATTTCTTTCATTTTACTCGTAATTCATCACAAAATATCGCTGCATTCATAACTCCATGCCGACAAAGTGGGCCTTTATCTGGCGGACGTCCTCATATGGTTAACTCCTAGCGAATAGGTAATATATATCAAATGTTACTGTCATTCACGCGATTGAGAATAACTCACAATAAAAAGCGACTAATAGCGTAAAGCAACTTTTCCAAACCCCTGAATATTTTTATCTGAGTAATATGCGAGAAATTCTCAAACAGTGGGACGCGAAGCTTGTCTAGGTGGGACACGAAGTTTTGAAGATAATTGTTATAAATTTTTTCAAAGTAATTATTGAAATATTTAAGGTTCTTAAAAACTCCCATTAATGATTATTATAATAATGAAATGCAGTTGTCGTAAAAATCCACTTCTTGGAAAAGGTGTGGTTCGTTTTTATCGTGGTGGAACCAAGAGTTTTGACAAAATGGTTGATGGGACCAAGGATTTATGACAAAATGGTTGGTGGGACGCAAGATGCAAAAAGGTTGAGATCCACTGCGCTAGAGATCCCCGAGCCCCTTAATTTGGCATTGGGCATGTTCGAAGAATTAAAATTACAGCAATAATCTTTCGAAAATATATACGAATTTAAAAATGTATTTGAAAATTTCTCTGATTAACAGCAAAGTGGAGGAGTCTAAAATGATATGGGTTTAGAACCTGAATTTAGAGTTGGTCCCCTTGGTGCTCTTCGTAAAGAGTAGGCTAATGCCGGCACCGCGTTTACCTCCTCCTCTGTGTATGTGTTCGGTGTGGAAGGAGTAATGGCTATAATAATCCAAGAGGTTGATTAGCCAGAAATACCATTCAAACAAACATACCTGAATTCTGAGAAGTTAGGAAAATGAAAGCAAGGAAAATGGCATCAGAAATAGCTGAAGATGATGGACATTTGATGTCAAAGCAAAGATATTTTGATATGAAATCAAATCAAGCTATAGACACATATCTCAGCTGTAATAGCGTTTTGAAAAAATAAATTAAATATCAGATGCCATTATCTTAATGACTATTCAGTTTCGACAATGGATGGTACTGCACTAAAGAAATGTGCAGCCTACTGCACTCTGAAATATAACCAAAATCAATATTCTGGGGAAATTATTAGCGAAATAGGAAGTCTAGAGCTTGAAGGCATTTCTTTAATGGAAAAATTCATAAATACCATGCGAGCGTAGTTTTGGCAAACACAAATTAGTGAAAAATTACTTAATGTCGTCCATGACCCAAGAGAGACTATAATTTAGCGATTTTGATAGTACGTAATATTACAAATAAAACACTTATTTTCGTAATTTTATGTGGGATTCAATTCCCGGACTCGGCACAATTAAAATATATTATGCACAATAGAATCAACTGCATAAGGATCCAAAAGCAAATAAAAATAATAATAATTTCATTTGAAGGAAGTGGAGCCCCGTTGTAAGGTTCCGCTCCGGACACCAAATTTCCTTGCTATGGCCTTGGATGCGTCTACCTTTAATTCGCGAGATATGTGAAATAATGACTTTGGATTTCAAAAGTTAAAATTAATGCATACTCTAGTTTTCAGGGAAATATTTGAATTTATCCTCAGCCATATTGGTAAAAAAGATCGTTATTAAGATTCAATATAATCACTGCGAGACATGAATAGACCAGGAAAATGATTCCTATTAATTAATGTTATTGCATGATGTTATCCATTACAACACTCATTTGAATTTTATTATATATTTTTCCCAATGACTAATAAATTATTCGTTGACAATAATTATTTTCAACATGCACAGATAAATAATTCTTTTTTGGAAATTAAAATAATTATGCTCGGTTTAACGCTAATGCTAAAATTTAAAAATCCATCTTTAAGCGTAAGTAAAATGGTCTAAGTGACGATTATCGTTCTTCCATATTTGAAAGATTCTTATAATTATTAAAATGCTGCAGATGTATCCTGATAGTATTTTTTGTGGAAAAATTAGATATGATCAATCATCCTATTGCTTTAACGTAGGCTTCAAATTCACCACAAAAGATATTAAATTTTAAGTAGGTTTTCATAATATTTCCTTCCATTAAAATAAAATGTTGCACTCTCAACGGAAAATATTCTTGAGGTATAAATTGTGATTAATCCTTTCGTATCTTTAAAATGTTTACCTTTGTTCTAGGTAAAATATTTTGTTAAAAAAATTAATTAAAACAAACAAAAGATTTTTGTCTTGCGCTATTTTTCACTGGCAATACATTTGGCTATAAATTGGAAGGATAGTCCTTTTTCAAACGTTGTCCTTCCTAAAATTTGTGCCCTTCTATGCCCCCATTTCGGAACAGTTTTCTGAATACTAAGGTCGAGTGTTCGAATCCCGCCAAGGGAATGGATGTTTGTGTTCGTCATATTGGATTGTATATAGGAATGGACCCGATGGTCAAAATATCACCCTTAAAATAAAAAGTAGAGTTATTATTTTGGTTTTGCAACATTGGGGATATTTTTTGTCAATCATAAATGCTTTTTTACTTGGTTTTCATTTGGCAGCGTTGAGATTGATTTTTATCTCGTATATCTAGAACACTTGTAACTGAATGGTAAAATTATAACATTGTTTAATTCACTTTTGAACCGCAGTAATCGAAATATCTGTGATATGATTTATCATAATGTAAATATGGATAAATGTCTTGCGTTACTGTGAAAAAATTGTTTCTAAAATTATACAGAGATTTTCGTTTTTTCCTTGCAAGCATAAAGAATGCTGATAAATATCGAATGCCGTATTTCTGCTGTAGTGAAGGAACTCGTTTACAAATATTATTCAAATAAATTAAACATAAAAGAAGTGATGTAATTTGTTTTTTTTCATAATCAAATTGTCCTTCCTTTTTGTTTAAATAACTGCATTTGTCCTCCATTTTCGTAAAAAAATCTGGTCACCTTATACAAATACAAAACTAAATTTTTTAATGGTAAAAATATATTCTTTCATCTTTTAATCATATGTATTGTTAATAATAAATAATGGGGAAGATAATAATGCATACTTTTTAGGAGTAATCTTATACACACACACACATATATATATAACAAAAATTAATCGAGAAATACATGTACCCACCTCAGGGAATTTGAAAGGCCCTGACGATTGGCAATCTTGAATGGCGCGACAGACACGTAGCATAAACAACAAAAAGACTTCAATACTCGTGCGCTTACTAGTACATATCAACCATTATATGTATAATAAACTAAATGTTCCAAAAGGAACTTATGATATCTACATTTCACATAATTACTTTAAATTAAATGAATGTAAATTCATTACCTTTTAGAATCAGATCTTTAGGTGTTTGTATACTCCAATCATTTACAGATTAGAATATTTTTTACAGGTTGATTAGCACAGAATTTATTAGTGTGTATTTAAAATCTCTCACTCGTTATCTATCAATATGATGAAAAATTCCAATGGCTAAACTAATATGATCTTTGTGCTCCCAAAATTTCATAATTTAGTGTTATGAAATATTACAAATGCATCCGAACGGAAAACAAAATTGATCTTTGTGTGGCAAAAATGAAGCGTGAATGTATTACGCTATACCGAATCTGAGTCCCACAATAGTCGCTGCAATGGCAACACTCTTGTAATGAGTGATAAAAAATACAAAATCGTCAGTATTTACGCGAAATTCGAAGAAATACGATCGATAAGCGAAATTATATTAGAAATTAGAATCTCCATTTCCTTCCTTAGAGAATAGTATAAACCCCGCTCCAATATAACAATTCTAAGATATTTTAATGTACAAGAGAAAATTACCCAGCACGATGGATTCCATATTTCCCATGCAAATCAAATGGGAAGGATAATTCCTGGAATTGAACCCAGGATTTTCGATCTTTGCAAGAAAAAGTATCTCTGGAGATCGGTCCCAGTAGCAAGAGATTTCCACCAAGTTCCATGAAAATCGGTCTATTCGTTCAAAAGTTATTAGAGGGGGAGTGGGGCAGACAGACACAACGAATAAATTATAACCCTATTTCCATTCTGGAAAGTAGACTAAAAATGCTATACCGGAAAATGCTTTGTCAATCTCTTAAATACAAGCGAAGATCAAAGCTGCTCCTTTTGCCATGAACCGGGTCGGTTCATTCTAAGTCCTATGACTACGGGAACAGCTTTGATCATCTATAAATTTGGAATAACGAATAATTTAACGGAGTTTAATCAACAATTCGACATCATTGAGGTAATAACGAAGGGTTGAAAGACCAAATATAAACCGCCCTTATCGAGACTCAGTGACAAAAACCTTTCGGATGGAATTAGGTTCCCCCCTCTCTTTTCCCCTCCCTTCCTCCCACCCCCTCTCTACACCACCTGCCTAATCCCTTGATCCTAATGGTAATTATTAGTTTTAATTTGAAAACATAATGCTTCCCAGCGTGCAACAAACAGCGTTTGCTTGCGTTACATTGGATTTGCCCCAATATTTCCCTTCCCGAACCTCTCCCACACTCCGCCTCCGCGACCGATTGGACTCGTCCGTCTGCTCAGGGCGCAGTTACGAATACGAAGATTTCGGAGAAAGGTTAAGAGGTTATTGGGTTTCGCCCCATTCGCATACCTACCTCGGCCGCCGCAGGAGCACCCTCGCGACGACGCCCTCGGAAGAGGGTCTTTCCTCGCTCCGCTCTGCCCTCCGATGACGCGCTTCCGATTCCGGATTTAGAAGAAGGCTCTCTATCGCTCCCTGCGCTCTCTGGGTGCGGTGTGGCGAGCGTGCCGCACCCGCGGGTCCCTTTTATGAGGGCCGACCCGACAGTGGTGGGAGATCGATAATCTGGAGGGTGGCGCCCCCGGCAGAGAAGGGCGCCTGCGCCCCGACGCTCGTCTGCACCCGGGAAGCCATCGCTCCCTCTCTTTCCCTGTCTTTCTTTCCTTCTCTCACCCTTTCCCTCCCTCTCTTTCCCTCTCCCTTTCTTTCCACCCCTCTCTCTCTCTTTCCCCCTCTCTCTTCTCTTCCCTCTTTCCACTCCCTCTCTTTTTCCACTCCCCCTCTCTTTCCACTCCCTCTCTCTCTTTTCCTCTCTCTCGCTTTTCCTCTTTCTCTTTTCCTTTCTCTCTCTTTTCCTCTCCCTCTCTCTCTTTTCTTCCCTCTCTCTTTCCACTCCCTCTCTCTTTCCACTCCCTCTCTTTCCCTCTTTCTCTCACTCATTTCCTTCCTCTCTTTTTCCCTCATTCTCTCTCTTTCCCTCTCTCTTTCTTCTCTCTTTCCCTTTCCCTCTCTCATTCCCTCTTTCTTTCTCTCTTTCCCTCTTTCTTTCTCTCTTTCCCTCTTTCTTTCTGTTTCCCTCTCTCTCTCCCCCCTTTCCCATCTCTCATTGCCTCCTCTCTTTCTCTCTCTTTCCCTCTCTCTTTCTTTCTCTCTTTCCCTTTCCCTCTCTTTGCTCGTAAGCACGCACTCGCGTAGAGGGCTTTGTGGAAGAAGGGCAACCAAAGAATCCCAGAAGCGAGAGAGAATTTTTCCCTAATTGCGGTCACTTTGCCGTGCGGCTGCTGGCGATTAGAGGGAGCTTCTCTATTGAGCAATCTCGCAGAGTTCGGTGCCACTATTCTGTACGGATCCTTCTCTGCCGCAGTGGTTTTCATTTGCTATTTGATATCTCAAGAAGAACAAATATAAGAAGCTCCTACTGTCGCGTATTATGAAATTAAAAAAAACTCAATCCACGGGTCACGAATTCTTGCCGACGTTTACCTTTTCCAAAATCGGAAATTGCGCGTCATGAAATCTCATTAAACGTTAAATCACTACTGCTCCTAGTTTTTGAAATCAATAAACCCGAAACCGCCCGAAATACATACCGGTCACCTGTTGATTTTTCCGGATTCCACAGAGAGACAAATGAGAAAACCAATTAAAGACGTGATGCCATTTGTGTAGGAAGAAGAGTCTTTCATAAAAATATGCAGAAATATAAAAAGAGATACCTTCGAATTGATTCTTCTACGCTTAATGGAACGGATTTATTCCATCGATGGCGTATTTTTGGGCGATCGCTCCTGATTATCGATTCATTGACTGAGTAGCACAAGCAGCGAGAACAGGAGAATTGGAGAGAAAGAAAGATTGTATGTAGTCAGAGAGGGATTCGAGGTAGAGGGAGGAAAGGGGAATGGGAGGAGTGGGATGTGGGGGAGTGGGAGGAGTGGAGTAGGAGGAGGAGTGGGAGGAGGGGAATGGGAGGAGAGGGAGGAGGGGAGAGGGAGGAGGGGAGAAGAAGGAGGGAAGTGGGAGGAGGGGAGAGGGAGGAGGAGTGGTGTAGGAGGAGGAGTGGAGTAGGAAGAAGAGCCGAAGGATGGGAGTCCGAGGAGGGGAGTGGATGGAGGAGTGGGAGGAGGGGTGAGGGAAGAGGGAGGAGGGAAGAGTGAGGAGGAAAGATGGAAGAGGGAGGAGAGAGGAAGGAGGGGAGTGAGAGGAGGGGAGTGGGAGGAAGGGAGTGGGAGGAGGGGAGAGGGAGGAGGGGAGAGGGAGGATGGGAGAGGGATGAGGGGGGAGGGAGGAGAGAGGAAGGAGGGGAGTGAGGGGAGGGGAGTGGGAGGAAGGGAGTGGGAGGAGGGGAGAGGGAGGAGGGGAGAGGGAGGAGGGGAGAGGGAGGAGGGGAGAGGGAGGAGGGGAGAGGGATGAGTGGGGAGGGAGGAGGGAGGAAGGAGGGGAGTGAGAGGAGGGGAGTGGGAGGAAGGGAGTGGGAGGAGGGGAGAGGGAGGAGGGGAGAGGGAGGAGGGGAGAGGGAGGAGGGGAGAGGGAGGAGGGGAGAGGGATGAGGGGGGAGGGAGGAGGGAGGAAGGAGGGGAGAGGGAGGAGGGGAGAGGGTGGAGGGGAGAGGGAGGAGGGGAGAGGGAGGAGGGGAGAGGGAGGAGGGGAGAGGGAGGAGGGGAGAGGGAGGAGGGGAGAGGGAGGAGGGAAGAGGGAGGAGGAGAGAGGGAGTAGGGGAGAGGAGGAGGGGAGAGGGAGGAGAGAGGAAGGAGGGGAGTGAGAGGAGGGGAGTGGGAGGAAGGGAGAGGGAGGAGGGGAGAGGGAGGAGGGGAGAGCGAGGAGAGGAGAGGGAGGAAGGTAGGAACCGTAACGTAACCGTACCTTATAACGTTAAATGTTCAAATTTTCTAAAATAAAGTAACAATATTTGTATAACGATATATACTTGATAGGATTCGATTTAAATTCATAAATGTCGATAAACTTTGAATTTAAAAAAATTAATTTCGACGAAAATGAATTGTTGTCGATTAGTGTTGATTTTCACCACTTAACATGATTTTAAAACTTTGTTATCCGCTCTCAAACATATTTTACCACCAAACATCCAAAACGGTAGAGACAGTCTGTATTTGCCATACCAAACGGTCACACAACATTTGGAATTTGCTTTTTAATGTCGACTATATCACTGTATTAAGGGCATATACTGGGCAGCCGTGGGATCCAAAGGTAAAGTACAAAATATTATGATCGGTTTATTGTGCTCTTTCTTTACCCTCGGCCAGATTCGATAATCCATGCGCACTTTGGACTTCATTTACCGAAAAGTTGGAGGACGTCTAATGCGTCCTCTGCGCTAAATTATCTGCCGACCTCCTCTAAGAGGCGAAATGAAAGGTTTCCTTCGACTGAAGAATAAGTACCGATCGTCAGATGGCCTTGTGGAATTTCCAAAAGCACACTGTCATAAAATTTACATAATCAATCTTAGAGTGTCCCCCGTGCTTAGTTTGTTTTGTGTTGATGTCGAAGAAGCATCGTTCCATATACGCATTCTGGGCTTTTTTCGCATTCATAATCGTTTATTACTCAACAAGATGAGATATTTTTCATAAAAATATTCATTCATACGTTAGGTTGTGAATTAAACTCACGGCAGATTAATTTCTCACTAATGATCGCGATTTCGTGAATAAGGGGCGCGAATTACCTAGTAGAATATACTTTCTGATTTATAGCGAAAAATTATCTGTTCCAGGTTGGTGGTCGAAGTCAACAACAACACATTCGCCAAAATATAGATAACAACAAACAAACTATTACAATTTACAGTAATAAAATGTATTTTATAAAAATCATGTATATCATTAAACAAATATATAAAGTTGATTACGTAAATAATATTTTGTGATTAATGCTCCCAAAAATAGATGAATGTTGATTATTTAAATAATATTTTATTGCAAATATAGTGTCAACATAACGTTATCTTGTGCCATTTTTTTCTTATTTTGTTACGTTAAGTAACGGATAACTGCTCTCTTTAAGGTTATCGACTACCGTAACATCATATATCTTTATTCGATCCCTGGTTTAAATACATGGAAGAATAGATAAAGAGAGATTGAGCAGCGAGAGAAAATGAAGAGTGGGAGAGACATTTTGAGATGTGGTTTCTTCGAGGAAAACGAATAAATAAGGGCGCTTTAGGTGGGGGGATAAGAAGGGGAGAGTCGGGATGCGTGAGGGAGAGAGACTGACAGAGAGAGAAAGAGAGGGAGAGCAAAAGGAGGGAGATGATGAGAGGATGAATTCCGAATGGAATATAGCCGATGGATGCCGAATGTGGAAGGGATAAGGGAGGAGAAAGAGGCACGAGGCAAAGGACTGATATTTAGAATCCACAGGTGCTTCTCACGCCGTGGTTTCTCTCGTCTTCCCCCATTCCTCTGCCATGAGTAATATTCCGTTCGCAGCTGCGAACGTTGGGCGGTGAGATGCTTGCCAACTCCGTTTCCAAGTACGCGTTTTAAAATCGATCCCTCGAGCCCGTGGGCCGCGATGTTGTTTCGCCGTCATCTGGGGCGAGATCGGCTTCATTTGAGTCTGTGTGGAGGGTAGGCTGGATGTCGAAGAGAACGGTTGTGCCTTTCACTTGCTCCTGCGTGCTCCTACGAATCTTCGAGCGACTAGAGTAGCAGCGGCATTAGAGTAGTAGTAGCCGTAGTGCTAAGTAGACCTAACGTTTATTTTATTCCATTTCTTATCCTTTCGTAAATTTTGTTATTTATGTTATCTTATTTTTATAACATCTGTGTTATAGTTATTTTCTCTACCGTAATAGCTAACTTTTAAATATTGTAGTTTAGGTCAGAAATCTATTTTTCTTTCCTTTAAGAAATAATATATATACTATAGTATTTATTATCTATTATCATATTTCTGTTATATTCGTAAGGTCATTTTATTTATTACGCTCCATAGTATTTATATATTTTCGTTGTTTGTGTACTATATTACTGTGTGTGAACTAACCTTGCATGTGTGGTTTTCGCCTTTCACTTTATATCTGCGTTTGACTATTTCACGTATGCTACACGAATACATTCCCCGCGTATTCAGCTTAGTGAAAACTTAGACCCGTATTCTTTGCGTTTTTCTATTTTGGCTTTTGTTTTTATTTTGTAAGAGCTCCATTCTGATAGAATAGGATGTCTCCCCAAACGGCTTTGGTTTCTCTCTTCATAGACCAGTCAAATTAGACATTAGCATTTCAATCGAAGCTTTTTTATCTTCGAATTGATCTTCAACTTCAGAATTAAGACAGTCGCTGCCGTGACAGAAGGCACACATGATTATGACACCTATTATTTTTGTTAAGTAATTGAAATAAACAGTGGATTGGTGCCTAAAGGGAATACCACTTTTAAAAAACGCGCCTGGAGCTCTGCCACAGCTGGTGGTGTGAAAACGAGCTCGGAACACTTGATTTTAAGACCGCGCAGACTGCGTTCCGCAAAAAACGCTCATTTTCTGCTATACTATCGCAGTAGCAAAAAAGCTGCAAAGTACCTTTCTTGTAGAAAATTTTATTTCCTACAAGTTTTTCTACGTACAATTTTGCCGTAGATTTGACCGCTTCCGAGTTATTCGCGAAAAGCCAGTCGCGGATCGTGCTCCAGCGGCCATTTTGGCGCAATAGCGGCTGACGCGTACACGACAGGCATGCCAACTTTTGATATGCTAGTTAGGTTGCCCTAGCGAAGAAATGTGCCAAGTTTCAAAACTTTATGAATTATTTTCCCTAACCTTAAAAAAGTGTCTAATTTGACCGGTCGTTCCGCAAACAACGCTCATTTTCTGTTATACTATCGCAGTAGCAAAAAATGCAAAAAACCTTTCTTGTAGGACATTGTATTTTCTAAAAGTTTGTTTAGGTACAGTTTTGCCGTATATTTGACCGTTTCCGAGTTATTCTCGAAAGGCCAGTCGCGGGTCGTGCTGCGGCGGCCATTTTGGCGACAAAGCGGCCGGCGCATACACATCAGGCAAGTCAACTTTTGTAATGTTAGTTAGGTTGCCATAACGAACAAATGTGCCAAGTTTCAAAACCTTACGAGTTATTTCCCCTAACCGTCAAAAAAGTGTCGAATTTGACTGGTCTATCAAGAGAGCTGCCGACTGCGAGTCCTTACGGGCCCGGGTTGCGGAGCTTGAGAAGTTAGTTGCGGAGCTCTTGGGTGGAAAGAGCCGAGGGATATTTTATCCGGGTGGACCACGCGAGATCCCTCCGCGCCGAGTGCGATTGCCGGTTGGGAGATCTACATCTACATGTTACCCTGCAATTCACCCAGGGGCGCACCCAGGATTTTCTCTTGGGGCGGGCTCAACCATAACAAAATATATCCCACCGAACATATCTAATACTTTACGTTTTAATTTGAGATAAAAACGTAGCGATTTTCGGATATAGAATAGGGGGTATTCATTAAAGAAAAGAAATGCGATTCTATTCACTAGTAACATAAAAATAGGAAACATTCCATTTCGTGAAATAATTACTTACCAAATGCTGTAAATTCGTCGCCGTTGAAACTTCAGGAAAATAAGGATAATAAGATGAAACACTCGAAACTTATGGTAACAAACGTTCCGAAATTAAGATTTCACTCCTCAAAAAAGAAAAATATCCGGAAGCAACAGGATATGGTGAGCGTAACCGGTAACTTGAGATTATATTATAAAGGTAACTTATTGTCAACTTTTATGATTTCTAACGAATTATCTTGCACTCAAAATACACAAAACAGACACACTCACTAAGCAGTTGCTTTGAGGAGAGACAATGTGAAACTGACGCTCAAAAAGGCGTTCCTTTCTCAAAATGTGCTTTAACGTTCTTAGAAAAACCTTTCCTCGAATTTCCTCTTTGCGTCGTTCGCATATGTTCTCTCCATCTGGAAGCTATTAGGGATCCAGGGTCACTTGCCTTTACCCTTCACATGGAGGACAAAAGAAGGCTGAAACGACCACTTTCTTCAATGCGGGTTGCCTTCTTGTCACTATATCGTTGGTGTAGGGAACAACTATAATGAAGTTAGAAAAATGGATGCAAAAAAAATGAAAAGAAGTCTTACTTCGGCAAGCTGCATAGGAAAACGGCTGAAAATTTACCGATGACTACATTTCCTTAATGATCGACATTGTGAAGAATTTCTCGAGAATATTATTAGAAATCTTACGAAAAACCAGCAGGTTTACTTACAAATAGTACAGCCTTTCTGGTTAATACTAAAGCCCTAGCATGAACATGTAGATTTTTTTGGAGGGGGCTAAAGCCCGTCAGCCCCCCCCCCTGGGTGCGCCCCTGAATTCACCTAATTGGTCAGTGGCATGGAGTGTAAAACACCAAAACCTACCTAAAGAATGTCTATCGCAGGTTGAAATTTTCTATTTTGATCTCGTATTGTCCTCGGAAAGTACGAGCGTAGATAACTCTCCGTCCTAAAATCGATCTCACGTATCTTATCGTTTATATTTCTCCAGAAGCCGCAACCTTGAGTTCAATCTACGATCCTCCAGTGGTACCCAGTTCAAGTCCTTCAATAATGAGGTGACGCTATCCTTATGTTCGTACTTTTGTTTTACGAATCTGGCTGCTCTGCGCTGCACTCTTTCTAATTGAGTTATATCTCCTTTCTCGACAAATGGTTACTCCAAATATTTAACATACTCGGCTGCTTGAATATTTATTCCATCTATGTTATACTCGAAACCTACTTGTATGTTCTTACTTTTTCAGAATGTAGCTGCAGCACATTTAGTGTAATTTTTCGATTTTCCATTCTTTGCACCACGTAGAAATGGCTCTTAAGTCTTCACGCAGCGACTGATGGTCCTCCTGGTTTTTTATTTCTTTATATAGAACGGTATCATCGGCAAAAAGTCTAATTTTACTACGAACTACCGAGCAGATATAGTTCACATAAACTAAGAATAGTAGAGGACCCAATAAACTTCACAGAGGAACACCCGACGCAACTTCAACGGGGGACGAGTATTTCCCATCGTCGACAACTATCTGTTCTCTATACGAGAGGAAATCTCTCACCCAACTGACAACTTTCGGATTGATACCATATTGTCCTAACTTCGCAATTAATTTCTTATGAGACACTTTATCAAACGCTTTTCTGCAGTCAATGAATATGGCATCAACCTAAGTAATTTCTCTCTGCATTGCAACAAATCATCTATAAAAGGCGCATACATTTACAGTTTTACAGTCGCTCCCTTTCACACTACACCAAACGCTTTCGACTTCGTCGTCATTAATCTGTATTGGGTAACTTTCGTATTTATTGCTAACTGCTATAAAGACTCCACCTCCCGACCGTCTTTTCTAAAAACGCTATAGTCACGAGGAAAAATCTCATGACTGGCTATGTCCGCCGTTAGCCAACTTTCTGTACCTATCACTACGAATAAGATGTTCAAGTTCGGCCTCCTTCCTGCGAATGCTGCGAATGTTAACAGTGATGATTTTTAGTTTATCGCTATTACTACGTAACGATGCCCCGCGCGCTACTGAATTATTATTATTATTTACTGCCTCTTTGTCCTTCCTATTACTTCGACTATTTCTACGCTTAGAATGTATTCAACTGTTAATTAACATTGCGTTTATAGTGGTATGACGGTTTGACGTATTACTACTATTGACGTGTATCTCAACGCTTGGTGATTAATTACCATTCCTTAAATCTAACCTAAAAAAAACCCTAGCATGCTCCCCCCTCGGCAGTGTAGTGCACACCAGAACCGTTTAGGGATGCCCTACATGTGTCCAGGACCGGCCTCAGTTTAACGAAGTCCACTCCATTGCCCCTACAGAAGTCCCACAGCCTACGGTTCAGCCCGACCACTCGCCTCCAAACCATAGCACCGCAGTCCCTCCGAGGAACAATGCTACAGATAGTAAGCGGCACATCAGCACCCGACTCCTCTCGGACACGAGCAACCTCGGTGGCTAAATACTTAAAAGAACTTAATACCTCCTAGGGCCCTTCGAAGCGTCGTTAGTACCAACATGAGCCACCACCCGCAGCGAGGAGCAACCCGTGCCCAATACCGACGCCCTGAACTCCTTCGTCACCTGGGGCACCGAACCTCCTGGTGTACACATGGAGAACACCCGCTCATGAACTCCCTCCCGGCGGGCCCCTGACAGTAAAGGCGCTACCACACGCCGGACGTTGGAGCTCCCTATCCCCCCGAGCTCCCCTTGGGCCCAGTCCTCACCGAGGAGACGGGAGCGGGTGCGGGCGTAACGACAGTGGTGTCGTCCTCCGACAACACCGCAAACCGATTACTAACAGGAAGAGGGTTCACCGAAGCGTTCCCAACTCCCTGGCTCCGCAGCACCATCCCACGATCCCCCCGAGTGGACACCACACACCACTCATCGGGCTTCCGGACCGGAGAACCCTCGACCCGCGACGAGGAGTCAGGAGCCTCCCCGATCGCTCTGCCGGCTTCCGCACACAGGCGAACCCGAGCCGCCATTTTGGTGCGGTTTGCTCTCAGGGAAGAACCCGTACCTCTCCCACGCGCCAAGGCAACCTCCGACCTTTCCACCCTCTGAAGGAGGTCCGCAACCACCCTCTCCAGCTCCGTGATCTGAGACCTCATGGCCTCGCAACCAGCGTCGCGCAAGAAGGAGGAAACAGGAGTCCCTTCTCATACGGATCCCACATGCTTGAGGCGTATTCCACTTGTGATCTAACCAGTGATAAGTAAAGGGTTTCAGGTATTTTTCTGTAGTGTTCCGTAGTATTCTACCTATGAAAAGCAGTTTCATGTTGACCGCGCCTATAACTCGATCATAGGCGATATGTCTAATTATACTACGTACTACCGAGCAGATATCATTCACATAGATTAAGAGCAGTAGAGGCTCAATACACTTCCCTGAAGGACACCCGACGTAACTTTAACGGGGGTCGAGTGTTTCCCATCGATGGCAACTATCTGTTCTCTATTCGAGAGGAAGTCTCTCACCTAACTGAAAACTTTTGGATTGATACCACATTGTCCTAACTTTGCAAAGAATTTCATATGAGATACTTTATTAAAGGCCTTCCTGAAGTCAATGGATCTACTTGAGTATTCTTCTCTCCGCATCGCAACAAATCGCCCACTAACAAACCGAGCTGCGTTTCGCAAGATTTACCTCTCCAGAATCCGTGCTGGTATCCGCTAAGCAATGAGTGACTATCTAAATAGCGTATTACAGAGCTAAAGACCATGTGCTCAAGTATCTTGCACGATAATGAAGTTAGGGAAATTGGCCTATAATTTTCAGGGTTCTTTTTGTTGCCGCCCGTATGGATGGGGTTAATATGTGCCACCTTCCAATTTTTAGTAACGTCACCTTCCGTAATGAATTTCTCAAATATAATTTTCAAATACGTCACGATTTCATAAGATAATTCTTTCAATACTCGCGCGGGTATTTCTTCCGGCTCAGGAGATATTTTTGTTTTAATTGCATGAAGTTGGAGCGCGCCACCATTTTCGGAAAATATCAAATCTTCCATCGAGTCGCCCTGATGCATAGGAAAAGGGGTTTCACATACATTGTCATTAGGAGTAAAGGCTGTCTAAAAGTTTTGATTTAATATGTTTGCTTTCCCCGAACTATCGTGAACTACATTTCCCGTTTCCGATCTCAGTGACACAATATTGGGGCCTCTACCTTGGACTTCCCTGATGTAAGACCAAAATTCTTTCGGGTTCTCTTTCAAGTTATCCTGTAAAACCTTCTTTTTGTAATTGTTAAACGCATTACGCATTGATACTCTGGCTATGAAGCCCGCCTCCTTATATTGCTGCCATATCGTTGCAATCTGTTCGATCGTAGCTGTTGAGGATGTGTTATTTACGCGAGAGTTGAGTTTTTTGCTGTCGGAGAGCGCTCTTAACTTCCTGGTTGTACCATCTAGGTTCTACATTATCACGCTTCAGCTTACTCTGAACATGAACCAGAATTCTTCCGCGTCTGCAGTATCTGTTACCTCGTATAAATTAGTGTATTCATTTCGCAGAAAAGACCTAAGTCTTGTGAAATCAGCTTTAGCGAATACATAAAGCTTTCTTTTAGCCTTAATCTGTTTCTCAATGTTAAGCTGAATCTCCATCTACACTGCCTTGTGATCGCTTATACCCTCAGCAACAGATACCCTATTCATACGCTCAGGAAGATTAGTAGCCAATAAGTCTAATATATTATTAAATCTCGTGGGAAATCTCACTAATTGATACAATTGGTGTTTGCCGAAAGTTTCAAGTAAAGCCTCACACTTTCACGCTCTCTACCACTGGGATAAAAGCATTGCTGCATCCAATCAATTAACGGAAGATTGAAATCGCCCCGATTATAATGGCTTTCTCTTTATTAATGGAGCTTAGCATCGCCACTTGTTTCTCCAGATAATAAAGAGTTTCCCCACTCGCATTGGTGATCTATAAAAGGCGCTTATGTTTACAGTTTTACAGTCGCTTCCTTTCACACCACACCAAACACTTTCGACTTCGTCGTCGTTAATCTATAGTGTAGAACTTTCTTATTTATTGTTAACTGCTATAAAGACTCGACCTCCCGATCAGATACATCGATCTTTTCGACAAGCTCTATAGTCACGAGGAAAGATCTCCTGACTGACTATGTCCACTAGGGATGGCAAATTTACCGACTTTTTCAATTACCGGTAATTCGGTAAATGTTTTCATAAATACCGCTTTACCGGTAATTTATTGGTAACTGTCTACATTTTCAAAAAATGATAAATTTTAAAATTGTACGATAAATATAAATAAATGAAAGATTTATTTCAAGATAAGTACTTTAAGAAAAACACAACATAAACTTGAAACCAAATCGTAAATAAACCTTTGATTAAATAAACATGAAAAAATAAACTGAAGATAAGTACCTACTCGAAGGAAAAAACAATATAAACTTTAAATAAAAATCGTAAATAAACCTTTGATTAAATTAACATGAAATAAACTCTAAAGACTATTGTTTATTGTTTACTAAATGAGTTGCAATTTGGCTACATGCCAGGTGGCAACATTACATCACTCATTGTCAATAAATTTCACATCATCTAACTTACTGCGTGATCAAGGTCACTTGTCCAAAATTTAACTGAATAAAATTATTAATTTTATAAAAATAATACAATTCTGGCTAAAATACTTATAATACAATTACTTTCCCCTTGGTTTTAATCGGAGCCGAAGTTTTCGAGGTTCATGGTAAGCCTTCACGGTTACCGTAGCGGTCCCGGGGCCCACGAAGTCCCCACCGTACTTCACCCTACCAAGCATTCACTCTACTTCCTCCGGCTCACTCGTCACCCTCTAAAAAAAAGAAACCTTTACATTTTGACCTAAATTGCTTAAGCGATTTAGGAAAGGGCTTAAAGATTTCCTCCGGTAGCTCATTCAATTCACAGATGGCTGTACCGCTCCCCTTGAGGTTCCTCATCACCCAATGTAGGGATTTATATGCCTTTCCTACCACATGGTCAATATGCTGACCCCACCCAAAATTTACTGAAATGATTATTCCTAAGTATTTACAGTAGTCACTTTTAGGTACGTAGTCACCCATTAGCTGATATTGCTTACTTTTCTCAACATTTATGTCCATTTTATTAATTGCTATCCAGGTATCCACCTTCACTAAGTCCTCTTGTAAGTTGATCCTATCATTCTGACATCTTATTTTCCTATATATTATGCAGTCATCAGCAAAAAGACGTATTTCTGAAGTTACTTCCTCATGAAGATCATTGATATACACGAGGAACAATAGGGGGCCTAGGACACTCCCCTTGGGGGAAACACGACATAAACTTGAAGCAAAATTCGTAAATAAACTTTCGATTGTAAACTCTAAAGTTAAGTACTTTAAGGAAAACGCAACGTAAACTTAAAAAAAAGTCGTAAATAAACCTTTGATTATAAACATGAAATAAACTCTAAAATTTTATTTTAAAAGAAAAGTTATTGCAGCTGATTCTTTTTTATTTGTTGTCTCTTTGGTTGTTAAAATAGGCTCGAAGAAAACAATTTATCCAGACTTTGATCTCCTAACTGCGACCTGATTTTTGTGCATATCAATCCTGCTGTAGAAAACGCTGTTTCTGATTCGACACTCGTTGGTCGAACGGTCATTAGGAAATCGAAAGCCATTTAAAAATATTTTTCTCTTAATTATCCTTCTTGAAAATACGTCATTTCCTTTCTCACGGCATGTGTTAGGTCTTTCGTGTTTTTACTTTCTCCATATACGAAGTATAGAGAAAGTATTGTTGTCATGAAAAAAATCGACTTCGAGATTTCAACGGAAATACACGTTTTGAGGTCCCCTGAACACGTTTTGACCATTTTCTCCATGATGTCTGTGTGTACGTGATAGCTTTTTGTGGGTGCTCTAGCTCAAAACATATTAATCAAGTAAACGCGAAATTTTATATTTAACATTTTTATAAAATTCAGAAGAACTGATTAGTTTTTAGTAAAGATGGGTCAACCAGAAGCGGGTGTTTACTCTTGTCACTTATCCGTTATTTAAAAATATTTGCTTTAATATTTGATAAATGCAAAACTGTACTGAAATAAAAGTTGTAGGAAATTTAATTTTCTACAACCATTGTTTGAAACATTTTTCCATATAATGCATCGTTTAAGAGATATATTATATTTTTAGCTGCCATCACCACGCCACCTACCGGCGACTACTGTTAACAATTGACGCTTAATTATGTCTTAGTAAGGCTCCTTTTTCTTTTCTTAATTGTTGGAGCTTTATGGATTTATCCAATATCAGAAGGCTATGGTTTGAGTTTATTTTTGTTCTTTGTAATGTCTAAAATTTTCTCGGTTTCTTAAAATATTTATTATGTAACCTATTTGGAATTTTTAGAAATATTACAGATATGGAGAAAGTCATGTGGTTGCCACATCAGATTTTTTGTTTTTGAATTAGATCTTCATATGCTACATCAGTTTTTCTTTATCGCCATTTGAAATTTTTCCTTCATCGACAACGCAGCCGATGTTGAAGGAACGGAAGTTGTAACTTTCTCGGAATCAATGACTTCAGTTAACTTAATTGTATTATCAGTTTCCTTTTTATTCGAAACGCGTTCAACTAGCTCCACGATTATCTTTGTTATTGTGTATATTCTGGTTTTATTAAAAATTCCATAATAAATACGTTCTTCCTTTACCGAATTACCGGTAGAAAATACTGAATTACCGGTAAATTTAGTAAAGTGCGTCATTTACCGGTAAACCGGTTTACTGGTATTGCAATCCCTAATGTCCACCGTTAGCCAACTTTCTGTACCTATCACTACATCAGCACCCAGACTACGAATAAGATGTTCAAATTCGGCCTCCTTCCTGCGAATGCTGTGATGATTTTTAGTTTATCGCCATTACTACGTAACGATGCCTCGCGCCCCGAGGAGTGTTCCGCGGTCCCATCGCGAAGAGAGACAACTCCCTCCGTGAAGCTCGATGAGTGGAGGGTGACTACCTGTGGTAGTCGTAGGGTGGTGCTGCGGGGGCTGGGGTTAGGTAAGGGGACGGGTGACCCTATTGTTGTCAGTAACATGTTAGTGGTGCGGTGGATAGCTTTGTGCCCGCACCCGTTGCTGCGAGGGATGCTGCAGCCAAGGGTAGTCTGGTTGGGAAGGGAGATTGTTAGTGTTAAGTAGATACAACGTTCGGCGTGTAATGGCACCCTTGTTATCCAGGTCCCGCCGTGAGGGAGTTGAATAGCGGGTTTTCTCCAGATGTATATCAGGAGGCACGGTGCCGAAAATGACCAACACGGTGAGAGAAGCGGTAGAGGTTACAGGTTGCTCTTGGCTGAGTGTCGTGGCCCATGTTGGCACCAAAGACGCTACGAGGAGGCATTGAGTTCCTTTCGGGACCTATACGCAGGTCCGGCCAAGTGGGGTGTGCAGCGGATGCAAGGCATCCGGGTCCCCAAATGTTGAATATAAATAATATATTTACATCTTTAAACAAATTTTTGCTTTTTTATTAAATTAATTTTCATTATAGTTACTTTATAATTGTTTATAAGCAGTGCCGGATTAAGAGATTGGAACTTATTGATGAAATAGTCATACTAAAAGATTTAATATCAAATGAAGATAATGTAAATTCTGCACAGGAGATTTTAGAATTTATATTAACTAATAATTTTAGTGAAATATTACCCAATGTTATGACCGTACTTAGGTTATTTTTGACCTTGCCCATAATGGTGCCAAATGCAGAGCGATCTTTTAGTAAATTAAAAATTATTAAAACTATCTTCGGTCAACGATGTGTAATAAGCGTTTAAACGCTTTTAGCTTATTAAGCATTGGAAAAGATATCGTTAATGAATGTGATTTTTCTGATGTTATTAAGAATATGGCATTGCAGAAATCCCATAGTTAATAATTATTGTCATTAAAATGTAGTTTGTTAATATATTTATATGTTTTGTTCCAAGAAAAATTGTTTTATCACCTCTGAAGGTACATGTTCTCTCTAATCAGTAACATTGATGTGTAAAAAATGGCAGGTATTTTTATATAAAGGAGCCCAAAAAACTAGCTTGCATCCGGGCCCCCGAAAGTACTTGGCCGGCCCTGCCTATACGCCAAGGTAAGCCGCGTCCGTGAGGAGTCTAAGGTTGATTTGTATCTCACCGTATGCAGTACAGCCCCTAGGATTACTCACGGTTCTGAGGTTTGGAGTAGGGTTCACGGTCTGAACCGAAGGCTGTGGAATTTCTGTCGGGACTTGGGAGAGGACTTCGTCGACCTGCGGCCGAATATCGAATCTTGCAGAACACCACTGGATTATTCTGGTGTCCACAATAAAAGTCCTTTGTAAGTTTTATATCTGTAGAGGTAGAATTAAAATATTTTTCATTTTTTGTGTTTAGTATTAGTTTTTCATTTTCAATTGTTCGTCGATGTTTCTTTTCTTTTTCAATAGGCCTTTGTAAGCTATAATGCAGTAGACGTATAATTTAAATAAATATTAATTCATTCTTTAAAACATTGGAGGAAAATATGGGTGTGTTTTCACATACTGAAGACGATGAAAGATGCAGAGAATTTTCAGATTTTCTTTTACGATTAGGTGAAGGAGTTGGATCTTATGAATCGTGCGTGGAAATTCCCGAGTAGTGCATCATACAATCGCACAATCTCTCCGAAATGTTTAATGCTGTTTACCCAAACTTGGATTCAATGGGCGGAACCTGCAATCCGATAATAAAAAACGCAATACACCTAGAAACGAAGACGTTGACATGATAAATACCGCCAATGAACAAATTTCCTGGTAACAGTAGAGTATATAAAAGTGCAGACAGTGTAGATAATACAAAACACGCCGAACTCTATCCGACTGAATTTTTGAACAGTTTAAATATACCTGGGCTACCTCCACATGAATTTACTTTAAAAGGTGGCGTTCCGATTATTCTATTGCGAAATCTCAACCTGAATATGGGGCTGTGTAATGGGATACGTCTTATTGTAAAGTCACTTTATAGTAGCATCATAGAGGTAGTCATTGCTACTGCTATAAGGACTGGAGCACGAGTAATGATACCACGCGTGACACTGTTACCCTCTGATTCAGGTTTACCATTCCATCTGAAGTGAAGGCAATTTCCTATAAGACCTGCATTTGCCATAAACAAGTCATTGAGAAAAATTGGTCTCCTTTTATCGCAGCCTATGTTTTCACATGGGTAATTACGAGTATATGTAGCTTTGACGAGAGTAAGAAGTTTCAATCAAATGAAATTAATAATTGGAAAATTAGTCATTCAGAATATTGTACATAGAGAAATGTTTTATACAAATTAAAGTTAATGTACTTTTATAAAGTAGAATGTTTATTAATTAATTTGATGTTTTAAGTTAATATAAATTTTTTACAAGTATCAGCATATCTACTACAGGTTTATTGAAATTTCCCGCAGTGAAACTGCGGGCTTTCTACTAGTAAATATAAAAATAATCGAGTGTCTGAGGCGGTGTCAGATCAAGTATAAGTAAGTACCCATAACTCAAAAACTACATAACGTAGAGACAAGTTGAATGTGTCATTTTAACCGCAATAAAGAGTTTAGGGCGCTAGGCTGGTTTTTAAACCGATTCACTTGAGAAAATAATTTTTTTAAATATTTTCTCGTCATTTTCCCCATTTAAAAAGGCATGGAATAAAACTGGTAGAAAAAAAATAAATTGGCAGTAGAAAAAAGAATTATTTTGCAGTAGAAAAAATTAAATGCCAGTAAAAAAGATAAACTGGCAGTATTCAAGCAACAGTAAAGAAAGCGAAAACTAGCAATATTTTAATGCAACATGGCAGTAAAAAAATAAAATATCAGTAAAAAAAATAAAATGGCTCCAAATCCCCGCTTTCTTAAGACCGAGCAAAATGCTCTTTTGAGGAGGAACGAAAACGCTTAAACCAACGTTCCCAACCCGGTGAGGACGAGCAAAATGTTCCTCCATGCAAACATTTCGCTTTCTTTACTGCTGCTTGAATACGGCCAGTTTATCTTTTTTATTGCCAGTTTATTTTATGCTGCCACTTTATTTTTCTACTGCCAATTTATTTTTTTTTGCTTGAGAAATTCTACTGGAAAAATATTTTTTTTACTGCCCAAATAAATTGTAGCGATTTTATAATATTAAATCTGTACCTTTTAAATGAGTTTTAGGTTTACTATTGTTACTGATAATAAGCAATTCTGTCATTAAAAGTTTACAATCAATTTCTACCTAGACTTTTGCCGGAATAGGTTGGCATCTGGAATCTGTGTTTGCCTAATTCTTCGTGTGCCCTTGATGCTCCTTTGTAGGAGATATCTGCTAGCATAGGCATAAAAAGACACCCAATAAATTGCGTCACGCAGGTAGGAGGGAGAAAATGCTGAACTTGGGCGGACCTTGTTTCAGGGAGAGGGAATTGGGTGAGGAGGCCGACTTTTTTTAAATCCCAGTTGTCAACTTATTCCGGAACGAATTGATTTATTTCCCTCCGAACTGGCCCAAAAATAGGAGTGCGCGTGGTACACGACCACGTGCGATGCACGGGTAAATACGGTATTTCATATCGACTACTATAGCGTTTTTAAAAAAATATCGATATATCCGGTCGGGATACATACGAAAGTTCTCCAATACAGATTAGCGATGATGAAAGCAGAACTCACTGTGAGTCAAGCTGTGCAGAATCTGTTGACAGTTTAAGTCGTGCGCCGCGCACTATTCTTAAAAACCGAGGCTAAAGGCAGTGTACGCCGAGTTTAAGCTAAAAATTGAGAAAAAGACAAAGCTAAAAAGGATGCTTCATTTCATCGCCAAAGCCGATATCCCAACTTTTCTATATATTCTGCTTGAAAAATATACCTACAGTGGAACTTCCATAAGTCGAACTTCAAGTAAATTAAAGCGTGATAATGCGGAATCTAGACATTAAAACGAAGAATTTAGGATATCTAATAGACGGCAAAGAAAAATTTAGTCCCGTGTAGTTAATACATCTTCAACAGCCACGGCTGAACAAAGGACAGCGATAAGGAAGCTATACAATGAGGCGCGCACAAGAGCTAGAGCAGCGATGCGTAGCGAATTTTATAATTACATAAAAAAGGACTTACACGATAATTTGATTGAGAAACCAAAAGCGTTTTGGTCGTATGTCAGGGAAATCCAAGGTAGAGGTCCCACTATTGCGTCGCTAAGAAGCCAAACAGGAAACGTAGTTCATGAGAGTGAGGAGAAAGCAAACCTGTTAACGATTATTTTTTAGAAAGGGCGTACCGCGATTAGCAATTAATATGAACGAATGCCTATTTATCAAGGCGACTCGATGAGACAAAATAAATCTCCCGGGCCGGAGGATATAACCGCGCGAGTACAAGAAGAGTTGGCCTCAGAAATTGCATCGTATCTGAAAACAATATTTGGGAAGTCCATTGCGCAATGCGTAGTTTCTAAAGATTGGAAGTTAGCACACATTACTCCGTCCATATAGGGGGCGACAAAGATAATATTGATAATTACAGGCCAGTTTCGTTCTTTAGATGATTCCGGCATATCATGTGAAACACAACTCGGCGTTTTCGTGAACGAGTTGTTGCGACTCCGAGAGAAAAAGGTTCAGGTCGATGCTTTTTCATTAACTACAAGAAGGTATTTGATAAGGTACCCAATCGGAAATTAATAACGAAGCTAGTAAAATACGGTATCAATCCGAATATTGTGAATTTTGTGAGAGACCTCCTCTGGAATAGAGAACAGATAGTGATAATCGATGAAATGCACTCATTCCCCGTTTAAGTCGCTTCAGATGTTCCTCATGGAAGTTCATTGTGCCCTCAACTTTTCTTAATTTATGTAAATGATATTTCTTCGGTAGTAAATAGGAAAATTAGACTTTTTGTAGATTGTAGCGTCATATATAAGGAGATATTCAATCGAGATGAGCATCAGTCGCTGCAGGGAGATTTAAAAGCCATTTCCGCGTGGTGTAAGGAATGGAAAATTGAAATTAATTACAGTAAATGTGCCGCAGTATCGTTCTGGAAAAGTAGGAAAAGAGAAATAGGTTTCGAGTACGAAATCGATACAAGGAATATTAAAAAAGCTGAACGTGTAAAATATTTAGGAGTTACCATTTGTCGTGACCTTTCGTGGGGCATGCACATTCGTCGTGTTATAGGCGCAGCTAATAAGAAACTTGCGTTCATAGGCAGAATAGTGCGGAATAGTACATGGGAAGTACGTGAAGCGTGTTATTTTTTACTAGTTAGACTGCAGCTGGAATATCTCTCCAGTATATTTGATCCGTATGAAGTGGGCATATAATTTAGTTGGAAAGAGTAGAGCGGAGAGCAGCCAGATTCGTGAAACAATATACGAAAGCGTCACATCATTACTGAAGTACGTAAAATGGAGATCTCTGAAAGACCGTAGAGAGTGTTCAAGGTTAAGGCTCCTAGAGAAATAAAGGTCAGAATGTCTAGCAGAGGATGTATTGGGAAAATATTAGGTTCCAACGTACATAGGTAGAAACGATCATGGCGATAAGATACGTGAGATCGATTTTAGGACGGAGCGTTATAGAGGCTCATTCTTTCCGAGAACAATAGGAGACCATAACAGGACAGTCAAATCTGCGAGTAATTACTGTTAGGTAGGCCTCGGTGTATGTACCCCCTGCCATCTACCAGATTAGGGAATTACTGTGTAACATGTATATATAGACAATGACGAGGCGCCGCCCGATGATCTCACGGTAAGATTTCTCTTTTGCGAAACCTGTTCGAGATGGAATGCCTGATTACATTTCAGACCCAATCTGTCCAAAAACCATTCAGATGTCTGCAATAACCTGTAATTTCGTGTGCCTCTAATCAAAAATTCAGCGCAGAACGTGAGCAGGAATTTTATATGTATGTTATTAAAATTAATATTGAATTTCGGATGTTGCATTGCACACATAATGTGCGTTGGGGTGTAATTTGCCTACTTCGATGACTTTTTCTGAGCAATCTCTTTCCAACTGATTCACCGTCGTCGTCTTCATCTTTATTAATCTGTTTGTGAACGTATCCGATTTATTTGTCGAACCGGGTTTTCCACATTCTTCTATTCTTCACTACTTTATTAACTTCTTGGTGATTCCCTATTTCTTCAAACTCGCCCATCAGCTGAAAATTTTCTTTTCCTCATCCTTTCTTACCTTCTAGTTTTCCTTCTATCACAAATTTAGTAATTAGTAATTTGTCATATGAATGGAAATCACTAAAATTGGAATACGTATTCGTTATATTCAGATATGTACGTTTACTTGATGTAGAAAAATTTTTAAGCGTGTTAAAAATGAAGTTTTGTGTTTATATTTAGATAATTATATTTCGCTAATTGAAGTGACATTTTCCCAACCGTGAGATGGATAATTTAAGATTGATGACACAAGACTATTAAATTTTTGGAGAAACCTTTAAGTCTAACTGAAGACTCAATGCAGCTTCTTTCACAAAGAGTTTTTCGTCGCGGCCTTAAATCAGTACAGATTCCATAAACTGAAAAGCCATTTTGAATTATCGTGTAATATATCATATTATAATTGATAACTTGAAAGAGAGATGATGTTCTCGATACGATTTGCGCATGCGCTAAACTATTGAAGGTCGAAAATGAATCAAATGAGTGGAATCGTCAATTCGCAAATAGAGATACGAATGGCATATTTCTTAATGCATCTCCCGTTCTTGACTGCTTAAATTTATCGATATCAATTTTGTCACATCCCAGTCTCGGTTCTACATCTACATGACACCCTGCAAGTCACCTTTTTTGGCGGATGGCAGGAGGTGCAGCGCACCAAAGGTCCCTAGTTTTCCTACGTTATCTTTTCCTATTATATTCTCTTATCGTCCTAGGAAAAACGATCCTCTATATCTCTCCGTTCAATACCAACCTTGGCTTTATTTCTTTTTCGGCTCTTATTCTCCCCACTTATCACAGGCCACGTCCTTATCTCTGAGGCTAAGCACTTGGGGAAGCGAAAGGAGGAAGCCATTCCATCCATTTGATTCTAACTTCTACTCTTGGACCGCATACTGAGAATTCCAAGCAGCCCGAAAATATTTCAGGATCTCTGTGAATCCCACGTTTAAAATTCCTCGGCGAACATAATGCAGAGAATAGGCCGAACAAAATCGACCTCCTAATGGAAAAATCATCGAAATCAATTGAATCCTCAAACGACCTCTCTTTATAGTTAGAACGTCCATCCTTCAGATGTCTTTGAAGCAGTTGCACGATTTAATCACTACCGGTATTACTTTAGCACAGTTAAAAACAATTGTATCCTGAAAATTATTAATATAACTTTTTCCTGGGAAGATATATGTTTTTTAAGACGGAGCTTTTATAAATGCGAAAAATAGTTCAAATTCGCTTACAAAACGATAGTACGCAAAGCGTTCATCAGTAAATAATTTATGAGGAGGGTGACTGAACCCATACGTAATGCTTTTATTTAGAAGATTTAACTTCAACCAATCATAAGTATAGTTGTAAATTTAATGCCGCAACTGATGCTGGTAACCAATTCTGACTCAAATAATTCATTCTGCGCTCTCATTTATGAATTCTCATGGCACCGAATGGGGAAAGTAATAATATCTCAACAATCGGAGTCCGTTAATAATCAGTGATTGAACTTGACGGCCCCTTTTAGTGAAAAGTGAGAACATGATATGCATTTCACTTAATTACGAGTTTCCCCCAAAAGATTCAAATTCATCATATACAAGCACGTTTCTTAAAAATCTATTTCAAACGACACCAAACCATGATTTGCCAAATAATGATTTTATAAAACCCGCAAAGTCCGTTTGATGAGTATACGCGTAACTACTTCAAACTTCATTTTAGCAAAATATTCCAATTAAATTCTTGTCGCAATGAATACATTCTCTCATCTAACACGTGTACGGGGTAAAAAAACAGCAAATCCACGGCCAATGAAATTCATGCGGGAAGCATGTGCGTTTAATATGTACCCACAAATTTATATCTGTTCTACACAGCGATCAGCATTGACCCGGCGGATATAGGCTGCGACAGATGAAGCTGCGAAAGGAAAGGGAGAGGGGGATGAGAGGGAAAGTAGGTCGAGAGTAGGAGAGAGGGCACGAGTCAGAAAACGGGGGCAAGAGGGCGACCCTACGCTATTTAGGGCGAAAATGATATAATCGAGTCCAGCACGTTGCGTCCGATAAACAGTTACACCTTAATTACCGCAGAATTCTGCACATTGGCCATAACGACGGATGCACTCAATCCTGCGCAGGAGTTCTTTGGAAGCAACTGTTACGTTCTTCGCGCGGAGGAAAGGATAGAATATCAACTGGATCGAGTTGCTCAAGTTGGCGCTTCGTTAGAGACCTTCACAAAGAAAACGAAATCGCTCTTTTTTTTAGCGGTTTCATCGGAGACAAGGTGCGCTGTGGAAATGTAGAAGATTCCGCGGGCGAACTTCGAGATAGAGAAAGAGAGAGAGAGAGGAAGAGAGATAAAAAGAGGAAGAGAGAGAGAGAGAGAGAGGGTTTGTGTTTCTAAGTAAAACCTTTTCTGGTTCGCTTCGTCTATAATGGTACGGAAACCGAGCTTACTGTAAATAATGTATTCTTTTCTCAATTACTTGCCGTATTTGGCGCAAAGGATGAAATAACAGCGTTTATTCGACCGAACAGTTGTAGCCGTAGAGATTTATTTCATGTACCGTATTTACTCGTGTAATACCCGCACTTTTTCCCCCAAAAGTTCCCATCAATAAAGGGGAGTGCGGACATACAAGAGATTTGCCCATTCGTCTTTTGAGAGTAAGCCACCCGCGAAACGCCTACTCAATATTGCGCGCCTGGGGGCCGATTGTGTATCTTCCTCGATAACGATCGAAATCGATAACCTTAGTTTTCGATGCCGAAGGCTTAAGGCGATCGAAATTTAAATCTCTTCGAATATGCGATTTTGTAACATACGTCGACTTCGATCGATGCATGGGACTGCTATTGAAAACATTTACATTTTAGGCTAGTTTGGCGCATTCGTATTCGCTACTTACCGGCGAAGCGTGGAACGTATTAGCTCTGAAGATACGCACCAGTAAATTGTTAAACGACATGAGGTAAGTTTTTGTGAATTATCCTTTAGTTACAGGAAGCCGAAAATTGTTTATGACATAACGTAGGCTAAGAATGTGCCCATTATAACCATAAACACCGCCTTTGTACTAGTATTACTACTGTGACTCTTCTTTGTGTAATTTTAAAAGAGTATTTACACTCCAAAAAGGGCTATTCGAATAATTACTAAAATCAAGGAAACAGAATCACGCAGAAAATATATTAAGCAACTTAGGGTTATGAATGTAAATAAATGTACTTGAAGTAAAATCTGATCTGGCCATCACATAACTTTCTCCATATCTGTAATATTTCTAAAAATTCCAAATAGGTTACATAATAATAAATATTTTAAGAAACAGCGAGAAAATTTTAGACTTTACAAAGAACAGAAATAAACTCAAACCATAGCCTACAATTAAGAAAAGAAAAAGGAGCGTTACTAAGATGTAAGTAAGCGTCAATTGATAACAATAGTTGTCGGTGGGTGGCGCGGCGGTGGCAGCTAAAAATATAAGATATCTATTTAAAACTGCATTATATGGGGAAATGTCTCAAACAATGGTTGTAGAAAATTAAATTTCCTACAACTTTTATTCCTGTACATATTTACATTTATCAAATATTAAAACAAATATTTTTAAATAACGGATAAGTGACAAGAGTAAACACCCGCTTCTGGTTGACCCATTTTTACTAAAAACTAATCAGTTCTTCTGAATTTTATAAAAATGTTAAATATAAAATTTCGCGTTTACTTGATTAATATGTTTTGAGTTAGAGCACCCACAAAAATGCTATCTCACACACACACAAACAGATATCATAGAGAAAATGGTCAAAACGTGTTCAGGGGACCTCAAAACTTGTATTTCCGTTGAAATCTCGAAGTCGATTTTTTTCATGAGATCTGCGTGATTATAACACTAGAAACAAGGATCTATTAAATATAGAGCATGGTAGACTCTCCCTATTTGCAAAGTGCCCTGAACTTGCTGGCAAATCGCTGTTTAATAAGCTTCCAATGCATATGAGAGCATCGGCTGGCAGTACAAAGAAGTTCCAAAAGGATCTGAAAGAATTCTTTATTCCATTGAAGAGTATATGTAAAGAGGAAAAATGTGATTAACCTCAATATGATAAGTTGTTTCGTTTGAAATATGCAATGTAATGTTATATGTAATATTGTAATAACCAATTGACGATGCCGATACAACATAAAATTGTTCATGACAAATAAACTATTATTATTATTATTAAGCAAAATGAGAACCTAGCTCGTCTCGCCTTAGTTTATTGTCAACTATTGCTTAAACGATGACGAAGAGTTTTACAAATATTCATATTTTCTTTTACTTCGGAAGGTATACCTTAAATGTGGACGTCCGCCAGAGAAGTGCCCACTTTGTCCATTCTAGTTTCGGAGATATCAACATTTTTGTGGAAAAGAGTAGAAAATATCAATGTCTATAAAAGTGCATAGATTCTCTGGTTTATTATGAATAACCGCATCGAGGAATTATATCCATATGTGAAGTACGAGTAGAACTTATTTTTAATTTCGTGATTTTGGCTTCAATTTTCTCAAAACACTGTTTTTAAATTATATCTGTAATATTCAATAAAAAAATTATTTTTCAGCATAGGAGTGTGATTTTTCTTCTCGTAATTTATCACAGAATACAGCTGCATTCATAACTCCATACCGACAAAGTGGGCCCTTCTATGGCGGACGTCCACAAATTGTTGCAATATTAAAGATAAATTGCAATAGGTATCACGCACTTTAGATGGCACGTTAACATGTCATTCAATATTTTTATTGTTTCCCTTCGAACGAAAGAAATATTTGCGCAGGAATTCCTGTTTTCCTAGTCGACTGTGGTAACCTATATAATTTTACAACTTCTCCTCTATCAATCTCAAATGGATTCATCGCATTCCTCAGTCGTCTTCTACTGACGCCTTTCATTTTCCTCTGCGGGCAGCCATGACAGTACGAGATTTCGATCGACTTTGGGTTTACGACCAGTCTCCAGGCATCGAAATTAATTTCGACGGAAAAGGAAAACGACTTCGATCAAAGTCGTAAACGCAAGTTACACAATCGCACGTCAAGATTTCGATGGAAAACTACACAATATGGCGGCCATTTCGATCTAAATCGACCAGTGCAAAGTTACACAATGGCGTGAAGTAACGAGTAGACGTTTCTTGCGGTAGGCGAAATATGCCGTGAATTTTATTTCCCAGATTTTTAACCAAGGTATTTTTTTTTTAAAGCACGATATCAGGTATTTTTTAAAATTACTTGCCAGCTGTCAGTAGTAAACTTAATCACGTAAATATTCTTTGTAAATAGAAGTGTTAGACAGAATTCATTCGCATAGAAAAGGTGAGAATTAAGAGAAATGGACAAATGAATTGCATATATTTTTCATTAAATTCAAACGAATTATGTTAGATTGCCTTGTAATTCGTGACATGCTCAGATTGCATTTTTCCGTAACTGCATTTTTTGGGTTTCTTTCGCGTTACGCAATCCTAAAAGAATATACTTTTCTTCCTCTGTATAAAAGCAAAGAATATGTTCTTGCATTGGAAATGTGCCACTAAATAGCTGTGGGAGTTGTTCGTTTGTGATTTCTGAAAGATGTAAGTGATCTATTTCTATCCACAGAAACGTGAGAAACGATTCTATCTGACCAGGTCGCAGTGCGTCTAGTGAGCGGTTTATTTTTGGTATTGTATGATCTCTGGGAGATTTATTTTGAGCATGGACAGTTTAAGTTTATTTATGTAAAATTCGCTCTTTTTCTAGGTGAAAAATGGCTGAGTTAGCGTGATTTCGAAAAATTCGTGAAAATTACCCATTTCAATATAAATAACTGGAGAATGTGCTCAACTTTGAACCTTTCTGCGAGATTAAGGAGCTAAACTCCAAAATAGGTTTTCGAGTTGTCTCCGTGTAATATTATGGCAATGGATGTCAATTTTTCATGATTACGTACGTTAAAAAGTATTAAAAATAACTTTTATAAGTCACTTATTAAATATTTGCTTGTTGCCGTAATTGTATCATCAAAATCGGCTTCAGATAGATTATTCTATAGATGTTTCCGTAAAATAACGAACTCGAAATTTTGGAGGTGCGGGTATTAAACGGGTCAGAGTATTAAACGAGTAAATACGGCAACTTGAGTAATTTTGTTTCTGAAACACTTGTTTACGTATTGTTTATTTTTCTCAGGATATATATTATCAAGAGAATAGAAAACTGTTTTGAGTGTCAAGAATAAAATTCTAAAAACATCCAATTTTAACACCTGCATATTAATTTCTTACCTATATACATATCTCTATTATTATATCTACCAATGTTATTATGTCATTCTGTGTGTAAAGCTATGAATTATTATAAATAGCTGTCTCTTACACATTAGGTGCTCTGCCTCTGGCCTCTTGCGGGACCCAAACTTGTCTGACGTCTGTAACACGGGTTCTTTAAACTCGAACTCGATACAACGTATTTTGTTTTTTAATACCGAACATTCAGATGGCGCGGATTATAGTTCGCAATAAAGGCGGTTTGGTCGGACCTGGCACGTGGAATTCCAGATTGCTAAGCGAGAAATAGAAATTTTGGAGTAGCCGAGTGCTTTCTTTACGAAAGTGGTACCCAACCCACGTCCAGCGGGCCACATCTGGCCCACGAAGAGGTTATGTGCGTTTGGCGAAGCTATCGTGAAAAAGTGACCTGAAAATTTTAACACACATTTTCATTCAATATTATAAAAATTTTGATAATAAAACATTCACTATTGAAATTTTAACCATAGAAACTTTATTTGCCGTTGATTTTCACTTACTTGTATACTAGGGATAAGCCCGTTGAAATTCAACGGGAAAGCTTTTTGTGAGATAAAAAATGAACATAAATATAACTTCACTTTATTTGGATGGCAAGAAAACAAACTTTTGTTCTTTTAGGCGTTCGTTGTTTCAAGTTTCGAACTTCTACGATGATTCTAAATACCAAATTTCAATATGCGAATGATTAATGCTCTACATTCAAATGTATTCCTTCTCGTAAATAACGCAACGAATGTTGTTTACATTGGTTGCTATGAATAGAATTTCTCTCTCCTTCTCTCTCTCGTACTAATTGTAAGAGCATTCAAAGCACGCTTTCACCCATAAGGATTGAAATAACAATAGGATTTCGAGGTTTAACAATGTAATGGGTTGGCATGGCAACATCCCGTTAAATGGCAAGATTTCCCCAAAATCTGTGATTTAACG
The DNA here is from genome assembly GCA_028673005.1 of Tanypteryx hageni. Taxonomy (NCBI): domain Eukaryota; kingdom Metazoa; phylum Arthropoda; class Insecta; order Odonata; family Petaluridae; genus Tanypteryx; species Tanypteryx hageni. Next base: position 124,671,142 of record CM054113.1, on the reverse strand, counting down.
TTTAACATGAGGAATTTCGAACTGTAAGTGGGAAAAGATAAACAGAATAAGAAATGGCATAGTTTTTTCTTTAAAATGGACTAGATCTGAAGTTCATAGGTTAATTCTTTATAATTTAGACCTCAAAAAGAATAAATGCCAGCAAGTCAAAAAGTCGATTTTTACGTGTTATCATATGGGAAACGGAAATGTCTTCCTTGGAGTCAAACCTAGGACTTTTTCGAGATTTATTTTCGTCATCACCTTAAAATATGTAAATCGATCATTCCTGCCAAATATAAAAAATGAATCTCCTTCCATTATCCTGTAACATCCCGATAAAATGGCAAGATTTCCCCAAAATATGTGAATTAAACGTTTAACATGAGTATTTTCGAAATGTAGGCAGGAAAATATGAAAAGAATAAGAAACTTTATATTGTTTTCTTTAAAATGGTTAAGATCCGAATATCGTAGGTTAATTCTTTATAATTTTAATCTAAAAAAGAATAAAAGCCTGCAAGTCAAAAAGTCCATTTTTACGTGTTATCTTACGGGGAATGCAAATCATCCCCTGGAGTCGAACCCTGAACGTTTTTTGTTAATTCTTCTTTGTCACAGCATTTTTATATCCGAGTAGATTATCGCTATCAAATTTCAAGTTTATATATTAATATTTGATTGAGTTATTCGCGTTTTAAGAGCGTGGCATGGACCAACCAACCAACATAGCTATTTATTATAAGGGGGGATATAAGGGGGGACGGCACCTCAGAGCATATATGCAACTTCCAATTTGGCCTATCGTGGAATTGGCAACTAATGATGTTGCCCGCCGTGTAAAAGGTTGGGCACCACTGCATTACATGGTTAGATATCTGACAACAGCACTCTATTTGAAGTTAGATGTGCGCCAGAGAGAGGGTTGGGAATTTTGGGAATGGATGAGGCTGACTGGAGGTATGGAACAAAATTCTCCTTTCACTACGTAAAGATGGATTCACAAAACGTGAATTCACATAACCCGGCTCTTTGCAAATAGCATCCTACGCGATATAGGAGGGCTGAATTTTTCCGTGTTATAAAAATAATTAAAAGGAGAGATGTTTTTTGTAATAAACAAGAAGTCTAAACCAGGGCTAATGCAGGCTGGTTTCCCAAAGTTGACGTCCCGAGTTGATTACTTATATTGACAGGAAATGTCTCAGTATGTGTTACTCATTCCAAAGAATTCTCATACCATACAGACCATTTGTAATTCACAGTCTATCAATGATAGAGAAAAATTGGAAAAGTAATTAATAGAGCATTATCATGCTTAAAATACTAAAAGCAATGTCAACATCTCTTTCTGATATTACATTTTGCATGTATTTTTTAAATAAACGAATTTAATAAATGTTACTGTTTATACGCTAATGTGTATGGATCAACTGTCCGTTGTTTGAAGGGTAGCCGAGCGGAAAAGAAAATAACCCATTAGTTCACTCGTCTATGCTCAAGCCGAGTTCGGTAATAATCGTCTCCATGACAACAATCCGATAAATTGCGATTTAAAACGCAAAAACGCTATTTTTTAGTAGAAATTCAAGAAAACACGATCAATTAACAGAATTTTGTGTTAAGAATTACAATATGCATTCTTTCCTCCTTAAAATGGTACAAACCTCTCTCCGATATCCCAATTTTAAGATATTTTAAAATATTAAAGAAAACATCTCTGCACGATGGATTTGACACTTCCTATGAAAAACAAATAGAGAAAACCGTTCCTGGAATCGAACTCTGGACATCAATCTTCGCCAAATAAAATATAGCCAGAAGGTGGGGCCTGGAAGCACGAGCCTCATACCAAATTTCATGAAAATTGGCCCATTGATGCAGAAGCTGTGGGGGGCACACATACACACACAGACACGACCATTTCATAAGGCTGTTTCCTTTGGAAACTAGCTTAATACAATACGTCATTTTAAAATTGTGACCTTATCATATGTTTTCGTCGTTTGTTGAAATCAGCGTGATTATAATGTAGTCTATTAATTCAATTTTAAAAACATTAAATCGACCCTATTACAATATAGATTATCAATCTTACATCTATTATAAATAGCTGCTTCTTACATAGGATATGATAGTGAAAAAGCCCGTCAATATGACGGGAAGGAATATATTAATTGTTATTTAAATGAAATTCTCATACTTATTATCCTTTGAAAAAATGTATTCATATCATTAAAATGTAATGATTTGATTAAAAATAGCAACATAAAGTAAGTAATTCCTTATTTATTTGCAAAATAAAATGGTCAATAACGTTACATATCATAAACAATTTTATTTTTGTTACGCAAACAAATCTAAACCGAGAGATATTCCCTCTAAGCAGTTAAAGACAATCTGGATATTAGAATAATCACAATAATGACAAAATGTCAACAACTCATTCGTTTTTATGTAAACAATATAACAAATTATAAAGGAGAACAAAGAAATAAAATTTATATAAATTTATTTTCATGAAATCACGTTTCATATGCACTAAAAATTAAAAAATAAATCTAAAATTCACATAACTGAATATTCCAGAAAGTGAAAATTATTTTTACTTTCTCCATACATAGGGGAAAGTAATGTTTTCATGAAAAAAATCGATTTCGAGATTTCAACGGAAATACACGTTTTGACGTCCCCTGAACACGTTTTGACCATATTCTCGATGATGTCTGTGTGTGTGTGTGAAAGTTTTTTGTGGGTGCTCTAACTCAATCAGATCAACGCGAAATTTTATATTTGACATTTTTGTTAAAGGCAAAAGAACTGATTATTTTTGGGTAAAATTCGGTCAACCGGAAGTGGGTGTTTACTTTTGTTACGTACCAGTGTTTTTGAAATAATTGCTTTAATATTTGATTAATGTAAAAATGTACTATAAAAAACGTTGTAGGAAATTTAATTTTCTACAACTTTTGTTTGAAATATTTTCCCCTATTATGCATTGTTTAAAAGATATCTTTAAAACTAATTTTTAGCTGCCACAACCACACCACTTACCGGAGACTATTGTAAACAACTGACACTTAGTTACGTCTTAGTAACGCTCCTTTATATTTTCTTAATTGTTGGAGCTTGATCTCTATGTCTAATATCAGAAGGCTATGGTTTGAGTTTATTTCTGTTCTTTTTAAAATTTAAAATTTTCTCTCAGTTCCTTAAATTATTTATTAACATGTAAACTATCGGGAATTTTTAGAAATATTACAGATATAGAGAAATTCATGTGGTGGCCACATCAGATTTTTTAACTATAGTAGTCTAGCGTAATATTAAACAAATAAATCGTTATTAATATTTCTAATGCCCGGTGAGCTAAGGTCGGTTTTGGAGGAATCCGTGAAAACTGTTCATTCCATTAGGGCACACCTTTTAAATTCAAGGACTTTTGCTGCTCTATGTGAGTAGAATGATCACCGTCAGCAACGTTTACACACAGAAATCCGTTGGCATTCTCGAATGGAGGTTCTCGCACGCCTATTCGAGTTGCGAGATGAAGTGAGGATATTTCTGCCGGACAAAATAGAAGCTATGATCATGAAATCAGGTCTTGTTGACCAATCAAACTACAAAGTATGTCATTCAGATTTTTTTAATTACGTTAGAAATGCGTGAGTACTTTCCTGTTCCTGAGTCAAAATACGACTGAATTAGAAACCCCTTTGTGAGTATTGATAATGCCGTACTCACAAATCTGACATCAAAAGAACAACACAGCCTAATATAATTTTCATGTGACAACTCTTTTAAGCTAGTCTTCACACAAAAGCACCTGGCTGACTTCTGGTTACAATTTCGTTCTGTGTATCCAGAACTGTCTGATAAGGCTGTTAAGTACCTGATGCCTTTTTCCACACCATATGATCGTAAAAGTGGATTTTTTGCGCATGTTGCATTGAAATCGAATTAACATAACAGGCAGAGTGTGGAACCAGATTTGGGGTTGAAACTATTATCGCTTCAAATCTCTGAGAGCTTAGAAACAGTACCAGTCATCTCATTAAGTGCTGTTGGCGTAGAAATTTGATTTTAATCAAAAAAAGAGGGAAAATTTCTGATTTTTAGCAATCTTATATTATACTAGGGGCCCGTTGCAGTACTTCCTGCAAACATCTAAAGACCCTCGCGTGAAGTGACCCAATGCGAGAGTTCCTATGACAAAAAATTCTTACAAAGAGTGTTATTAGTTGAACCACTTTTATTGCCCCTCTTAAAATAATCATATAGCTCACACCATTTTAAAACCAAAAATAAATGCCTACATGATTTAGACTACCGGTACACAAGATATATTATTTTGTTCCCTATTTCTGATGGTACAGCATATCGTGTGTTCTGTGGTTTGCTTAATATTAAGTAATCGATGCACCGGCCATGCGTCAATATCAAAATAAATTAATCAAAAACATTATCAATGTAGTAATTTGCTTTAAATTGCCCAATAAAACTTGCAAACGAAACGATATTTTCAATGTATGCGTGAAATATCTTTTTATTTGAAATGTTAAGTACAGGCATCGCAGAACTTGGTGGCACTTGCGCAGATACCCTACCTGCGGTCGCATTCCTTCGTTGCCAACTTTAAAATGCTTTCTCTCACTCACTCCACTCGAAAAGACCGCGCGCCCTCTCCAGGGTTAATGCGAGTATTTTGGCAGCTCTGCCTGCCATGCGCTCTCCTCTCCCCTCCGCTCCCTCTGCATACCCCTTCCACGCACGCTTTCCCCTCCCTGACGTCACGCCACGCGCAGGCAAGTGCCACCAAGTTCTGCGATGCCTTGTAGTCCATTATTACAATGCTTTGGAGTCGTTTCTTTTCCTTGCTACGTGTTTCATTTGTTTTATATTTACACGAAACTTTTCACATAAATTTTCGATCGGTTATTGTCCTTGGTGCGTTAGTTTTATTGTAAGCTTAGTGCAAATGCACTTGAAGGTCGAGTCAAACAATGCAACAATCCGAGATCAACAATTGAAATGTTAAAAATCGGAAAAAATGTAATATCATTATATATAGACGTTCCTTACAGAGGAAGAGGATATAACCTGAAAAATGAATTTTTTCACGGTGAGATGAAATGCTTGCAGTATGCAAACACCTTCTACTAGTAAACTTATAATATCAGCAAATACAAATTAAACAACAGAATAGAAAGTAAGAATAAGAATCAATTATTTTTACGTGAAATAGTGTAAATCTCGAGTGAAGGTCTCGATCGTAAATTATTTAAAAATGCTAAAGACTAAAGGTCTACATATCGTATTCCAGCCGATTATGTGTTAATAAAATGAAAAAAATGCATGCTATACCTAAAAATAAACGTGTATTATATAAAAAATCTGGTGTGGCCACCACATGACTTTCTCCATACCTTAAATATGTCTAAAAATTCCAAATAGGTTACATAGTAATAAATATTTTAAGAAACTGAGAGAAAATTTTACTTTACAAAGAACAGAAATAATCTCAAACCATAGCCTTCTGATATTGGATATAGCCACAAAGCTCCAACAATTAAGAAAAGAAAAAGGAGCCTTACTAAGACGTAATCGTCAGTCGTTAACAATAGTCGTCGGTAGGTGGCGTGGTGGCGGCAGCTAAAAATATAAGATATCTCTTAAACAATACATTATATAGGAAAACGTTTCAGACAAAGGTTGTATAAAATTAAATTTTCTACATCTTTTAGTCTGATACGTTTTTATATTTATCAAATATTAAAGCAAATATTTCAAAATAACGGATAAGTGACAAGAGTAATCACCCACTTACGGTTGACCGATGTTTACCAAAAACTAATCAGTTCTTGTGACTCATAAAAATGTTAAATATAAAATTTCGCGTTGACCTGATTAATAGTTTTTGAGTTAGAACACCCACAAAAAGCTATCACACACACACACCACACAAACCCCCCCCCCCCCACACACACACACACACACACATACAGACATCATCGATAAAATGGTCCAAACGTGTTCAGGGGACCTCAAAACGTGTATTTCCGTTGAAATCTCGAAGTCGATTTTTTTCATGAATACAATACTTTCCCCTATACTACGTATATGGAGAAAGTAAAAACGAAAACTATCCTGATATCGAACCTATGCCTTTCCGGGGGACGTCTGCCCACTTAAAACCTGCAAGAGTCCGTGCCGAGTATTCAGGCAAAAATTCGTCGAAATCGAACCGACCGTTCTCAGTTTATTTTCGTTCATGACGGAAGATGACGTCACTCGAGACATCAGCCGCAGGCACGCAGGGACACAGGCAGCGACACAGCGGTTATATTATATTAGATTATCTTTATATATTAATACTTAATGTCTGTCCGTCCGTCCCCCCTTTTAACTCTTGAACAGTTTGTCATAGAGAAATGCTGTAAATTCATTTTGTTTCTGCTAGCTAGGAGACCCCAGGAAACCTATTTTCGTTCACAGAAGTGTCCCGGATTCGACTCCGGGAGACGATTACATTTTCCCATGTGTTAACACAGGAGTTTCGATTTTTCAAGATGCAAGGTTTATTTCCATCATTCATTAAAATACGTAAATATATATTTATATATAGATGGCAACAAGGTGTTGGGATGAGGAAACCCAGTGAACACTCACCAATCGGACGACTTCAGGTTGGCGAGGCCCCGGGGATGTCGAAGCGACACACGTTTGTGATGTTTCTGTGTTTTAGTGTTCTTTTACGTGTGTCGCTTCGACATCCCCGGGGCCTCGCCAACCTGAAGTCGTCCGATTGGTGAGTGTTCACTGGGTTTCCTCATCCCAACACCTTGTTGCCATCTATATATCCATTTTACCTTTCCTTTTCCGTAAGCTGTTTTATATATATATATATATATATATATATATATATATATATATATAATATATATAAAATATATATTTTTGTGTTCGTGTGTTTCACGTGTCTCTTCGACGCCCCCAGCAGCCTGCCAGCTTGGTCCTCAACTTGGTAAGTGTCCGCTGGGCTTCCCTCAACACCTTGTTGCCACCCTCATCACTACCTTTTCTTTTCCTTTAGTTAATATATATATATATATATATATATATATATATATATATATATATATAAACGGTTTGGTTACCGTGAAAATTCAATTATATTTCGAATTTCCCGGAAAATACGTTTTTAATACGAAAAAACGCGACTTTTAAACAATGAGAATTGTCAGTTACCATGGCCACCTCATTTGAGCGAGTGGTAATATTGGGTGTATACTCGCGAGCCCCTTGACGATATTACGTCATTTTGTTTGTTTACATGGATTTAGAACATTTGGGAAGAATAAGTGAACCTTTCCCCTTTGAATTAAAGAACCATTTTATTCGTTATTGTAGCATCGTTTAAAAAATTAATTAAATTAATTTGTTTAAGCTAAGCGAAAAACATTTTAAACAGTATAAGATTAAAATAGAGCCCCTAGACGATATTACGTCATTTTGTTTGTTTACATTTCTGTTGATTTATGTCTTTACGTTGAGCCTGATTGAGCCGGTTTATTCTGTAATATTTACGAAGTAAGAAGTTTAAAAGAACTTAGCAAGGTCAGTTATTTTATTTATCACCTCGCTTGGAAAATTAAATTAAATTAAAATTAAATTATACTTATCCTTAATCTTAATACAGGTTAATAATAAATAGAATCATCTGTTCTATTTACGAAAAAAGAAGTTTAATTCTTTTTTAGATAAATCTGTCTGATCAAATTAATTATTTTTTTAAATCAAAATCAACTTAATATGACAACGAAGCGTGACAGGCTCTCTAATATATTAAGTCCCCCATTCTCTTACGGACCGGTCGGCCGACCGGCTCCTGACCTTTCTTTGGTTGGCACCGACCGGTTCGTAAGTGATTGGGTAGACTCGTGTTGGGGTCGGGGGTTCGGGTTGGGGGCTCGCCGCTCTGGCAAGCGAACCTCACGCCGAACCCGGACCAGTCCGTGCTGGTTTACGAGTGTGTGAGCACGTCCCTACCGGCTCGCCGCGCCTTCTTTCCTTGACTGATTTTTAACGATCACTTTTGAAGAAAATAGAGAGTTTTTGGGAGGAGTTCATTATGTTATATAAAGAACAGCCATGTTTGTGGAATATAAAAAGTAAAGACTGTTTGCAACAAACATTAAAAAAAATGCTGCTTACGAAGCTTTAATTAAAAAAAAACAAAGAAATATTTAGCCAAGCGGACAAGCAGTATTACATTTAAAAAATTAGTTCTTTAAGAGCCTTCCGCCGTCAATATAAAAAAATAATGGGGTCTTAAAAAACGGAAAGTGCCGCTGATGCTGTACCGGGACCCACGCTATGGTACTATGACCTCCTAATGTTCTTAATGGATGAAGATGCACTTCGACCTGTCATCCATTATGACAACTGATACTGCAGACACGGGTGGAGACGAGGTTTTAATGATAAAACATTTTTGCCCTTATGCTAGTTGTTTTACAAAAGCATAATTTGTGGTGCTGTGGGTCTAAGTCGGTGGTTCTCAAAGCGTGGTCCGCAATAGTGCGTCGCGAGGGTCTTTCAGGTGGTCCGCGGGCTGCCGGAAAATGAAACTTGCAAATACCGATCACTAAAGCCGAAGCTATACGCGAGAGCTAACCTGAAGCTTAATCGCGCGTAACGTCACACTACTCGACCGACTCATGTAATGAATTATATTAGAACTGTAACATAATTTACTCCATTATTCGAAATCGATTCGTTCGGGTAGCTCAACCAATTACTCCTAAACGTTGAAAAAGGTAATTGAGGCCATTAAAAGCAACGAACCTGATTGAATCACGGTGAAGTATATTTGAGTCTTCTAATGTGTTAATTTTTTTCTCATTTGTGTGGAACAACTAGCACCTCTACTGCAACAAACTATTTAACAGGAACATGAGATAGTCAATCGAAACGGAGTTCGCAATCATTTATCTCAATTATATTATTTATGCAAAATAGTACTTAGAAGTCTGTAATTGGGGTATGTATTTTGGGAAGTGTAACAATCGTTTTGTACAGAAAACCAGAATGCCAGACTGCGTCCCCGAATATGGCGACGGAGATAGTCGCCGAAACGTCGGATGAGAACTCCGTAATAACCCGGCTGGAACCCCGAGAAAAGTTCACCATGATTATTCGCCGGGAAAGTTTCAAATCCTAAAAACCTAAAAAGAACGATTAATTATACGTGCTCCTATTTGAAAGATTAATAAAAAAGTTTTCTAACAATAATAATAGGTTACTTCTGTCCCTTTGTGGTTCCCTCTGCCACGCTATAAAAATGCAAATAACTAGATAATGGAAGGAGATTCATTTTTGATATTTCGCAGGAATGGTCAATTCACATATTGTAAGATGATTACGCAAAAGAATCTCGAAAAAGTCCTAGGTTCGACTCCAAGGAAGACATTTCCATTTCCCATATGATAACACGTAAAAATGGACTTGCAGGCTTTTATTCTTTTTGAGATCTAAATTATAAAGAACTAACCTATGAACTTCGGATCTAGCCCATTTTAAATAAGAAAACTAGGAAATTTCTTATTCTGTTTATCTTTTCCCGCTTACAGTTCGAAATTCCTCATTTTAAACGTTTAATTCACATATTTTGGGAAAATCTTGCCATTTAACGGGATAATTGTTGGTAGCTCAATAACTTTGGCTCACAATCAGATTATTAAAGGTAAAGTACTCCTTTAGCCAAACAATTAGAGGGTTACAACACCCAATGCATTTCGCCCACAATGTGGGCACCCTGAAGATGCCCACCTTGTGGGCGAAATGCGTTGGATGTTGTAACCCTCTAATTGTTTGGCTAAAGGAGTACTTTACCTTTAATTTAACGGATGTTGTCATGCCAACCCATTACTTTGTTAAACCTCGAAATCCTATTGTTATCCTCATGGGTGAAAGCGTGCTTTGAATGCTCTTACAATTAGTACGAGAGAGAGAAGGAGAGAGAAATTCTATTCATAGCATCCAATGTAAACAACATTTGTTGCGTTATTTACGAAAGGGAATACATTTGAATGTAGAACATTAATCATTTGCATATTAAAATTAGGTAATTAGAATCATCGTGAGAGTTCGAAACTTGAAATAACGAACGCCTAAATAACGAAAGTTTGTTTTCTTGCATTCCAAATAAAGTCACGTTATATTTATGTTCATTTTTTATTTCACAAAAAGCTTTCTCGTTGAATTTCAATGGAGATTTCCCTAGTACATTCATAACCCGCCAGAACTTTTATTGCAGCGGCAACTATAAACAAACTATTATTGTCATTCGTAGCAACCAGTATAAACAAAGTACGATTTATTTGGCGTTCTTTGCACGAAGTACACGAAGTGAACGCATATAGGGGAGGACGTTTCTGTCCGTCCGCATGTTAAAGCTCGGAAACCGTAGAACGTATTTTGATGAAATTTGGTATTGCGGAGTTTTGCTAAAATTGGTCGTCTGATTCCAATTTTGGTTCAAATCGGACAATAATGACGACCACTTTACATGAAGACCTACAGGTAGTTTACAATGTTCATTTGTTTCAACTCGGGAACTGCTAGACGTATTTTGATGAAATTTGGTATTGGGTAGTTGTGTTAAAATTAAATGACCTATTCCAATTTTGGTTAAAATCAGACAATAATTACGACTACTTCACATGAAGACCAACATGTAATTTTCAACGTACCTCGCTTGCTTCTCGTTAAATTCTCATCTGAGCAAAAAATATTGAGAACATTGTGTAATCTCAAAGAACGCATTTGAAAACTCTGTGTACTCATACATGGAGTACACCTTTCCAATCTTGTTTAGTTAGCATTAGTATGAACAATTATCTACATTCGTATTTATGAGAACTTCTATATCACGTATGCATTTTATTTTAATTTTTCTTTTTCTCTTACATGTATAAATTTCGTAATATCCGTCCGTTGATAATTTATCTGTTCTGGGTTTTCCCGATACAACTAAGAGCTCATCAAATCGGCAAACACAGAAATAGTATCTTTTTAGAGTAAATGCCAAATAATGGGCATAATAAGACGCTTCATGTTTGATATTTAGTATTCATTAGTATAGAGATATATTGAATAGAATAGAACGAACTCAGACTTCACAGCACAGCGCTTTCATTCGTTCAAAAATGTGTTTTAAACACTAATAGTCTACGTTTCTTGAAGAGAAATTATGGCCTAAGTTAGGACGAGTTCCGTTTTAGTGTATGAAATGCAAATAGTTATTATTTCCCTTAAAACCATTATATATTTACCCCTGTATGAGTCATTTCGAAAGATTTTGACTCTGAAAAGGTTATTTAAAACATTATAAATTAGTTTGAGTATTTTACACAATGTTATGCCTTGTGTAAATTAAATTGAATCTTTAAAAATCCAAATCGAGTTACTTTTCGACAGGATGAACTATCTAATAATAAGATAATAACAGATGTACGGTTTAGCGGGGAAATTTTCCATAACTTACGATTAAAAGGGATGTGAAAATACATTCCATTTTAATTCAGTTAAGTTATTTTGTGTTAATTGATACGTTAATTTTGTTACTTATTAAATAATTCATGCTTATATTCCTTAATTTTTGTGAATTAATTGTAACCTTTTCTTTAAATTTCATTTTGAATTATATTAAACTGATGATTATTGCAAAATAAATGTTTTTAAAAAGTTTTGCTGACTTTACAATTTTAAAATTTAAAAGCAAATGATGAACAACAATATTTTTTGTTATAAGTGTATAAATGAAAACTTTTATACATGCGAATCACGTAACAGACTCTCTATCTATATTAATAAAAGGAGACGTGTATCTGTGTTGGTACACTTATTAATGGGACCATGAGAATGCGCACCTCGGGGCCAGAATTTTTATTCTTACGGGAAGGGGTTAAGTGGAGGGGGTTGCATTTACGAAAACATAACAGGTAAAAATCGATTTTTCGACTTATATATCAAATAAATAAATCAATTTATACGCACGACAGTGGCGAATCCAAGGGGAGAGGGCGATCTGCCCCTTTGAACGACCCCATTGCCCTCCACTCTTAAATTCATTCCGCTAATGCTCGTTTTACAGGCAACCTAACGCATGTGTGGATCATATTTTAAATCTCGAGAAGCAGCTATGAAAGGCTTAGGGCGATTTATCAAGATGGAATAATTATAATCTGCGTGGACTTGCCCTCAATCGATTGGGGTAATATGTTTCGAATCTATAGGTAAAGAACGAAAATCCTACGAGGCATTAATCGAAACATTCTGCGAGCACTTTCTGCTTCAATGAGGCAGAAAGACAACGCGATTGGGCTCCATACTATATCTATTACCAACAAACGTCCCAGAGAGGATAAACAAAGTCATCATTGAGGGTGGAATGAGTGATCGACCGGTAGTCTGAGCCGCGCCCAGCGGTTGTTTACGTTGTTCAAAAAACACAGGAGGCCAAATTGAAAGGAGGCCGAAAAGTATCAAATTAAAATTATTTTGAATTTATCCTGTACTCGTGCTGCCACAGTTTATGCGACTCGAATGCGGTCGTATTTCATGCTACATTGTATTTTTTTCAGTTTGATTGCAAGTTACGATAAAATTATCAGGGACGAACATGTGTGCTGTACAAATACATTGTAATTAATGGAATTCCTACCACACACTTACTGGTAGTTGTCCATTTTGTGAGAGTCAAACTATTTTTCGAAGCCACGTCTTATTGTGCGATTTACATCCTAATACGTTTATTTAAACCATTCGGATAAAGCACTGAATATATTTGAGTAATTATTCATCTTTAGTAGTGGAGACGAAAAATCACGGTAAGCAATATAAAATATTGTAAATTAAATATTATATGTACTATATTATTTATTCATCTAATAAAATATGTTCGTTTGCAAGAATATAGAAGTGTGTTTCGTGATTCTAAGCTATATTCAACAAAGACTTGGAAAATAATGACTATCTTTCCCGTCTAAAATCCGATTAAATATTTTTCTTTATCAAATTTATAATTTTCTATTATTTCAAATTTCACATATATACTCGTATATTTTTAACCATTGTTTTAAGATGTCAACTCGTAGAACTAAAAGGCTATCCGGCCATCAGTACTTGAAAAGAAAATTGGCTAAGGAGGAAGGACAAAAGAAAATGTGCGGTTCTTTAATAAAACATTTCAAATATGATTCTGAACAAGGATCTTCCAGTCATAGTGTATCACAAGAAATTGATTTAGATAATATCCAATTAGTTTATTATTATTATTATTTATTCATTTCCCACTCACATCAGTGAGTAGGAAATAAATGAAGCCGGAACAGAAATAAAAAATTAAGACGTAGATAAAATCCGAGATCTTTCGAAAAGTATAAATTCAGGAGACGAGACTGCTAACGTTGAAGGAGAAGAAAATGTTCTGTCAAATTATATTGAAAAAACAGTCGACACTGCCGATAGCGATAGTTTCAACATAAACATAACTGATGTAGTTACGTGGCCTGAAAATTTATCCAACAAATTAATTTACTGCATAATTGAAAAAGGTCCTGTGCAAATTAAAGATTTTGAGTGCTCGAGGATTGAATCTGGGAATAAAATTATTGTTTCTCGTTATAGGCGAAATTTGCGAAATGGTGAAAAATAAATCGTCATTGAGTAGTTTATTCAGTTAAAAGGAACAGTTTCTTCTGTTTTTGCTGCAAATCGTTTGGTGTCTCCAAAATAAAATTAACGAAAACAGAAGAACTTTCGGACTGGAAACACCTCTCTTTCGCGTTCACATGAAAGAAGTAAAAGCCATCTTGAAAATTATAAAAAATGGGTATGTGTTCGCAGACAAACATCATGCCCAATTTTTTGTTTTAAAAGTAAAATCGTTTACGTTCATTTGTTTGTTGTAATTAAAATAAACAAAGTAAGATGTTGCAAAATCCTAAAACAGAAATCAAAACGAGTGCTGAAGTATTAAAACATTTGATTTATTTTATTACGGATATCGAAATGATGATAGTTTTCATAAATTTACTGAGATGCTAAACAATTAGCTGGAAATGTTGAAAATTGATAGTAGCTCAATAACTTTGGCCAAAACTAACAAAAGTGGAATACTCCTTTAGCCAAAACTGGCTAAAGGAGTATTCCACTTTTGTTGGAAATGTTAAAGCTATTGCTCGTTTCCCAGAAATAAATACTCTCCGCCAAAGGAAAATTAAAAGACAATTTAATTATGAACATCATGATGAGCCATTATATTGATCTAAAAGAAAATTACAAAATCAATTTTTTTTTACCTAATAGTAGACGAATGTGTTTCATTCATTCAAGAATGATTTGAACTTTTAACAAAATATAAGAAACTATTTGGCCGTATTTACAATTTGAAAAATACCAACAACGATCATCTTTTAAAAAATTGTGAAAATTTACATATTGCTCTAAAGGACGAAAGCAGAAATGAAGTACATATAAATGAGTACCCATCCATGAATACATATATGAAAACAATTTGTTATAGATGTTGCCAAATTTATCAATAGCTCTCAAAATATTATTAACTCTTCCGGTAACTGTAGCATCAGGAGAGCGTTCATTTTATAAGCTTAAAACTATTAAACGTTATTTAAGATCTTCATTGTTACAACCAAGATTATTTGATTTGATATCAATAGAAAATGAAATTCCTGAATCAATTTATTTCACTGACTTCATAAACACTTCTGCTTCAATTCAAGCTCGAAGGGTGGAATTTTAAGCTCTTTATCTTTTGTTGCCATAATATTACTATATAAAAACTTTTCGCTTTGGTCCAATTTTGTGTTTTCAGTGCGTACTTTTCAGTTTATTGATGTATTTTAAAATGTATTTCATGACTTTTATGTAATGACTAGCTGAAATTACCCAATGTTGCTCGGATTTTTAAAATATTGAGGAAGATTTGAGAATAAAACCAAGTAATGAAACCAGGTTAATTTTTACTGTAGTGCTTCATGGTATGCAATATTTCTTGTCTTCCCATCTTTTTCCCAAATAAATAAATTTTCCTCCATCCTTTATCGATAAATTTGGCGACTATTTTTTATCAATTAATATATATTAGCCATACGTTATCCCATGCAAAGGCTAATTTTGTGGGACTAATTTGTCAGGTGAATATTTTAAAGTCAAAACTACGAAATAAAATGAGTTCCCGGACTTTGAAATCCATTTAGGCGATAAAAAGTATGTTAGTACGACATTAAAAGTTATGTTTTAATGTAATAATTTCAATTGGCTTAATTGATGCATACAAATATTTAGTTTAAAGGAAACCAAAATGTACATATAGATGTTTAAGGGAGGAAGAGTTAACGATTATAAATTTTGGTCTAAATTAAAGAATTTTTATAGAAGTTTTCTTTTTTGCCTTGTGAGATACCTTTCACTTTATTCATTTTCAATGTTAATGAAAAACATATTTCGCTCTCTATTACGTAAAGAGAATATGCAGAAGAAAAGTTTTCAGAGAACGAAAGCACTTACAATTGCACATTAAAACTGTCTTCCACTTACCTTTTGAAATAATTAGCCAGATTTATAGTTTTTTGGTGATTGTCCTTTGTAACCTTAGTGTTTCTTTCTTCCTACCTACAAAGCGAGACGAGTGAAAAAAAGGAGGGACTGTACCTTCAAATTTGGGACGGTTGGCCACACTAGTCTACAGAAGCCGACGAGCACAGAGAATCTAAAATTCAGAAGTACAAGGAATCCCGCGCTAAAGCGATAAATTCAATGCTCAAGGCTTTTACTAATTCCAGGAATAAGGTATTAAATAATTATTTGAAGGAGGACCCTAAAGGGTTTTGGTCCTATGTGAGAGATATCCAAGGTAGAGGCTAGGGTTTCCAAACCGGTTTTTACCATACCCAGTTAACTGGCTATTTGAATTTTCTTACTATTCGTTAACCGGTTAATTGTGTCCGATTAACCGAATTTTTTGAAGGGAGAAAAAATGCTTGCCATAATCAGTTATAAAAAACCGAGTAAAAACGTTTAATTTGATGCTTCACACGTTAAGGTGGCTGTTACCTTCGCTTTAAAAACCTCATTTTTACGCTATTAATATACAGGTAACCTCCGCACTAACGCGGTTTCACCGTGCGTGGATTCGCACTTACGCGGTAGAAGTACGTGCGGCATGGATCGCGCCGTACGCGGCCCAAGGTTCGCAGTAGGGCGGTATATCTGACTCAGTATCTTATTAGTAGTTGTTTATGCGCGATTGTGTTTTTAAAGAGTCATCGCATTCTCATTCGAAGCGACTTTGTTATCAGAGGCAGCTGTGTGGGCACTATGAAGACTCTTGATGAGTCAAAATTCGGTCCCTCTCAACATTGTAACTGCTTTTTTATTACAAGGTGTTTTTCGTCTTGTATCGAATAGCCTCTTTTAGCTCAGCAGTTCTCAGAAAGTCCTCCGCCTCATTAGCCGGCTTGAGTCTTTGCTAGTGACAACGTCGGAGTGAGAGTTTTAGAGTTGGCTTTAAAACGTGCCTCGACATCAGAAAGCGATTCAGATAAGAAAAAATCAAGAAATGTTCGGTCATTGCATTAGAAAATGATTATTTTGGGGGAAATAGAGCAAGGAAGAACATATGCATCTTTAGCTAAAGAATATAAGTGCAACGAATCATCGATACAGACAGTTAAAAATATGAGGACAACATTAAAGCAAGCATTAAGTTTACAACAAAATCGGGAAGTGTAAAATCCACTTTTGTCAGTCGACGTGATATGCTTATTGAGAGAATGGAACAGTTATTGAATGTTTGGATCAAAGACCAAAAGAATAGAAATGTGCCTTTCAGTTCTAATATGATTACATCTACATGTTACCCTGCAGTTCACCTAATTGGTGGCTGGCAGGGGGCGCAATGCACCAAAATCTAGCTAAAGATTGTCTATCGCAGGTTTAAATTTTCTATTGTGATCTCGTATTGTCCTCAGAAAGAACGAGCGTAGATAACTCTCCGTCCTACAATCGATCTCACGTATCTTATCGTTTATATTTCTCCAGAAGCCGCAACCTTGAGTTCAATCTACGATCCTCCAGTGGTACCCAGTTCAAATCCCTCAATAATGTGGTGTCGCTTTCCTTATGTTCGTACTATTGTTTTATGAATCTGGCTGCTCTGCGCTGCACTCTTTCTAATTGAATTTATGTCCTTTTTCGTACGGATCCCATATGCATGACGCGTATTCCACTTATGGTCTAACCAGTGATAAGTAACATGTTTCGCGTACTATTTCTGTTGTGTTCCGTACTATTCTACCTATGAAAGCCAGTTTCTTGTTGGCCGCGCCTATAACTCGGCGAACGTGCATGTCCCATGAAAGATCTCTAGAAATGGTTACTCCTAAATATTTTACATACTCGGCTGCTTGAATATTTATTCCGTCTATTTTATACTCGAAACCTACTTCTTTGTTCTTACCTTTTCAGAACGTAACTGCGGCACATTTAGTGTAATTAATTTCAATTTGCCATTCTTTGCACTACGTTGAAATGGCTCTTAAGTCTTTAGCAGCGACTGATGGTCCTCCTGGTTTTTAATTTCTTTATATAGAACGGTATCATCGGCTAAAAGTCTAATTTTACTACGAACTACAGAGCAGATATCATTTACATGGATTAAGAAAAGTAGAGGGCTCAATACACTTCCCTGAGAAACAACCGACGCAACTTTAACGGGGGACGAGTATTTCCCATCGATGACAACTATCTGTTCTCTATTCGAGAGGAAATCTCTCACCCGACTCACAACTTTCGGATTGATACCATATTGTCCTAACTTCGCAATTAATTTCTTATGAGATACTTTATGAAACGCCTTTCTGAAGTCAATGAATATGGCATCGACCTGGATATTTTTCTCTCCGCATCGCAACAAATCATCCATGAACGAGCCGAGCTGCGTTTCACATGATCTACCTCTCCGAAATCCGTGCTGGCATCCGCTAAGCAATGAGTGACTATCTAAATAGCGCATTACAAAACTAAAGATTATGTGCTCAAGTATCTTGCACGATAATGAAGTTAGGGAAATTGGCCCATAATTTCTCTTCTCTTCTCTTTGTCGTCGCCCTTATGAATCGGCGTAACGTGTGCCATCTTCCAATCTTTAGGAACTACATCTTCCGTAATGGTTTTCTCGAATATAATTTTTAAATACGGCGCGATTTCATAAGCTAACTCTTTGAATATTCGCGCGGGTATTTCCTCCACACCAGGACATTTACATGGTTTAACTGAATGAAGTTGGAGCGCGATACCGTTTTCGGAAAATATCAAATCTTCCATCGAGTCACCCTGATGTATGGGAATAGTGGTTTCACATTCATCGCCATTAGGATTAAAAGCTTTCTGTTGTGTTGATTTAAAAGGTTTGCTTTCTCCGCACTATCGTGGACTACATTTCCCGTTTCCGATCTCAGTGACGCAATAGTTGGACCTCTACCTTGGACTTCTCTGACGTAAGACCAAAATGCTTTCGGGTTCTCTTTCAAGTTATCCTGTAAAACCTTCTTTTTGTAATTGTTAAACGCATTACGCATTGACACTCTGGTTATGGAGCGCGCCTCCTTATATTGCTGCCTTAACGTTGCAATCTGTTCGACCGCAGCTGCTGAGGATGTGTTATTTACGCGAGAGTGGACTTTTCTTTGCCGTCGGAGAGCGCTCCTACCTTCCTGGTTGTACCAAGGAATAATAGGAAGTGACTGTTCCATAACACCTATAGAATACGTTTCATGCAGAGCTCGGGGTGAAGCTATAGCGAGGGAAACTCAAATCCATTTGACGTTAAATTTATTGTACGAAATGTTCGAGAGAAGCTGTAATTTCAAAATTTTATTTAGCGAATAAGAACGAATTCGAAGTAATTACGTCATCTTCTGTTCGTTCTTGCAAAATAAATATTATAATTATAGCTTCTTACTAAAATTAATCAAATGACATTTAGATCTTTCATTAATCGGAAATGCAATCTTATTAATTGAAAGTACAACCTAGATTTTCTTTAACGGAATAGCTAGTCACAAGATAAAATTACAATTATGATATCGCTTTAGATGTAATTAGAACATTTTCAATAGAAATAGTAACATTTTAATAAATTTAAATAATTTTATTATAAGAGTTATGATCGAATTGAAAACAATCCTGTATTAGAATTTAGATGGTTATAAAGGAAATAATGCTGCCAAATAACAGCACTCAAAGTCAATTTATGACGAGTAATTTATTATAAGAAAATGTAGAATTAGATTCTTCTATATCGTTTACAACTGGATGCCTGAAAATACAATACAAATACATGTCCACAATTTACACATATTGAGTTAAGTACATAATGTATTTCTCTCATATGCACCACCTTTTTGAATTTCGCGAATAATTGGTTCCGGAAAACTGCCGAGAAATGCAAATTCGCGAAGTACAAGTCCAATTTCCCTCTAAGACGCAATGTTATATGCGAGTACGATTCTGTCAACCCAAAAAAAAATTATTTTTTTAACGTAAATAATGCAGTTTAACAGAAAATTAAGGGAAACGTCACAGCAAATGAAAACCTAGCATCATAAAGTGAAAAATATTCTTTTAATTATCTTCAAAACGCGTAATAGCAAATGAAAACCTAGCATTACAAAGAGATTACACTTCTTTCTGCACTAATGCACATTTTCGCATACGATTTTCGACATATGCTTCTATTTTATTTAATGAATTACTGAAATTAAATGTTGAGTACATGATGCACAGATGTTGTCTTGGGTTCTGCAACATAAATTTACAAGCCGCAAAAAACACGCATTAAAAAGTGGTAACATTTTTTTATTAATTACTTTAATTTCATTTTTTAGATGCTCGGTATCTACGTGCAATTGTGTTATTTTCGTGATAATTTTTAACTTGAATGGATCTTGAAGCTAATTAACTCTTTCAAATGACTCCATTTAGATACATTGCCATCACAGTCACATTTCACCAAATTGTTTCTAAGGCATTTTAACAAATGTGGGGGTTCAAACAAAAACAATTTCTCTTCACGAAACATGAAATAAGATTTCGCAGGAGAAATCCCAAGCTTCCCACAAAGACCTTGATTATGAGGCCCTTGGTAACATATCAAAGCGATGACCCTGAAACCAGTGCAATAAATGCTTTAAATTCACTGCATAACAATTTCTTGCAGTGCATCAACAGAGGTACTTTCATGGGCAACCCAGTATCCAAGGCAGCTTCAAATTTCTAATACCTTTCACCATAGCTACTAAGCACGGAGTTCCTTGTTTACACTTGGGCAATTGTCCAGAATTGCAAAACCCCAATATCGTGTCAGTGCTGCAATGATATTGAAGATGCTCTTTAATGGAAATTTCATCTACAACTAATGCAACAGCTAAATCAGCTATATCTAGGTTGTCAGCTTTTGCCTTTAAAGCAGCCAAAACATTACTGTCAATGCCAGGCTTAACTGTAACCTTTTTTGCCACCTAAACAACAACCTTACAGAAGGCAGACATAAGCTTTTTGCAAATATCTATAAGATCGGAGACCATGGTAATATAAAGATAAAGCAAAGTCTTTCATTGATGATGACCACCTTCTTCCAAACTTATTAACTTGCCCCAATTTCATTTGAGCCATAATCATCTTATGGTTCCTCTCGGTTAGATACCTCCTTGAAATTTTAATGATGTCCTGCATTTCTTGGGAGCGGCTAATTGATTTTGGGGTACCCATGCGAAACAGTCTTGCTCGAAGACCAGTGAAGCAGCTGCGATACCTTTGAAATCTTCCAAGCGTTCTAGGTGTATACTGGCTCCTTCCTGTAATTGGTCTCCTTGGTGCGGAAGAAACAGCTGCTGCACCTGGTGGCAAATGAAGGCCATGACTTACTTCTTCATGGTGTCTCTCTGCCATTTGCTGTTCGCCTATTTTAAAGAGATATGCAACTCATGTATTTATTTGTTATTCAGAAATTGTCATACTAATTGATTAATAGACAAAAGTACATTGTGATATGGAGAAAGAAAAATGTAAAACCTTACCAGAACATGAAGGGTGTTCATGCCATTGAAAATTCCCACCTACATTACATCTTTCACCTGAGGAAAGCACATGGAAATTGTAAACTATTACGAACTTAATATATGATGGAATTCAAGGTTATGAATGTATTCTAGTTACAAATATTAGTTTCCTTGCATATTTTCTGCAAAGAATTTCGCAAACTTACTTATACTAACACTTGGTACGGCATCAGGTTTCAGTAGCAGTCTAGGATATTTGGACTTAAAAGTCACTTTCCCTGAAATGCTCATTGCACAACCTTAAATTTTTCAAGGAGTCCACATCACAACCAATGAGTTCCTCTCGTAGGCCGAATTTCACCCTCTCTTGGGCTCTAAGTTTATAAAGAATGAACCGGCGAGTTGTAAATGATATAGAGAGACTATTGGGAAATTTTAAAACAAACGGACAAAATTCCTAGAGCCAATATATTAACCACGATTTCCAAGTTTTGAAGCAGCGAGTTAAATAATCAAACGGGTCAACGTAATAATAGCAAATAACATAACCGAACATAACGAACATACCTGGTAACCTGTTTCGGAAAACGAAATTTGTTTATCAACTCGGCAACCATTAAAATTGGTACACCAAATTGCAGCACAATACTTGCTCCTGATAAGCTTAGCTTTAATCGCCATCTTTTCAGATTCAGAATGACGCCACCAAGGAATACGTGAAACACAATATGAATATATAGACTATAACTATGTTAAATTTATGTTATATTATTATTATTTAAATCATTGAAGTTGAAATTTTGGCATTATAGTGGTAGTTATGGAAAGTTTACAATAAAATCCGCTATGGTCGGCGATGCTACTACCCTCTATAGGTATTCGCAAAAACGTACAAGTGTCAGAGGGGTGGTTCCACCATCTAGGTTCTGCAATTTCACGCTTCAGTTTGCTTGGAATAAATTTATTTGTACACTCTCGCATCATATCCCTGAACATGCACCAGGATTCTTCCGCGTCTGCAATATCTGTTACCTCGCAGAAATTAGTATATTTATTTCGCAGAAAATACCTAAATCTAGTGAAATCTGTTTTGGCGAATACATAAAGCTTTTTTTAGCCTTAATCTGTTTCTCAATGTTGAACTGGATCTCCACGTACACTGCCTTGTGATCGCTTATTTCCTCAGCAACAGATACCCTATTCATACGCTCAGGAAGATTAGCAGCCAATAAATCTAATATATTATTAAATCTCGAGGGAAATTTCACTAATTGATACAATTGGTGTTTGCCGAAAGTTTTAAGTAAAGCCTCGCACTTTCACGCTCTCTACCACTGGGGTAAAAGCAATGCTGCCTCCAATCAATTAACGGAAGATTGAAATCGCCCCCGATTATAATGGCTTTCTCTTCATTAATGGAGCTTAGCGTCGCCACTTGTTTCTCCAGATAATAAAGAATTTTCCCACTCGCATTGGTGATCTATAAAAGGCGCTTATGTTTACAGACTTTGTCTTCGTTAATCTATAGTTTAGAACTTTCTTATTTATTGTTAACTGCTATAAAGACTCTACCTACCGATTAGATACATCGATCTTTTTGACAAGTTCTATAGTCATGAGGAAAGATCTCCTGACTGACTATGTCCACTAGGGATTGAAAATTTACCGACTTTTTCAATTACCGGTAATTCGGTAAATGTTTTAATAAATTGACTGCTATAAAGACTCCACCTCCCGACCGATTACATTGATCTTTTCTAAAAACGCTATAGTCACGAGGAAAGATCTCCTGACGCTATGTCCGCCGTTAGCCAACTTTCTGTACCTATCACTACATCAGCAAGCAGGCTACGAATAAGATGTTCAAGTTCGGCCTCCTTCCTGCGAATGTTAACCTTGATGATATTTAGTTTATTCCTATTACTACGTAACGATGCCTCGCGCGCTACTGAATTATTATTATTATTTACTGTCTCCTTGTTCTTCCTATTACGTCGACTATTTCTACGCTTAGAATGTATTCTTCTGGTAATTAACATTAAAATTCAAAGCCGAAAGTATTTATCATCACATAAATAATAATAATAATATAATAATAATAAAGGCTCAAACTGCTAGTGCAGATGGTGAATCAAGTTTAAGTGCATCCAAGGGATGGTTTGATAGATTTTAAAAAAGAGCCAATCTGCGCAATATTGAAGTTGTCGGTGAGATTGCTTCTGCCTATGTGGAGGCATCGGAATTTTTTTTTTCCGGAATTGAAAAATGTAATAGAAGAGGGAGGTCACACGCAGATCAGCTTTTTAACTGTGATGAAACTGGGTTTTATTGGTAAATAATGCCTGAAGAACGAGTTGCTCCCGGATGCAAAGTGTCAAAGGACAGAATCACTCTCCACTTTTGTAGTAACGCTTCTGGTGATTATAAATGCAAGCCGTTATTGGTGTATAGTTCAGAAGATCCAAGAGCTTTGAAAGGTAAAAATAAATCCCCTCTTCCTGTTTACTGGCGATCGAATAGAAAAGCATGTTTGACATGCTTACTGTTTAGTGACTGGTTAGAGCGCTGTTTCGTACCTGAAGTTGAAGGATGTCTTAAAAATAAGAATTTATCATTCAAGGTGCTCCTTATCTTACAATTAGACAATGCTCCAAGTCACCCGATGTCACTTTTAGAGTGCATTCCAAATGTAAATCTTATGTTTCTTCCACCGAATACAACATCAATTTTACAGCGCCTGGACCAAGAAATCATTTAGACTTTTAAATGTTATAAGCTTGGCACATGTCTTTGATAAAATTAAGAGATTTCCAAATAAAAACGTGCGCCAATGTTGGGCTGAATTTATAATACTAACAGGTATTGAAATAATCGAACAATCATGGACTGAAATGAAGAAGTCAACTTTGAAGAATTGTTGGAAGAGGCTATTCCCTGAAACAGGAAGTGACTCGCAAGACCTCAGTATTATTCAGACAGAAGTTGAGAAAATTATTTAACTTACAAGTGTTATCGGAGGTGAGGGATTTAGCGATATAGTGCAGGAAGAAATTAGAGAACACATTCATTCCCATCAGGAGGAATTAAAAAATGAGGAGTTAGAAGGACTATTGGACTCCAATAAAGATGTTTGTGAAGAACAATAAGAAGAAGAAGAGCGGAAGAAACCTGAATTAACAATCAAGGGATTATCAGAATTCTAAAAGCAGCTGAATTTCTGGAGGAGAAGATTATGCAGATAGATCCTGACTTTCAAAGGAGTACGAAAATTAGGAGGAGCATTGATGATATTGCGGTTTCTTACGTTGACATGAGAAAGAGTGTGACAAAACAGAGACAAATCAAAATTACAGATTTTGTGAGTAAAGTCAACTTAAACATCTAAAGAATGTTCATCTTCTGCTAGCAGTTCCATCAATCAAACATTTCTTCATGTGCTGGTAAGTCATGGATGATCGTAGATTGAACTCAAGGTAGCGGCTTCTGGAGATATATAGATCGGAATGTCTAAAAGACGAGGTTGTATGAATAATTGAAGCACCAACATATATAGGTAGGAACGATCGTGACGATAAGATACGCGAGATCGATTGTAGGACGGAGCGTTATCTAGGCTCGTTCCTTCCGAGGACAATACGAGATCACAATAGAAAATTTAAACCTGCGATAGACAAAGGTAGGTTTTGGTGCATTGCACCCCCTGCCTCCCACCAATTAAGTGGATTGTAGATGTATAGGTATATTCTTAGAGGACCCCTCCAGGCCTATGTTATTTCATAAAAAAATGAAAAAATTAAAACACCAGGATCTCTGAACTGTTGGAATGTATTTTAAGGGAAACAACAAAAAATATTTTAAAGATCGTTTATTTGTTTTTTGGTACATCACGGGACTGGTGGGTTAGTAGTGGGATGGGAATAATCAAGGTTAAGGCGAGAACTTCCCCTACGCGCGCGGCGTTCTCCGCGCATCGACTTGCATCGCCGTCTCCAACAGCCGCTGCCCATCAAAGCTTCCAGTCGACATTCGGTTGTCAACTGGAGAACCTTTTAAACGCAATTCAGCCTACTTCTACAGCCAGTGAACGATGTTTTTCTATGGCTAATAACTTTTTAACCCAAATTCGTAGTCCTATGAAATACGAAACACTTTATACTCTGGAATTTCTGAAATATTATTTTTTAAACATTAATAAATGTTTTTGTATTCTTTTGTGATTTCGTGCAAAAATATTATTTTGTACATTTAGAAAGCTTTATTTCCAAATCGTATAAAATAACTTGTTTTTCTTGTAAGTATTCCGTTCAAAAATTTGTTATACCAAACATTGAGAGCGCTCCAATTTCTTAAAAAATGTTATTTGCAGCAAAAACTAAGCGGTTTTTCTTGTATTTCTTTGAAATTTTTTTAAACATGTCTAAAAATTTATTGAGGGTTTCTATTTTTACCGGTTAACCGGTTAGCTGATGATCTTTTGACTAGCAAAAATTCCGGTTAATTGGATGCCTTAATCTGCGTAATGATTCGGGTGCCATTAGTTGTTCCACAAATTGACGGCCTCTTCAATGAATTTTATGGTACTTAATTGCCTTCATTAGTATGTTCATGTATTCCAAGAAGGGTGATTTTTTCTCTTACTATATTCTTTTACCAGTTGACACGTTATTTACCTTCATTGGACGCACAATTACTGTCTTAAGACATGATAAATCGATCGCTTGCCGTTTATCATACATCGATATCTTCTGATAATAATTGTCTAAATTTGTTAAGTAGAATATATTATTCAATATAAAATGATCAGCGATGAATAGTGTGCGCTAAAATTTGAAAGAGATAATTCGATTTATGCGTGAATTTCGTAATTTCTCTTTACAAATCTAGCTGCCCTGCGCTGAACCTTTTCTATTTCGTTAGTGAGTCCCTTTTCGTAGGGATCCCACAAACTGACGCATATTCTAGTAGTAACATTCAAGAATTCGTCTAAACAATTTGGGTCGGTATTACAGTTAGTGGTTTTAATGTTTTATCCCTAATTATATCTTAAAATTTTAAATATCATTTTTGACGCTTTACTCGATCATTTTGCTTTAAATTTGTAATCTGTCATAATATTATTCTTTAATAATCAGTTTAACTTTTATGTCAAAGTTAATTGATAAACTTAGGTTTAGAATTTATATTTTTGTATATATTATTATTGACGATATGTATAAAAAGTTGTATATTTCTATATATTATTTACATATTTAGTCTGCATCGTCAGAATTATTATGTTTCGGATAACAAGGCATGAAATTTTAAGTATTATTGCTCTTTATGATATTTAAATTCCTAAATTTTTAAGTAATAAAAACATATACGTTCGAAAATTTACTTTAGCAATATTTAATTATATTTACTTTATTGATATAATGCCACAGTACAATTTTTTGTGCTTAAAAAGCTAAATTTTAAAAGTCCGCGTTTTGTCCAGTTTTTTGTGTTCTGTTGTCCGGGAAGTAAGATTAAAAATATGATAACCCTAGCTAGGAGGCACTACACCACCTCTAATTGTTAGCAGTGAAGATATACGAGCGGTTCCGAGTACGGCCGAAATCTGACTGGCCAAGTCATTTGAAAAGCACTCTAAGAGTTACGATCCATCGTGATCTCTCGTGGGACACCTACATTCGCCGAGTGATATGTGCCGCTAACAAAAATCTGGCCTTTATAAAGAGAATAATTCGAAGTACCTCCGAAACAGTGAAGGAATTATGTTATTTTTCCTTGGTTCGACACTTGTGGCGAACGGATTAGCCTTTTCGCCACATAACGCAAAATATAAATATAACAAGTAGGACTTAATTTAGATAAACTGCACTAATGAGATAGAAATAGTGCAGTGCAGGGCATCTAGATTCGAAAAGGAAATTACGATAGTAAACAAATCGTAACGTCATTAATAGAAAATCTGAAATGGGTTTCGTTAGAGGAACGTAGGCTGTAGACTAGATTTAAACTGCTGGAAAATATATGTCGTAGGGACTAGCGAATGGGATAGTAGATCTTATCAGAAACCCGACGTATCTCGTAAGGGAGGATAGCGATAAAATTCGCGAGATCGATTGTACGTCTACATCTACATATTAACCTGCAAGTCACCTTGACGATGGATGGCAGGGGGTGCCCCGCACCAAGTTCCTAACTAATTATTATTCACTTATCTATTGTGGTCACGTATTGTCCTAGGGAAAAATGACTCCTTATATCTCTCCGTCCTACTATCTATTTCGCGAATCTTGTCCTCATTATCCCTCCGTCCGATATACGTTGGTTGTCGAATAATATCCTTCATTTCATTTACGAATATCTCCGATCTATATTTATCTAGAAGTTTAAGTCACGCCTCTAATCTACGATCTTTCAACGATGGCCAACTCAACTCTTCAATGAGTAACGTAACGCTGTTTTTTATCGTAATTCTTTTTCACGAATCTAGCTGCTCGCCGCTGTATTTTTTCTAAATCCTTTATGAGTCCCCTCTGATATGGATCCCAAACCGCTGCTGCGTATTCCATTTGAGGTCTAACCAAGGATAAATAACAGGATTCTCTCACCTTTTCCGTGCTTTTCCTGACTATTCTACGCACAAAAGCCAAGTTCTTATTTGTAGAAAGGGGCGATAAGAGAACATAATAGAAAAAGGCAACTTAGGAAAACTAAGGACTTTTGATGCACTGCATTCCCTGCCATCCGCCAAAAAGGTGACTTACAGAGTATCATGCAGATGTAGATTTAATCATTATTAAATCCAACAGTTCGTTGATATCTATTTTTTTCGATCTCATCTTTCAAAACAGTGTTTGCAGTGAGAGAAGTACTTCATAAAGGCTTTTGTCAATAAATATCTTATGTATTTTCATAAATTGCTGCGAATATTCTTTTATTTCTTGTTCATTCAATTTATTTGGTGTTTTAAGCACTTCTTCCGTGACCACAACGCATTGCGTGGGGTTACGCCTGCGCAGAGAGCCATCCAAACTGACGACCTTGCGCAAAACGAGATACAAGACAAATAACATACTATAAAAGCAAGTCGGCGAACCCGGTAAACTCCTATCTGGTTGTGAGAGCTGGTTTTTCCACTTCGCAGTAATTCCTTCTGATGTACCGTGGAAGGAATTTCCCATCCAAAACAGAGAAAGAAGACGCTTCTCTCGGATCGCCCAATGAGAGAGTGGCGAGAAGACGCTTCTCTCGGATCGCCCAATGAGAGAGTGGCCAACGCTCAGCGATCGAGGGAAGGTCAATGGTTGCGTCATTTCGCTGTTCGAAATTCTGTTTCCAAGATAACGAACTAGGAGGAGAATAAATCGACGACTGGTTCCTTGGTTGCCATTTTTAATTTTTCATAAGGTTATATTTCATATATCTCCGGCATTTTTTCGAAGCTTGGATTTAATCATTAGTTAACGTTTGTATTGTTTAATTTCATGCAACATATTTAATTCGTCCGCAGTTAAATGTCAACGAGATTTTGAAGGGCAGTCATTTGACAAATGTTATAAATTACGCAGTTGATTGCTAAGGTTACAAAGGGGTTGGGCAAGTCCCTGTACTCGCACTTTTATCAGAAATATCCATCGATCATAGGTTATCAAGGCCGTCCCTAGGTCATTTGCCGCCATAAGGAAAGGATTATGGTGCCGCTTTTTTAGCAACAGCGGAATAATTGGCAGGGTGGAGGGACTGAGATAGAAATACATGCAAAATGATTATACTTTATATATAAGCATGTAGTTCGCTTTCTTTCCAAGGATATAAAAAGAAGTTCCCATCCATTTCCATTCATGCTTCCATTTGCTTCTCACTCCAGGCCAGGGATCTCAAACGAATGCAGCCCCGGTGGTACATGTATGCGGCCCGCTAAGTAAGCTAGCATACATTAAACGACCAAAACTTAATGTATTTCTTATAAAATATTTCACGTAAATCTAAGAAATTTAAGAATTATTAAAAGACTTAAGAGCCTTTTCAGCGTGGTGCAAAGAACGGCAAATTGAAATTAATTACACTAAATGTGCCGCAGTAACGTTCTGGAAAAGTAAGAACATAGAAGTAGCTTTCGAGTATAAAATAGATGGAATAAATATTCAAGCAGCCGAGTATGTAAAATATTTAGGAGTAACCATTTGTAGAGATCTTTCGTGGGACATACACATTCGCCGAGTTATAGGCGCGACCAACAAGAAACTGGCTTTCATAGGTATAATAGTAGGGGACACTACAGAAAAAGTACGTGAAACATGTTACGTACATATCACTGCTTAGATCACACGTGAAATACGCCTCATGCATATGAGATCCGTACGAGAAGGGGCATATAATTCAATTAGAAAGAGTGCAGCGCAGAGCAGCCAGATTCGTAAAACAAAATTACGAACATAAGGAAAGCGTCACCTCATTATTGAGGGATTTGAACTGGGTACCACTGGAGGATCGTAGATTGAAATCAAGGTTGCGGCTTCTGGATAAATATAGATCGGAATGTCTACATCTACATCTACATATTACCCTGCAAGTCACCTTGACGATGGATGGCAGGGGGTGCCCCGCACCAAGTTCCTAACTAATTATTATTCACTTATCTATTGTGGTCACGTATTGTCCTAGGGAAAAATGACTCCTTATATCTCTCCGTCCTACTATCTATTTCGCGAATCTTGTCCTCATTATCCCTCCGTCCGATATACGTTGGTTGTCGAATAATATCCTTCATTTCATTTACGAATATCTCCGATCTATATTTATCTAGAAGTTTAAGTCACGCCTCTAATCTACGATCTTTCAACGATGGCCAACTCAACTCTTCAATGAGTAACGTAACGCTGTTTTTTATCGTAATTCTTTTTCACGAATCTAGCTGCTCGCCGCTGTATTTTTTCTAAATCCTTTATGAGTCCCCTCTGATATGGATCCCAAACCGCTGCTGCGTATTCCATTTGAGGTCTAACCAAGGATAAATAACAGGAATCTCTCACCTTTTCCGTGCTTTTCCTGACTATTCTACGCACAAAAGCCAACTTCTTATTTGCCACACCTATCACTCGTCTTATATGGGTATCCCAAGACAGGTTACGATTCAAGGTTACCCCGAGGTATTTCACGGATTCCGAAACAGGAATGCTCTCACCATCTATCGAGTACGTAAACACGGACGATGGGCTTCTAGATTTACAAAAGTTTAGAACGTTACTCTTTTTCTGATTGATTTCTAGCTGCCATTCCTTGCACCAAACAGATAACACATCCAGATCATCCTGAAGCTGACGATAGTTGCTAGGACCACTAATTTCTCTATAGACTACGGTGTCATCCGCAAAAAGCCTGATATTACTTTTCACAACCGTGCTGATGTCGTTTATATAAAGCAAGAAAAGCATAGGTCCGATCACACTACCCTGCGGCATTCCAGAGACTACATCTGCCACACTCGAGGACTTACCATCGATGACTACTTTTTGTTTTCTATTCCAAAGGTAAGCGCGAACCCAGTTAATGACTTTAACATTAACGCCAAGATTTCCCAATTTTAATAACAACTTACGGTGGGGAACCTTGTCAAAAGCTTTTCTAAAATCAAGGAACACTGCATCGACCTGTTTATTATTTTCGCCGCATGATAAACATCATTCACAAACAGACCGAGTTGGATGTCACAGGATCTACCTTTTCTGAAGCCATGTTGACAGCTGACTAACAGCGATCTACTCTCGAGATAACGCATTGTGTTGCTAACAATAATGTTCTCCAAAATCTTACATGATAATGATGTTAGAGAAGTCGGCCTATAATTTTCGGGGTTTTCTTTGTCACCTCCCTTATGAATGGGTGTGACGTGTGCTAGTCTCCAATCATCAGGAACCTCACAGAGGGTAAGGGATTTCTCGAATACTATCCGAAGGAAGGGAGCTATATTTCTTCTGCTAGTTCTTTTAATACACACGCTGGAAATCTTTCTGGTCCTGGGTTTTTGTTGGGCTTTATCGCACCCAGTTGCTTCGCTATTCCTGCCTCAAAGATTTTAATATTATCCATCCGCGTACATCCATCGGGAATAAGATTATCTTCAAGTCTATCTCCACCTGCCGTGAACGCCTTCGCGAAGTAAACGTTTAGTAGATTAGCTTTATCCTCCCCATCGTGAAGGATGTCTCCGGAATCACATCGCAGGGAGGGTATTGAAGGACCCCCTCCCTTGACTTCTCTTACATAGGACCAGAACGCTTTTGGATCCTCCTTCAATTTTGTATTTAATACCTCATTCCGGAAGGTGTTAAATGCGTTACGCATGGTTTTTCTCGCTAATACGCGGGCACTGTTATACTCGTGGACTTTAGCTGTGCGATACTCATCGGAAGCGGTGGTAGGTATGTTTTTCAATTTTGCGTGGCTACGCCTCTGTCGTCTTAAGGCAATCCTGACTTCCTTATTAAACCAACGAGGTTCTTTCTTATCAGATTTTAACTTATTGGGGATAAATCTATTGATACCTTTTCCTAGTATATCCTTAAATAATAACCATGATGGCTCCATACATAATCGTTCTGTCTTTTCACGATAACTGACAAAGGTACTTCTGAGATGTAAGCTGAAACTTTTAAAGTCGGCCTTGGCGAAAGCGTATACATTCCAAAGGGGCTTAGGATGTCTTTTGAGCTTTAATTCGCATCCCGCATACACAGCTCGATGATCGCTAAGTCCTTCCTCTGTGGATACCTTAGTTATCCTATGCGGGATGTTAGAAGCAAGCAAGTCGAGAACATTGCCCGAACGCGTGGCTTTTCGTACTATCTGGATTGAGGAATATTCATGAAACGTGTCAATTAAGGCTTCACACGATTCGCGTTCTTTACCTCCCGTAACGAAACATAGATTTTCCCAATCGATTGACGGTAAGTTAAAATCGCCTCCAATTATCACATAACCGTCGTTCATAATAGATCTAAGCTCGGCTAATTGCCTCTCTAAACTTAAAATATAATCAACTTTGGCATTAGGTGGTCTGCAAAATGAGCATAAATATATCTTTTACGAATTATCCTTACCTAGGCGGCACCATACGCTCTCGGTCGTTTCATCGATAATAGGGATCTGACAACTATCGTACTTTTCACTTATTGCCAAAAATACTCCGCCACCTATTCTATTGGCACGGTCTTTTCTATACACTCTATAGCTTTTCGGAAAA
The DNA here is from genome assembly GCA_028673005.1 of Tanypteryx hageni. Taxonomy (NCBI): domain Eukaryota; kingdom Metazoa; phylum Arthropoda; class Insecta; order Odonata; family Petaluridae; genus Tanypteryx; species Tanypteryx hageni. The sequence continues at coordinate 124,638,784 of CM054113.1, read as the reverse complement.
ATTTCTTGGATAGCGATATCTTCGGTGAGCCAACTTTACGTACATATAACTACATCAGTATGCAACGTGCGAATTATATGTTCGAATTCGGCAGACTTCCTACGAATGCTGCGGCAGTTTAAAACTACAATATTGAATTTCTCGCTATCGCCCGAAGCATTAACTGCTCTATTACGGCTTTTGCAGGTGGACTCTCTCACTTCGCGACCAGAAACTGTATTACACTCGATGCTTCTATGAAATCTCCTATTACGCCTACACCCTACCCTACTCTCTAATCTAAAAAAGACCTACCATGGTCGAAGATCCTACACGCTACACTCTGTGAAGCCTCGGTCGTGTAATGGACTCCAGAGCCGTTTAGGGGTACCCTACACGATCCGAGAACCGGCCGGAGATCAACGAAATCGACTCCCATGCCCACACAGAAATTCCATAGCCTTTGGTTTAGCCCCGCCACGCGGCTCCAAACCTCCGAACCACAGTCAATCCGCGGGACAATACTACAAATGGTGAGCCGCACATCAGAACCCGACTCCTCTCGGACACGAGTGACCTCGGCGACCAAGTCCTCAAAAGAACTTAGAATCTCCTCGGACCCGTGCTTCGAGGCGTCATTAGTCCCAACATGGACCACCATCCGCAGCCTAGATCAACCCGTTGATTCCACCGACTCCCGTACCGCCCTCGTCACTTGGGGACCGTTCCTCCTGGTATACACCTGGAGAACACCCGCTCAGCCACTCTCTCCCGGCGGGCCCGAGTTAGCAAGGGAGCCATTACACGCCGGACATTAGAACTACCTATTACTAAGAGCCCTTTCTTCCCACCCCGACTTCCCATAGATCCAGCTTCCGCCAAAGAGACGGGAGTGGATGCGAGAGCATCGGCCGAAGTGTCGTCCTCCGACAACGCCGCGAACCGATTGCAAACTGGAAGAGGGTCTGCCGAGGCATTCCTAGCTCCCAGCCTTCGCAGGACCACCCCACGATCCCCCCGGTTGGAAACCACTCTCCAATCGTTGGGTTTCAGGATTGGAGCGACCCCAGCCCCCGAAGAGGTCCCACAAACACCCTGGATCACACCACCGAATTTCGCACTCGAGCGTACCCGAGTCGCCATCCTGGTGCGGTGAGTTCTCGGGGATGGATGCGTTCTCCCAACACGAACAAGGGCCGACTCCGCTCTTGCCACCCTCCGACGGAGGTCCGTAACCTCTCTTACCAGCTCCGTGATTCGAGACCTCATTCCCTCGAAATCAGCGTGGCATGGAAAGGAGGAAACGGGAATCCTAGGTGAAGCCATCCTAAACCGATTTAACTAGATTTAGGTCTTTTCTGCGAAAGAGATATAATAATTTCTGCGAGGTAACAGATATTGCAGACGCGGAAGAATCCTGGTGCATGTTCAGAGATATGATGCAAGAGTGTACAGATAAGTTTATTCCAAGCAAACTGAAGCGTGAAATTGCAGAACCTAGATGGTACAACCAGGAAGTTAGGAGCGCACTCCGACGTCAAAGAATACCCCACTCTCGCGTAAATAACACATCCTCAGCAGCTGCGGTCGAACAGATTGCAACGTTAAGGCAGCAATATGAGGAGGCGCGCTCCATAACCAGAGTGTCAATGCGTAATGCGTTTAACAATTACAAAAAGAAGGTTTTACAGGATAACTTGAAAGAGAACCCGAAAGCATTTTGGTCTTACGTCAGAGAAGTCCAAGGTAGAGGTCCAACTATTGCGTCACTGAGATCGGAAACGGGAAATGTAGTCCACGATAGTGCGGAGAAAGCAAACCTTTTAAATCAACACAACAGAAAGCTTTTAATCCTAATGGCGATGAATGTGAAACCACTATTCCCATACATCAGGGTGACTCGATGGAAGATTTGATATTTTCCGAAAACGGTATCGCGCTCCAACTTCATTCAGTTAAACCATGTAAATGTCCTGGTGTGGAGGAAATACCCGCGCGAATATTCAAAGAGTTAGCTTATGAAATCGCGCCGTATTTAAAAATTATATTCGAGAAAACCATTACGGAAGATGTAGTTCCTAAAGATTGGAAGATGGCACACGTTACGCCGATTCATAAGGGCGACGACAAAGAGAAGAGAAGAGAAATTATGGGCCAATTTCCCTAACTTCATTATCGTGCAAGATACTTGAGCACATAATCTTTAGTTTTGTAATGCGCTATTTAGATAGTCACTCATTGCTTAGCGGATGCCAGCACGGATTTCGGAGAGGTAGATCATGTGAAACGCAGCTCGGCTCGTTCATGGATGATTTGTTGCGATGCGGAGAGAAAAATATCCAGGTCGATGCCATATTCATTGACTTCAGAAAGGCGTTTCATAAAGTATCTCATAAGAAATTAATTGCGAAGTTAGGACAATATGGTATCAATCCGAAAGTTGTGAGTCGGGTGAGAGATTTCCTCTCGAATAGAGAACAGATAGTTGTCATCGATGGGAAATACTCGTCCCCCGTTAAAGTTGCGTCGGTTGTTTCTCAGGGAGGTGTATTGAGCCCTCTACTTTTCTTAATCCATGTAAATGATATCTGCTCTGTAGTTCGTAGTAAAATTAGACTTTTAGCCGATGATACCGTTCTATATAAAGAAACAAAAAACCAGGGGGACCATCAGTCGCTGCGTGAAGACTTAAGAGCCATTTCTACGTGGTGCAAAGAATGGAAAATCGAAATTAATTACACTAAATGTGAAAAAGTAAGAACATAGAGGTAAGTTTCGAGTATAAAATAGATGGAATAAATATTCAAGCAGCCGAGTATGTTAAATATTTATGAGTAACAATTTGTCAAGATCTTTCGTGGGACATGCATAGTCGTCGAGTTATAGCCGCGGCCGACAAGAAACTGGTTTACATAGGTATAATAGTAGGGGACACTACAGAAAAAGTACGTGAAACATGTTACGTACATATCACTGCTTAGATCACACGTGGAATACGCCTCATGCATATGAGATCCGTACGAGAAGGGGCATATAATTCAATTAGAAACAGTTCAGCGCAAATCAGCCAGATTCGTAAAACAAAAGTACGAACATAAGGATAGCATCACCTCATTATTGAGGGATTTGAACTGGGTACCACTGGAGGATCGTAGAATGAACTCAAGGTTGCGGCTTCTGGAGAAATATAGATCGGAATGTCTAAAAGACGAGGTTGATGGAATAATTGAATCACCCAGGTATATAGGTAGAAACGACCGTGACGATAAGATACGTGAGATCGATTGTAGGACGGAGAGTTATCTACGCTCGTACTTTCCGAGGACAACACGAGATCACAATAGAAAATTTAAACCTGCGATGGACATTCTTTAGGTAGATTTTGGTTCATTGCACCCCCTGCCACCCACCAATTAAGTGAACTGAAGGGTGACATGTAGCTGTAGATAAGATACGTGAGATCGATTGTTGGACGGATCGTTATCTAGGCCCGTTCTTTCTGAGAACAATATGAGACCACAATAGAAAATTTCAACCTGCGATAGACAATCTTTAGGTAGGTTTTGGTGTTTGCACACCTGCCACCCACCAAGTAGGTGAATTGCAGGGTAACATGTAGATGTAGAAAATCAGCACTTTTAAAATATTCGCAGTTTATTGCTGAATCCGATTTATAAAAATTCTGCGCAGGTGGGGTACTAAGTATGTTCTCCCCGCTGCCAGCGAGTTTCTTGCGTGTCAAGAGAACCTAATCCTCGACGCTGAATCTAATATTTTTGTAATGAATGGGTTTAAGGCTGCATCAGAAGGTTGTGGCGATTCTTCCTTGTGGAAGGGGAGATTGGATGTCCAAAGAATATGAAACGGTGTGAGGACTGGGAAAGTTTGTGTCCCGTGGGCTTGGTACTCTGCGTTAATTTGGCCCGCGGGTTGGGTGGAGGGCATTAATGCGGCCCACGCACCGATGTGAGTTTGAGACCGCTGCTATAGGCCAGGGGTCACCAAACCCTTTACTGAAAGGGCCACATTAGGCTTCATGATCCACTGTGCGGGCCACGTACGGCAATTCAAATGGCTGATCGGGCCGTGTGAAAATTTCGCAGCAAGTTTTTAGATTTTTTTCGATTATGTAATATGTAATTCGTTTATATTGAAAGTAGATTTCATCCAAGCACTCCGAAAATGCCGTTTAGAAATCATAAATGTTATCTAAGGAATACTGTAGCTGATGTGCCGGGCCTGATCAAATCACTGCGCGGGCCGGATGTGGTCCGTGGGCCGTAGTTTGGGGACCCTTGCTCTAGGCAATAGCAGCAGAATTTTGCCCTCTAAACAAGCTGGTACTGAGGACCCGAAATTTTTTAGCGTTGATTAATGGGTGAAAACAAAGATCTGCGGGAGGGAGGGTCTGGGGTTTTTCCAACGCCTCCTCAGTTACTCTGGCCTCGGAACTCCCTGGAGGAGGGTGGGAACATGGTCGCTCTCTGGGGGGAGGGGGGCAAGAGGAAGCAGCTGCGCACCTGTGGATCAGACCTATGCCAAGAGAAAACAATGATTGATGCCCGGTTATGTCAGTGGATTTACGCGGAAAATTTTCCGAGGTCAAGCCACTAATATATTAAGCCCAACAAACTCGACTGTGGGAGATTGCCTATCCCCATGTCCCCCCTCCCCCTCCCGGTTAAGTTCCTGCGGACGCCTATGGATGGGAATGCTCGAGTTGGGAAAAAGAGAAAATATAAAGATAAGGCATTTGAAAACACTGGAGAAATAGGGGTCTGCAAACCTTTTTACAAGAAATTAAACAGAAATGGAGCTAATAAGACCATTGACGAAGAGATAGAAAAGAAAGCATGGGAAACAAGGGACGAAATGTCACACAGTATAAGCGTAAACTTAACGAAATGATGATTTTTTCGTTTTCGTCGTTTTTCGCAACAATTATTTTGAAAATTTCATTAACGTTTTTCGTTACGTTATTCAAAAATTATTTCGTTATATTACGCATAACGTTTTCCAACTCTGCTTGATTGTTATGTTTAGTAAAAAATGGCAAAGACTTATTACAGGCTCGAGGGTGACAATCAATGGGGTCGCGGGCCACTCAGCTCAGTGAACGTCAGTATCACCGACGCCTCGATGGCTTGCCTACAGACGCGTGTGAAAATCCAACGACATTATAATTGGCCAAGGAGCAACTGGCCCAAGGTTGGCATTGGCCTACTGTGATTTTTTCAGGTGTCCCGGGGGCTCAATGTGAACCTCGCCTAGACTACTAAATAAATCAAAAATCCCGGAAATATTTTATTAATTTATCGGAAAATGCGGAAAAGCTCTCCCATTTGAAAATCATGGAAATCTATGCAGGGGTTCATAAAACTGCAATTTAAAATTAATGAAATTAAAACAGAAACTCGGGATGAAAACAGTTCTATAGCTGAAAGAATAATTTGTTATTTTTCAGACTAAATTGAAATGTTTCGAATTGGCGTAGGAATTTCTTTTTAATAGGAGAAAAGAAGTTTTTAATAATAAAAAATTTCAACTGCCATTGCAACGAGTACAATGGTTTTAAATGGGAATTGGTAATCCGTACTGTAATAGCATCGATTTAATGCATTTTAATAGGGAATTGCTTTCAACAAACGATGTATACATACGGGGACGTCATAATTTTGAAACACCATATACCGTATTAAATGAAAAACACATTCCTCCTTTTAGTTATGGGGATTGATAATCTATATCATAATAATAATGATAATAATAAATATGATAATAATAATGATTTAGCGCTTTTAATACGAATCATTGGACTACATTATAATGCTTTTCATGTTAAACTATGATGTATACATATGGCGACGACATAATTTTGAAACACGAAATACCGTTTTAAATAAAAAATACATTACTCATTTTAATTACGGGGTATGGTTTAGATCATGATGTATGGTGATTTTGTCAAGCGCTTGCAGTATGCAAGTAACTACAACTCGTATATATATATAACAACTTAGGGAAAAGGAAAGGGAAAATAGATATATGGATGTCAACAAGGTGTTGGGATGAGGAAACCCAGTGGACACTCACCAATCAGACGACTTCAGGTTGGCGAGGCCCCGGGGATGTCGAAGCGACACACGTAAAATAACAAAAAACAGAAACATCACAAACGTAGAAGCTTTCGGAACAACTCCTTCTTCAGCTACAGAGAGAGAACTCCTCATCCCAATACCTTGTTGACATCCATATATATATATATATATATATATATATATATATATATATATATATATATATATATATACATATAAAGATGGCAACATTTTGTTGGGATAAGGAAGCCCATCGAGCTTACAAGACCTACCTTTCCTAAAGCCGTGTTGACAATCATCTAGCAATGAATTACTATCAAGAAATCGCATAATGTTGCTATCGAGTATATGCTCGAGAATCTTACACGATATCGAAATTAAGGAAATCGGCCTGTAATTTTCTGGGTTCTCCTTGGCGCCGCCCTTATGAATTGGGGTAACGTGCGTTAACTTCCAGTCGTTAGGGACCTCTGCGCGGGAAATGGATTTCTCGAATATTATCCAAAGAAAATGTGCTATTTCTTCAGCTAATTCTTTTAAAATGCGAGCAGTAAATTCTTGGGAGCCAGTGGCTTTGTTAGGTCTGATTGAACTTAATTTCCTTGCTATTCCCACCTCAGAAAACACTATATCGTCCATCAGGTCCTTCCTTAATGCGAGTGCATAATGTACGCATTGGTCGTTGACGGCTGTAAATGCTTTTACAAAATGACCGTTTAACAAGTTGGCTTTCTCTACGCTATCATGAATAACGGCACCCGAGTCATTACGCAGGGAAGGTATGGTAGGACCTCTCCCTTGGACCTCTCTCACATAGTACCAAAACGCTTTAGGGTCCTCCTTCAAATAATTATTCCTTACCTTATACCTTATTCCTGAAGTTAGTAAAAGCCTCGCGCATAGTATTTCTCGCTTTAGCGCGGGATTCCTTATACGTCTGAACTTTTTTAGCTGCTCTATACTCGTCGGGTGATGTATACGGCATATTTCTTATTTTCACGTGGCTTATTCTCTGACGCCTAAGCGCACTCCTAACTTGCTTATTGTACCAACGTGGCTATTTATTGTCGACCTTCAATTTAATTGGAATCTACTTATCGATGCCCTCTAGCATTATCTCCTTGAATAATTTCCATGACGACTCAGCCACTGATCGTTCGGTAATATCACGGAAGCCAGGTAGTATTTCACGTAGGCGCGACCTGAAACTTGAAAAGTCTGCCTTAGCAAATATATAAAACTTTCTTTGAGGCTTAGAGTGCCTATCGATTTTCAACTTACACTCTGCATATACGGCCAGATGATCACTTATTCCATCTTCAATGGTGACTTTGTTTATTCTTTCTGGGATGTTAGTTGCTAATAAATCTAATATGTTTCCCGATCGCGTTGGCTTTCTGTCTAATTGAAGGAGAGTGTGCTCGCAGAATGTTTCGATTAATGCCTCACAGGATTCGCGTTCTCTACCTCTAGATTCGAAACAGGTTTTCCCAATCAATTGAATCAATTAAAGTCACCACCGACTATAACGATTCCATCTTGATTTATCAGTCTAAGCTTTGGTAGTTGCTTCTCGAGATTTAAAATACAATCTACAGCAGCGTTAGGTGGCCTGTAAAACAAGCATATGAACACCTTTTTGGAACCTTCTTTACCTTTACCAAACACTCTCGATATCCTCGTCACTTATCGGAATCTCACTGCTATCGTTCTTATTGCTAACCGCTTTGAACCCCCCCCCCCCCCCGCCCGATCTATTAGCGCGATCTTTTCTATAGACATGATAGTCTCTAGGAAATATCTCCTGACTCTGAATCTCATCCGTTAACCAACTTTCTGTGCCTATCACGACGTCGGCGTGCAGACTGCGAATAATATGCTCGAGCTCAGCAATTTACCTACGGATGCTGCGGCAGTTCAGTACGACTACGTATCTCTCGTATTACGTGAATTTACCTCACGCTCGGAGTATATTCAATCATTAGATAACATCGTGATTCTTATTTTCTACGAACGCATCGATTCTCCCCTTACCCAAAACTGACCTACGCCCTGCCCTAATCTCTAGCCTAAAAAATCTCTACTGTGCTCAAGAATCCTACGCACTATTCTCTGAGCCGATTCGGGGATGTAGTGAACACCAGAGTGATCCAGTGGTGCCCTGCACGAATCGATATTGGGTCATAGGTCGACAAAGTCCACTCTCAAGTCCCGACAGAAATTCCTCAGCCTTTGGTTCAGACCGTCAACCCTACTCCAAACCTCAGAACCGCGGTCAATCCTAGGGAATATACTGCAGACAGTAAGCCGTACATCGGAACCTGACTGCTCTCGGATACGAGCAACCTCAGAGGCCAAGTCCTTAAAAGAACTTAAAATCTTCTCGGACCCGCGCTTCGAGGCGTCGTTAGTCCCAACATGGGCCACCACCCGCAGCCGAGAGCAACTTGTCGCCACTACCACTTCTCTCACACGACCTCCACTGAAGATCGTTTCGATGAAACTTTGGAGGAGGCCTTCTACCAAGAAGGAAGGAAACACGCCAGTCGGCTGCTCTCACCGTGTTGGTCACTTGCGGCAACGTGCCTCCTGATATACATCTGGAGAAGACCCGCTCTTCAACTCCCTCCCGGCGGGGACTGGATAACAGGGGCGCCATCACACGCCGAACGTTAGAGCTACCTAACTCTAACAACCCGACTCCCCTTGGGCCCGGCCTCCATCGAAGAGACGGGAGTGGGTACGGGCGCAATGGCCGTGGAGTCGTCCTCCGACAACACCTCGAACCTATTACTGACAGGAAGAGGGTCCGCAGAAGCATTCCCCTCTCCCTGCCCCCGCAGCACCACCCCACTATCTCCCCGAGTGGACACCACTCTCCACTCATCGGATTTCCCAGCCCGAGGAGCGGTAAGGAGTCAGTGGCAACCCCGATCGCTCTACCGGCTACCGCACTCAGGCGAACCAGAGCCGCCAATTTGGCGCGGCAAGTTTTCAGGAATGACCACGCACCTCCCACAGGAACCAAGGCTGCCTCGGACCTTTCCACCCTCTCCAGCTCCGTGATTCGAGCCCTCATGGCCTCGCAACCAGCGACGCACAAGGAGGAGGAAACGGAAGTTCTCGTGAAGCCCTTCTTACCTAATGTATATAATAACGCAAAAGAGTTCTAATATAAAAGCAAAAGCTAAGATGGGATAAAGCTAAATAAAGAATTTGGTCTAAGTTTTAACGCGGGGACGCTCTTCGTGAAGCGTACGAGAAAGGGTCAAACGCACGTATAAAGTGAAAGGCGTAAACAACACAAGCAAGGTTAGAACACGAACAGGAGATAGTAGTACACCACAACGAAAATATATAAATTCTATGGAGCGTAAAAATAAAACAATCCTACAGATGTAACGAGAATATGCTAATACACAATAACTACTATGATATAAATATTATTTTCTAAGAGTTTCTTAAGAGTTAACTATTACGGTAGAGAAAATAAAAACTATAACGTAGATGTTATAACAAAACTAATTAGGTAACTTAAACGAATATTAAAGAAAATTTACCGAAGGATAACAACAGAATAAAGTAAATTGTTAGTTCTACTTAACACTACAGTTACAGCTACTCTATTGCTACTCTAGTCGCTCGAAGATTCGTAGGAGCTCGCAGGAGCAAGTGAAAGGCACGTCCGTACACTTCAACAGCCAGGTATAGACTACACCTTGCACCTCTGCATACGACAGAGTTAAGAAATAATGTTCAATTATGAACATCCGCAGCGACTGGGAAAACGAAATGTTGCTCCCGCTGTAGACAAAAGACTACTGGCGCTGGACACATGACACCACCCGTCGGCGACTGTGAGTCGTCTCGACACACAGGTATTACCAACTGTTGCCCGCAGGAAAAGTTCGAATACGTTGACACGGATTACCAGACACCTAAAGGTTGGGTTGCATGACTTTTGAATCGCCCTTCATTAGATACGAATAGGTCTTATATTTATAAAGACTGAAATTGTTATTTTTATCCTCTTATGACTTCACCGGAAACGGAAGTTTCACACGCAGCTACAGTACATCTTTAATATACACTAGCATGTCCGTTGCAGCTGCACTCGCAATTAATTTGTAGTTAGAATTATAAAGTAGTAGTAGTGAAAAAAAGCGACTTAGTTACCGAGAATAATTTTGTCAGGCTAGAGGACTTTAATTTATGAGAGGAGTAGAGGAGAAACAGATCATTTGAGTAAAATTGCTTTCATTTCGATAAGTTAGACAAACACAAAGCTACGTATTCTGCCATAACAACGATACGTAACGTAATTAATTTTACCATTAAAATGTTAAGTAACGTAACACGTACATAATTTTTCACCAAAAATTCCATTACTCTCCCCCCCTCCCTCTCTTTCCCTTTTTCTCTCTTCCATCTTTTCTCTTCCTCATCTCTCACTTGTCCCTCCCTCGCTCACTATCTTCCCTTCTCTCTTCCTCTCTCTCCCTACCACCCTCTCTCTTTTCCTCTTTCTCTCTGCCTCTTCCCTCCCACTCCCAATTCTCCTCTCTCCTTCTCTCCCTTCCATTCTATCGCTCTCCCTCCTATCTTACTCCTTATATTCCCATCCTCTTTCTCTATATCTATATAGTCGTTTTGATTAGTAAAATAATCCAAACTAAATGCCAGTCCCATTAGGATCATATAATTTCGCGAAAAATCCAACAATGAGGGTAGCCATGAGGGCGAACTATTTTTCCTTCAAAAAATTATGGCGTTAAAATCGAAACAAAACGAAACGACTTGCATTCAAAAATCGACTGTAAGAAAATAAATTATCATTCTTTTACGAGGTATTCGGTTCAAGTCTCGAGTTTGTACAAAGATTATAAGTCATTTTGTAATGATTAGGAGAAAAGGCTTGCACGCTTCGTTTCAGCCCTTCCTATGCTATTCAGATGAAGAGAAGGGGCGCTCCTGGAACCGAACCCATGACGTCATTGTTAACTTTGACTACTCTAAAATTTATAAGAGGTATGGCCAAGTAAATCCTGAAAGTATGATTAAAATAGGGAATACCTTTCTTGACTTTTAAACGTTTTTATTGACGAAAAAATTAAATTTTAGCGTTCGTAACACACGTAGTATATTTTAAGCAAATAATATAATATAAGATACATTATTTCAAATGATGGCTCCTTCAGGAAAGAATTGTACAGTATATGTAAATTTTGTCAATTTCCGCGGGCGGTGTAAAACCTTGAACGTCGAATTCGTAAATCGATCAGGATGGTTCAAAGACGAAATTAAAGGGAGACATACGGGCAAATGACTTTATTCGGTCAAAATTGAGAGAGGGGAGGAGGGAGTGGGACAGGCAGACCAAGGAATTTATTTAGAGCGGAATTGAGGCTATATAGCCTCGTCTTAAATTTCACCCTAGGGAGAGGAACAATGAGAGATTGTGTGAGTGAAGTGGAGCAAGAGGATGATCTAGCTTAGTGGTGCCAAACCTACGGTCCGCGGGCCGGATGCGGCCGGGGAACAGTTTTTGTTTGGCCCGCGAAGCTATGATGAAAACGCAAGTCGAAAAATTCAACACACAAATTCATATATTTTTTGAAAGTTTTTATGATAAAACATTTAATTTTGAAACCTTAACCTTAAAAAAGTTATTTAGAATTGATTTTCACTTATATGGCACCTCAGAATGTATAAGTAACTTCCAATTTAAACTCTAATCCGGACCGCCGAAGAATAAACAACTTCTAATGCGGCCCGCCGAAGGATTCACAACCACCGATGCGGCCTGCTATGTAAAAAGGTTGTGCATCAGTGATCTAGCCAAATAATATGATGGCGCGTGGTTTCGGAATTATAATATTAAACATTACATTTTCTTTTAAAGGAACCTTATCCTCCGATTTTGTAATTAAAATGGCTTAACTGTATAAAAATAATCTAAGACAATCGAGGTGCAAATATTTATTTACATGTTCATACAATTAAAATAAACTTAAAATCTGACTTTACAAAACAATAACATCACAGTCTTGTCATAGTTTTTACAAAATCCTATGACAAGATAAAAGTGGGAATTTTTCGTATCGATAACAAGGTTTAAACGGTAATAATAATCTCCATCAACGGTTATTTTTACGATCTTACTACTGCACTTATTTAATAACTTTAATAAAAATGTCTTCATCACATTAACAACGAAATTATTTATTTATTAATTATTCCAAGGAGTAATTATATAAAGTAAACCGAACAAGGAGTGAACCGAACAGAGTCAGAAAATGTGACCACAGACATTTGATTCGTATTCGAGCTCAATGCAATACTGATTACGTAAATCGTGCTACAATGTAACAGTATCATGAATCTTACGCGCATTTCGACTTCAAATTAGCCACCACCAGCGGTCATCACTTGATCGCTGCAACGAACAAAAAATATGATCGGTGGATTACTGACGAGGGTAGGTAATTTGTAGCAGAAAGGAGACTGTTTTTTATTAGCTACGTACTTCGTGGCAACGGGAATCATTTACATCATTTTTTTGACACGAGTCGTAAAACTAAGCTTATTATGCTAGTTTTTAATCAATAGTGAATATATGAAGAGATGAAATATATGTAAAACTCCTGCTTAAAGCATGAAAAATCCACGAAATTGCGGATATTACAATATCTGCTTACGAATTTTATTTTACAGCCATTCCAATAATATCCTCACGATGAAATTTTCTTCCCAGAATTTATGAAGTCGATTTGTATCATCCGCTTCCCTTCATTTCTGGAAATAGAGAAAAGAGAAAAGATTTAACGGGTGGAACAGTGGACAGAATTTCATGGAATATCTTACGACGTCTCTGGAATTGCGCGACATGCGATCGCACTGTGTCAGACGAAAGCGAGCGCGGGCCGTGCTATTCACAGAGAACCCGGCCGAACGTGCAGATTCGTCAAGAGCGGCAAACTATCAATGAACAGAACGAAAGGGAAACTGACCAATTTCTTTTCGAACATGGCGTTCAAAGGGGGACTCCTCCCGTACTGCTGTTTGTAGAATTCAGTGAAGAAGAGGTAGAACATGACAGCATGTAGTCCGATCCACCATACGAAAAATTTTGGGTAATCACATCCCTCGTGGAAGAGCAGCTGGAAGGAGTGGACCATGATGACGACGAAGTGAATCTGAAAAAAGAAGGTCACGGGCGTGAGGTCTAGGGCCTGCAGTGGCGAAGAAGGAGAAGTTCCGTCAGCAAGGCTAAGGCCGATGGATTTGAAAGCACGAAAGACAACCAAACACTCGCGAAAATCCCAAGTTCCATGTTGCCTCTGGGATTAACGAGAAATTATGTTTCTCCCTGGTGAGTTGATTTCTTACCATTTGCAGGGAAGTGACGTGTCTCTTCCACCACAAATACTTCTGCATGCGAGGGCCAAACGTGGCCAGGAGGTAGTAGGAGTACATTACGACGTGCACGCCCGCATTCAACATTCCGAAGAAGGTGCTATGGCCACCTGATTAAGCAAGAAGATGCGATAGATTTATCATTAGTATTTATGAACATTTTTTCCAGGGCAGAAGCTTGCGTATTTTAAAAATATCTTTCTAGATAAATCTAAGTATGAGTAGGCACACCTGGTGTGAACTTTACCCCGAACCATACGCTCAGAGGCATAACGCCGTGGTGGATTACGTGTAGATTACTTATGTGGTCCTTTTTCTTCCTCAGGACAAACGAGAACTGAAAGCGAATCATTTATACACATTAAATTATAAAATACTCAGTCGAGAATGAATAAACGAATGACCCTCGCTAATTGAATTCACTACTTGAAGAGAACAAATGAAAAGTTTTGTGCTCTTCAAGTGTTTCTTGAGTATATGCTCAACGGGATTAATTAGATTAGAGAATTTTTTCTGTTGTTTCACGATTTAAAAAACTTACCGTATCACAAAATTCAGTTAATTTACAAATGAAGTACCACCAGCAGAGTTCAGCAATCTGTAAAAGAGATAACGCTTTAGATCAATGAATGTGTGTTTCAAATAAAATAAAAACTGTCTTCGGAAGGAGCGATCATAATTTCAAACTAATTTGAACGAAGGCGTATGTAATTACTAAAGTTATCAATATGCATATTAAATATCTTTCTTTCCACTGCTTTTTAGGCAATGAAGATAAATTTATCGAGTAAATGAACTTATTTTTAAAGAGTCCAAATATCTATAGATAAACTTTATTTTTATTAAATGTACTTTATTTTTTAACGAGAATTTTACGAAAAATATCAATATTCAGTTGACAAAGAGAGGATGGACTTACTCTGACAGCTTCAGGACTGCGACTGTAGTCTACGGGTTGACATCTGAAACTGTAGCTTTTAATGTACCACCGTGACACACCCTGAAATGAGATATTTTTTCCGGTAAATGGCGATTATCTCCGATACAAGGACTATCCTCCTATTCTAAATCTGTTAAATCTAATTATAACCCATATAGACACACTCCCGAGCAGGGGCGGCCCGAGAAATTTTGGCGCCCCGGACAAGATGGCACTCCAGCGAATGTTTATTGAGATATTTTCAAAGTGCATGTGAATTTATTCGTCGCTCTGTAAAAACTACTAAGATTGAAAAAAACAAAAGGAAAACCATCAAGAATCCAGTCAATTCCGCGATATAAATTTGTATCTAATATTTATTCACTTGCAAGTAATGCATAGAAAAATGCTGAGGATAGCGCCCCCAAGATTTTGGCGCCCCGGGCAGTCGCCCGGCTCGCCCGTATCTCGGGAGACGAGAGTGATTCTGCGATCCAAATAGGCGTAGATCATAAGATTCTGGCTAAGAACATTATTTCTGACAGAATTTTTAGACGGACTTTATGATCGAATTTCATCATACAGAATGAAACCGGAGACCCTAAAAGTAATTTATTCAATAAATACGAAGCGGCGCTTCGAGAATTTGATTGAAATCTCGTCAAGCGCGAGTTCGAGAGAATATTAAAGAAATCGCACACGTACCTCGTAGAAGAGCCAACCGTTGTAGGAGACCTGGAATACGTTATAAAAGAAAAGAAAATTTCGAAGATCGTACGGCTTTCTCTTTTCCATGAACTTTGGTCCCGCATATTTTACGATGTAGACGTATGTTAGGCATAAGAATATGGTGGGAAAGGGACTGCCCATCAGGAACCACTCCTTGACCCTTTCATCTGCAATAAATCAAAAGAATAAACAGCGTCTCCCTCGGGAAAAGTATTAATTTAACGCCAAATATGCCATTAGTCGATTCACGTATTTTACTCGCGGCAACCATAATTGCTCCTCTTAAAAACATTTGAATTTAAAGAATACGCGCATAAGAAATTTTGCTTACAGTTTCGGAGTAACTTAGCTTGAAAGTTCGTGCCTCTTTTTTGCTCAGTGATGGTTACACCGGAAAAAATAAATCATCGGGTTATATGCGCGCAATCATATAGGAACGCAGACACCGATATCGCGAGCATTTCCCGGTGTTCGTCATTATCTCCCGAGACGATCGGTCTAATTCGGCGTCCTTGCCCTCCCCCGCCACTCATCCGTTCGGTCATCAAAGTGGTCCAGTGACGGTTGCCTCGCCCCGCGATGCGTCGTCCCCTTGGCATTTCCAAGTGCCCGCCCTTTGACTGCGCTACATTCTAAGCTGCGCAATTCGTCCCGTTTTCCTCCTCACCATTCACGTCTCTCATGTGCGCGCTTCTCCGATACGTCCTCAACTTCCTCCAATTGCCGAAGGCTTACCAACGCAAACCCAACGATTTGCAGATAATTTCGAAATAATTGCTGCAGATAACAGTCTGACGCTACGGACGCTTTTCCGTCCTCTCGAATGTATTCGATTGCTCAGACGACCGATAAAACGGGCGCATTGTATTAAGCGAGGCAGATTCTATCGCGACTTCATTTTATCATCAGAGTGCGGAAAAAAAATAATTTCACTTCGTCCTTAATATCGAGTTTTTTTCTTCAACGCGTTAATATCGCATGAAAGAATCGGCGGTTTGAGTGGATAGAATCCGTCTTGTGGGTATTGCATCTCAGCGAAAGAGTCCACGGAGGGATTATATCGCTCTCTCGGTGATTTCAACGCGTGAAAAATATCAAAAGGGACGGAAATTGAAAACCTCGCCGGTACCGGCAAACTTTTATCATATCCGAGAGGCTGCCGCATGCGATGATAAGGGTGTTTCGAACGGAGATGAGCGATGAGGCTGTGACATTTCGTGGGGTGCGACGTTCTTTCCGAGGACAATACGAGATCACAATAGAAAATTTCAACCTGCGGTAGACAATATTTAGGTAGGTTTTGGTGAATTGCACCCCCTGCCACCCACCAATTAGGTGAATTTCAGGGTAACATGTAGATGTTTAAAAACTGCAAATAAGGCGATACGAGCGTATTTTCCTTTATCCGCGGTCTCTGGACGGCAGAGAGCAGCCAAAGAACGCAGTCGTAGGGATATGAGAGTGGTCCAGTAAAACTGCCTCAAAATGTAGGCGATACTGTTGAGCAAGCAATATAAGACATCCCTTTCATGTATTAATCACGCAACGATTCTCAATCTGCAAAACTATAATAAAATCGAAGTACAATTTTGAATCAGCCAGTTTGCGATCGAATTCCAATACATTTGTTATTGTATCTTGAACGTTGATTTACACGTATTTCTGTTTGCACTCTCGCAGAGATAATTTACAGAAAAATTATTTTTATGGAATAAAACAAAATCTAATTTCGCATTGAATATTAAGTGCCATATCTAAATGTGTTTTAAATATAAGCATTTATAAAACATTAACTAAGTCCGTTTTCTCCGTTCTAACTCGCTGTGTCGATTTATTTTGACGCATCCATATCCATTGTTGTTTCAATCGTATATTCTCCATATCCAGTACGAATGTCCAAGGTGATGAATCGCGAGGTAGAAGTTTTTCTCATTGTATTTGCTTAGACAAGAAAAAACTTTATGCAAATGTAACATTTGGGCTTTTGGACTTAAAAGCACGATACTCCAACCGATAAACTACTCTCACTATGATCACTATTTGCGACACTTCGCTATATTTAAGTGGCCTACAAAAATGTTATCCCATTATCCCATGATATGCTTTTCTACCCCTCTCGACCGATGCCCAAAATATCGAGATAATATATTTTCAGTTTGATTACCGCAGCGATGATTTCCTATCGAATCACGCACTTCGGATCCCATCCGTGCTTTCGCTTCACTACTCTTTTCTTTAAGCAATCAAAATCAATTATGAGCTAGGCGAATGTCGATGGATCAATTAATTGTATGGTATCGTTCACGGCATAATTTTAAACTTCAGTAATATATACTGAATAACGGAAACGTCAAGAAAATTCGACCCCTCACGCACAAGAGTTTAACTCCTCGAACCCAAGTTCTTCAAGTTCACCGAAACGGCAGACGTTGCTTCTCCAGCCGTCCAACACAATTAAGTCCATCGCAAGCATGGAGCCTTCCGCCCCTTCCTTCTATCGCAGCCTATTCGTCGTTCCCTCCGAGATCAAAGACGAAAGAACGTTCTCCGGCGGAACATAATCCGAAAGCCGACGCATCGCCCTCGAGCGGACGAACCACGGCAGAATCTGTCGTTTCGAGCATCGGACATGTGGGATTTGGTCGCTTTAGGAGTAAACTAGATTCGAAACCAGTCTTTCGATCCGCGGGATCACACACACACATCCCCACTTAATCAAACACTCACCACTTTGGTCGTCCATGAGCGTCCTATAACTCCGGAGCAGACCGGACGCCATGCTAGTAGCCATCACCGACGCTAATACGAGATGATGCAGAAGCGAGTGTAGCGCCGAATTTAGGAGAGAGAAACACTCGGCGGCGCTAAGGGAGCATGTAACACGAACCTTATGTAAAGAGAGAGTTATATAGGGTGAGGGTAAGCTCCGTCCTTGTAGCGGGTCAGACGCTTGAAGGAGCCGGAGGAAGAAGAGGTGGATGGAGGGAGAAGAGGAGAGCGAATATGGAGGGAGGGCGAGTGGGGAGGGAGGGCGAGTGGGGAGGGAGGGCAAGTGGGGAGGGAGGGAGAGCGAGTGGGGCGGGCCGTGGGCAGTCAGGTCCTCGTGCAAACTCCGAGAGGGGCGTTACACAAGAGATCTCCTCTGGGCTCGCCTCGCGATGCCGTCGATGCAAATGCGGCGCGTGTTGGTCCTCGACGGGGCTCGAGGAAAGGAGCGAAAGGGGAAAGCGACTAGTTCGTGGGACCTCGAAAGACCTGTTTTATACTCACTCACATTGGACCGCTTTCCTCTCGGTAAATACCGAAAAATTGGTAGATGTGTGCCTTGAGGAGCAAACGAAGTTGATTCGACGGTTGTTAAGCACAGGAAATCGTTTGCTTGTCGTCCCGCCCGCGAACGATGTTTCACCGAAAGCTTTCCACCGTACATTCATCGCGCGCGGCCGCTCGTGCGTATTTTCAGCGAGTTCATACATTAATGCCTCTAATTTCCTTGGCGCTAAATCAGCGCCATTGCTCCAGGTGAACTAATCCGAATCAAGGACGGCTTTCGTACCATTTGGCACGCCACCGATCATGCTTTATATTGTTTCCATTTATTCGGTCATTATCGTAAATAGGTTAATTTTTCAACGAGGCTTGGTGGACGATGGAAAACCATCCGATCGCCACTGCTCTCTTCACCGGATTCCCATCCTAACACTCTCTTAGACAACATCTTCCTTTGCGAAGCAAGAAGCTTTGATAAAAGATATGCACATATGCATCAACTTTCAACCGTGCTACATCTACAGCAATTTGTTTTTGTTATCTCGATAGCAAATAAGCTCGTAATTGCATATTTATTTTCTTAGAGAGCTCGACGAAACTTTTTTGCCTCGCGGTAGAAAGACCAACGCGCAGAACCATTTATCGCACAAAATTCGATTCTCTTTCTAGTCTTCCCGTACCGCCCCCTTTTCATCCGCGACCTTCACGTCCTTCCTCCCGTACTTCCCCAAAGTCTCTTGGGATCCGATTATCCGCTCCGGAAGCGCTCGATGGGTAGAATTGCTGCGCACGAGAGTTTTGGGAAGTGCGAATGGGGAACCGGCCAAGGGACATAATAAGCCGGTTAGTCCGATTTACGGCACCAATATGAGCATCAGATAATGTGAGTTTTAGTTTCTGCTGATAAGAGCCGTATTTTCAAACCGATAGGGGGCATCGGCTGCTGCGACGCACTTTGACGGTAAGACAAAATGTTCTGCACATTATAACATCTATGTAAAACACTAAAATGACGAATTAAAATGAAGTCTGTTTACAGTACAACCCAGGAGAAGTAATCGCCCCCCTCAGTCCTGGATGTTCCAATTGCCATCAACTTGGTGCGCAAAATCTCATGATTCCTCGCTGCTCATTAGGTCTATATGTCTGTAGAAAGATGGATTCTTGGTGCGAAGGCTTTCGCGGTGTAATATTGCAGATTCCATGGCTCTGGGGGTGTTTCGCCTCTCTCTCTCCTGTTGATAAGACAAAATTTCGCCTGCAATACAGTTGGCATCTTCAGGTCAAGAAATGAAATCACTTCTTGACCTGAAGAAGCCGACTATATTGCAGACGAAACTCCGTATTATCAACAGGAGAACGCGGCGAGACACCCACAGAGCCATGGAAACTTCAATGAAAGATAAAAATAAAAGGACCGTCATCAGTAGTGGGTTTGGAAGAAGGGAGGAGTGTCCCTCTCGCCCCGGGAAGTTTCTGGATCCGCCACTGGTTGAACCTAATGTAAGTCCTAAACAACAGTTTACTCTGTCAACTACGACAAACTCAACGAAGAAGCACCCGCTAACGCAAAACTGCACCTCTAGAATCAGGACTCCATGGTAGGGAAATGCAAATATGTACAATGATAAAAAGCTTCGCCAAAATAAATAAGCAAAACAATCGCTAAAAATGAAAACATTTAAAGCAATATTAATTTTAAAACGATGTATATTTAAATAAGATGGTTGCGTTTGTTTTTGTATAAACATTTTCCCTGTGAGTGCCAGTCAGTTTCTGAATACTAGGAGAAGGTATTGTTTCGGATAGGTACGATTTCTGTTCGTTTCTCTCTTTAAGTAGGTTCATGGGAATGGACGAGGTTTTGAAATAGTAGTGTTACTCAATTCTTTGAACTTTTTACTAACTAAATGCTAAAAGTTGCAGATTGAGTTATTTCATATATTATTTTTAATGAGTTGTCACAATCGAACTACATTCTCATTCAGATTAACATGACGATATTGGTTGGGTCATGAATGAATTGGCTACCCAATGTCCACTCTTTCTATTTCCGGGAAGTATGTCAAAAATTCTTCACTGAGGCTGACCGAATGGCGTTTAATAATAATAACTAATACATCGTTTTGCTCACTGAAGTCACTATCGGCCCACTGAGGATGGAATCATTGATTGCGAAATGCGTATTTAGGCATTCTTTAAAAAAAATAGGTATACTTTGTGGTTTATTTACTTACGTGATTCGTGCGCGTGTAAACAAGGATCCCTGGCGTGCAGTAGTTCTCCTAAACCCGGAGTGTGTGAAGTTGTGTATGTTCGGTCCCTGGCGTGGAGTGATTTCCCCTAAACCGGTGTGTATTTCTGTACTTCTTTTTTAATTTTTATTTTTATGGTTATAACGAGGTATCTCCTTTCTTATTTTTTATTGAAGTCACTCAGTTTGGAAGGTTGTAAAATTGCCACTTTAGACGCATTTTACCCTACTTTTCAATAAAATGCATTTATCTTGTCATGTGGGTTAATTATATTTTATTAAGCTATTGCATTTGGAGATTTAGCTCGTTCAATATACTGAAGACATCTGCCGGTTAACGCAGTTAGTAAAGTCAGCCCTGATTTTCATAACAAAGCAACAAATCAGTTCATTTCTAAAAGAAGCCATCTAATTTCGCGTCTATATTGAAATATATCAGTTAATGCTCGTCCTCGTGGCAACCAAAGCAATTCAGAGTGCAATAACAATTCCCTATGAGCTGATCCCATCTCGTCACAAATTATTTTGTAATAATAGTAAAAAGAGAGGACTTTAATGTCGGTGGCTTGGTAAATTTTTCTACTTATTTTTATAGAATCAATCAATGTCTCGTGCAACTAGGGACTCATCAATTTCCAACTAAGGCTTGTTTATGAATAATACAATGGTCCCAAATAAATTTAGGATTTTTTCGCGAAGACGAGCAACAAGGCCACACTTGTACGCAGACATTATGGCAATCCCATCCTCAAAAACACCACTCCTAATGCCCATCTGAATAAACTATTATAAAAAGATCCGGAGTGTAAAAAATATCATCTCTTTTATTTCCCGGGGAATATCGGGGAATACAGGAGGAGAAGATTTTTTTTTAATTTTTGCATGCAAGAATATCAACAAAAATACCCTTTTCAACATTACAACAATATTAATAATTATTATTAATTATTAATTGGACATTATTTGGAACATTTGTGCAGTCGTCATTGAAGAAAATTGTTAGTTTAGCGTAATATATTTGCAATCGTCTACACAACATCTTGAGCCATTTCACGAATTGGAACAATCATAGTGGTATGTGAATGGGAAATAGTTTAATTGCATTAGCAGACAGCTCCAAAAATGTTATCAAATGTTTTTAAAGCATCAGGAATAATTAAATTTTCAATATTCGTGCTCAGTTTATTAGCCCTGGCTATCAACAATTCTAGTTTGTATGATGTTTCCAAAGTCAACTTTGATGACTGCTTGAAAATATGAATTTATCATGGTTTTCTTTTCTAACTCAAAATTATATGTAAATATATTCTGTAACTGACACCCTGCCGTTTCCAAGTGAATCGTATATAATATTCATTTCTTCAACTTTCTGCTACTATTTTATCAAAAACTTCTCCATGGGCAGTACGTAAACAAAAAATTAAACTATGTGCAACCCTGACTTCCTCTAACCAGAAAGAAATGATTTTACTTCGGAACTGACAGCATATGCGTTTCAACCTCGATCGCAAGAGAAAACATCTCTAATTTGTCTCCCAGAAATTTAATAAATTTTATATAAATTTCTATATATGAAAACATACATTTCACTTAATTCTTCTAAAACAATTTGAAAATTATATCTCAGAATAAAAAATATTTTTTATGACTTACCAAACATTATCTAAATAGGTTTATTCCAGAAATTACGCCATAAGTTTTCCTCTGCAGATACGCAATAAACACCAAATCCTACCTTTTGGATTTCACTTTCTTTGTGCGTAGGCGTTAAAGCGGCGATGGAGTGATGATAAGGCCGAAACCCTAAATAAATCAACGAGGGAATGTCATTCGGTAATTCACTTGCTTTCATTAACTAGCAAGTATTTATGTAATGCAAATGAGTAAATGTAGTAAAATTTCAAATGGATTGAATGCTAGATCAATAACATTAAGCCGCTCTAATAAACACGGAACTCTTCTCGAAAACACGTTTCATCGAAAGATGTAAGCACTTGGACAAGCCAATATAAACTGACGAATAGGAAGACCAGTTGTTTTGCTGCGGTAAATCATATTGGTTAAGTCCTCGCAGGAGTGAGCACCCCTCGACGGAGAGTGGCACATCTGACTTTAGACTTAACTGGCGACTAGAGTGAGTGTTTGGAAGCGGACCCGTTTCTGTGAAAGATTTTACTGATATATATATATATATATATATATATATATATATATATATATATATATATATATATATATAAACTTCAGGTAAAGGAAATGTAGTGATGACGGTGGCAACAAGGTGCCGCTTAGTTCTCACTCACCACGCCACTGACCGCTTTCTGCTATATAATTTATTGCGTACCTCTTGAAAATGGCTCATTTGTATCCAGGGGCACGCCTATCCCAAGTTCAATACCAAGATAACTTCTTTTTCCTTTGCCCCTTTGGAACTGTAATCCCATCGTTAATTTTGTGAAATACTTGCTTTGATGGCTTAGAACAGTGGTTCCTGGGACGGCATCCGTTAGGGTTTATTTAGCTGCTCGCACGAATGAACACATCTGTAAAAATAATTATTATAATTATTATTGTTGTCGATTGAACTCTGAATAGAAATTCTTCGAAAATATTCTCATAGACTATACTCATCGGCAGTCAAAATGAGACTGATGCCCATTACCCACCTCCTCCTCCCCAAAGATACATTTCCCACACATAATCCAAAGTTTTCTCAGGCCGTTGCCTCGAGCTGCATTGCCGCGGGGTTTAAAGTCTCGGGTACGGGTCTAAAGAAAGAGCTCGATTTATTGTGCCCTGCCTCTATCCTTGACCACTTCCGAAACTGGTGCCCTTCGAATCTCTAATTGTGGAACGAACTGAATCTCGAATCAAATCTTTCTAAATTATACGAATAGAATCTCGAATCGAATCGAGCCGTTCATATAACATAAACGTTTCCCTGGGTGTTGTAATGTAATATACGCGGTATGTCTATGTAGGACAAAATAATTACAAAAGTGGCGGAACTAGGCCGGGGCAATGCCCCGGGGCCCCGACCCTTGGAGGGGCCCGGTCTGCTACCCACTTGATTATATAGAATATTCTTCAAATGTTGCGGAATGGACTAAGGTGCTCTAAAAATGTACTAGATTTTTTCTGAACTTTAGATTTTGGAAGCACGACATATGAGCACATTTTCGAGAGAAATCGTCTCGAGAAAAAAAATGAATTTTGAAGCGAAATTGATTTCATAGTTACTCGCCCCAGTATGCATTAAAAGGGATACAAGTTAAAATTTAAGTTACTAAAACTCATTAAATACAATAAACACAACTTACAGCGTTTAGCCACACATGCGTTTCAGATAATAAGCGAAGCTTTACGCACAACAAGAGACCCAATTACGTAGAATTTTGTGGATTTTAGAAATATAATACGAAGTCAAGGCCGACCGGCCAAATTTTTTGGAATAAGTGAAAATTTGTATGTCTTTGATTACTCTTCATCTTTACGAAATTTTCAATAAAAATGATTGTTTCAAGTTTATCTCTTACACATTTTTGAAAGTTTGTTTATCCGAAAACGGAAACGACCACAACGACCAAGCTTGGCATGATTTACTTATATATCCAAAAAAGAGAAAGATGCATGTTCGCATCCCATTCCTAGGACCCAAGTTCGATTTCAATTAATCAAAATCGGAAAAGTCAAGTCATAAAGTGATCAACAGTTTCTACCTCTCCAAAAACAAAATAAGATGATCCAAACAGAACTTATGATACCTACTTTCCACTTTATCATTTATTTAATACTTATATTGGTTTTAATAGCTTTAAAGTCATCGTGGATATGTAGCGTTCCCAAATGTCATAATTTAGCGTTATAAAATACTACAAATACATTCGAACGGAATATTAAATTGATCACGTGTACTTGTGCGGCAAAAATAACGTTTGTACATATTAGAATATACCGAATCTGAGTCCAAAAATAGTCGTTGCTATGGCAACACTCGTGATGAGTGATAAAAACTGCAAAATTGCTAGTGTTTACGCGAAATCCTAAGAAATACAATAGATTTGCAAAATTATACGATAAAAGTTAAAATCTTCATTCCTTTCCTCAGAGAATATTACAAAACTCGCTCCGATATTACAATTTTAAGATATTTTAATGTGCAAGAGAAAATTACTCTGCACGATGGATTTCAGATTTCCCATGTTAATCAAATGGGAAGGATAGTTGCTGGAATCGAACCCGGGACTTCAATATTCATAAAAAAACTATCCTCAGGAGCTCGGCCCATGTAGCAAAAGATTTCCACCAAGTTTCATGAAAATCGGTCTATTGGTTCAAAAGTTAATAGGGGGGACAGAGAGACAGACAGACACAACGATAAAACTATAAGCTTATTTCCATTCTGGAAAGTAGGCTAAAAATCAACTGTCATAATGCCTTGAACAAACAGATCATGTTTAGATCAAAAGAAATCTATCATTAAAATAATGTTATAATTGAGAGTAGAAGAAAATTCAGAAAAAGAGAGAAAGCCGAATAAACTGAATAAATTTTTAAAAAAATTATTAGTATTTTTTCGGACAACTCCGAGTATATCAGTAATTATCATATTACTAGCGTAATTACCCTTCAAATATGATGGTTTGCGTGGATTAAGTATTAAATTTAAGGTACTTCCCTTCTTCCTCCTTTTCTCTCTTCCTCTCTCCCATCCTCCCTCCCTCTCCCTCTCTCTCCTTCTCTGGAAAAATAGACTTCTTAGTCTCAGTCTTGGCCTAATAAAGACCTTTTTTGTCTCCCTCTCTCTCTCTCTATTTATCTCTCTCTTTATCGCTATCGCTCCCTCCCTCTCTCTCCTTCTCTGGAAAAAGACTTCCTAGTCTCACTCTCGCCCTAATAAGGAACATTATCTATATATCTCTCTCCCTCTTCATCCTTTTCTGTCCCTCTCTCTCTCTTCTCTCTCACTCTCTCTCTCTCCTGTCTCTCTCCTTTTTTCTCCCTCTCTCTCCTTCTATCTCTCCTATTAAAGCAATCAAAACACGCTTTCCATACGTATATAGTATAAGGATTGAGACCACAATACAATCTCGAGGTTTAACAATGACACGGTCGGCAACATATCGTTAAAAAGCTTAAAATTTTCCAATAAATATGATTTAAAAGTATATAGTATTTCTGCTATTTAGGTGTTCCTTCTCGTAAATAACGCAACGAATGTTGAAAATAATTTTCTGCTTCTTCTGTTTCTCTCCTTCTTATATTAAAATCCTTCAAAAGCACGCTTAAACACATAAGGATTGGAATAACAATCGGATTCCGAGGTTTAACAACGCAATTGATAGGCAAGGCAACACCCCGATAAAATGGCAAGATTTCCAAAAAAATATGTGAATTAAACGTTTAACATGAGGAATTTCTAACTATAGGCAAAAAAAGATGAACAGAATAAGAAACCTTAAAAGTTTTTCTTGGTTTAGATCCAAAGATTGTAGGTTAGTTATTTCTAATTTTAATCTCAAAAAGAAGAAAAGCTAGCACGTCAAAAACTTTATTTTTACGTGTTAACTTACGGAAAATGCAAATCATCTCCTGAAGTGGAACCCTGGACGTTTTTTCTTCTTCCCAGAAATTTAAAGTTTGAATAGATTATCTCTGCCAAATTTCAAGTTTATATCTGCATATTTGATGGAGTTATTTGCGTTTTAAGAGCGTTGTATGGACCAACCAACCAACGGACCAACATAGGTTTTTATTATAAGGGGAAATATACAAAAAGTGCCAACCTGTAACAAACGACAGATAATACGCCATTAGCACAGAAACAGAACGATCCTTGTTCTACAGCTAGCACGGAAAGACTGGGGGAAGGCGAGTACAATTCACATGTAGAAGGAATGACATTTTGCCAAATTTATGCGAATCGAAAAATAGGAACGAAATAAATAAGGGTTTTTGGTTTTGGTTCTGATTCAGAATTATTTTTTTTCGGTTCGGGTTCGGTTCCGCTACGGCTAAAAATATCGTTTATTTCGGTTCGTGTTTTGTTTTTTTTTCGGTTCGATGCCCTCACTTTAGCAATCTGTTTCCTTAAAAAAATAAAATGTAATATAAACACATTACGTGAGAAATCGCGAAAAAAATCTCGTGATTTATATTTAGGAAAAAGTAAGTTTTGACTAACTTCTCTATCAACAACTAACGGACTAATAAGATAAATTTATCAATCAAACCTCGGAAAAATCAATGATTTATTTTTAAAGATAGAAGGATATAAAAATTGCAAATATTATACAATTATACAAGCCAATGACATGTCTAAATGTTACAATGAATATTCAGGATAGAATAATGTACTTAGCGGGAGAGACTGCCTACGCAGGAGCAGGCATTTGCCGCACAGAGCACACTGGTTATAAAGAGTACACGTAAAACAAGTACTATCAAACCGTCTAAATTAAGTATAAAATGTATCCAGGGCTGGTTTGATCATATAAATATTATCTAGTACGTACTAAGTCGATTCAAAATTTACGAATCGTTTTTCGTGATATCGAATTTTCATTTCCGATTCGAATTCGAGTCGAATCTCATAGCTTCGCAGAGCCCTTTACGAAACTCTCGTTACGTCGTTTTCAGCTATGTTGGCCACCGTAATCCATTTACTGAAAGGGGTTTGCGAAACGCTCCTCTGTCTTTTGCAGAATAAAATCTGCCGATATCCTCAAAAGGCCGAAAATAAAAGCCAAAATTTCTTTCCCATAGAGTCACGGCACAAGACAAACATGCTGGTACTGCAATACAGATAATTAAACTTATCATCAGACTCAGAAAAGAATTCCGGTGTTCCCATAATGAAAAATGTATAAAGTAAAAAAGCGTGTACGTAAACGAATGGGGTGTAGGTAATATGACTATAATTGCAAAGAGATTGAAGCAGGGACCTCAAATCGCGGCTCGCGAGGTAAGTGACTTTATGCTATGATAATACAACATAAACCAGGAGTTCCCAACCTTTTCCAGCGCTACGCCTCGCTTTGCCAAAAATAAATTTCACCTTCCCATTTATATGTGCACTTCTCTGCACAGCAAAAATAGCGTAATAAAAAGTCCTGATAGGAGTAAGTGGGAAAAATAAGTGTTCTTTACAAACTACGCTGGCGGTAGATATATTTCAAACATGCTAAACTTTCTCTCTCCCCAGTTGCTGCAACGATGGAAAATAGTGAATTTCTCGACCGTCAAGGTTATTTTTAAGGAAAATCAATTTACTGATGAGGGCAGTTCGTATAAAAAGCACAAAAACATTGCATTTTTGTTCCCTGCTATGCAAGAGCATTGCAACGTAATTCTGGCAGGTCAGTTTCTGAGAAAGATCCATGAAAATGACAGCGACCCTAAAAGCGAGAATGTAGGCGAGTAGCGACCTTGTATTACATCGCAAACGTAATGGACTCCCCGAATGCCAAGCCTCTCCGGGGGGCAATCGCCCACACTAAAAGCGTCTCTTTTTATTAATTTAGGTACACTGCTACAGCGTGGCCATAATAATTGCTCCATCTACTAAACAGCCAACATTACTTTGACTCACAATTTTTTATTACCTTTCGTTATTATCACAGGTTTTGCACGTTTCATTGACAGTGTATTTCAGGGGCTCTGGAGCCGCATGCGACTCTTGAAATCCTTGACTGTCTTACATTTACCGCAATTTTCCGACTTTTATGTGTAAGGAAGTTGTTGATTTCAAACATTACCAGAAGTCCCACCAAATAAAATAGTAAGTTTTTGTTTTAATTATCATTATTATTATATGCGTCAGCAGCTACATTATGTGTTACATATTTTTTATAGTCTCATTATACATGATACTGCGGTTCTTTGGTGACGTGCATTGCCGTATTGCGGCTCCTGCTCATATATGCTTAAGGGAATAAAATTGATGTTTAACTCAATTAAAGAAAAATGAGAAAATATATTTCCGTAACTCGATTTTTCTATAACTCGAATAATTTCTACTTTCCCTTGAGATTCGAATTACAGAAGTTGAACTGTATATATACAAATATATAAAAATATATTTCAGTATTTTTAACTTTCTATAACTCGGTTACCTGGCGTTGCTGGGGCTACGTCGGACACCTTCGGCGAACAAATTATATCCCATCCACAACCACCACCACCAAATAATTAAATTTCCTGCCGCTAGTCTGCTTTAGTGCCAATGCCGTCGTCCCACCCACCGATCACCACCACCAAGTCATTTTTATCATTTTTATATAGTAGATTAAGTGCTCGGTGGTTATTTAGCCTTTTTCCCGTACTTCTGCTCTTCAGTTTATAACTGATCTCTTCGAGAAATTTCTGAATTTAACGAACGACTTTTTCCTTTTACCCTATTTCAATTTCTCCCATTTTACGTTCACACGTCTCTTTTTCCTCAGTGCTCCACTTCCCCTCAAACCGCACTTCGTTTAACATGCTGCTCCCGTTCGGGACGAATATCTTCGCCGCACTCGTGAATTATTCATCCAGCCCCTTCCTATACACACACTCGTCCCGCAGGCCATTGCAGTGCATTAGTGGACCTTTGACGTCGGAAACGTTTCCCACATCCAAGTGATGGGCGGCCTGCGTCTGTCGAGGAAAGTGGTCCATTGGATGCTAGGGGCCTCGTGTGGGCAGAAGAATGGTTTTTCCTTCCAGATCCCTTTTGGCTCATTTTTTAGGGTTCCCTATTCTCATGAAATACGTCAATCTTAAATACCAACGATGAACTTGAACGCATATTTTCACAGCGCTCCTCTGACTGCCAGCCATGGATCATGGCGAAAATGCTCTCCTACCGCGAATCGCACGATGCCTTATTGTGACGCAAACGACTGTTGTGTGATGCCCGCATTACTCACTATAATCTCGATTTTTCTTCAATGCTAAATTTAATCCGGGCTGAATACGTGACGTTAAAGCTAAATATTGCTGTTTTATTATCTTTTCTGAGAAAACATTTCTTCAATTAAATTCAGTTAATTTGAACCTATCCTAAGGAAACAAATGATTTCGAAGGTAAAGGTGCGCCATCTCTAAATGTAAGACTTTGTCTATGTTAACTAAACCAGTTCCATGACATTCCACCCAGGAGACGTTTCACCCAGACATATCACCCATTCTTTTTCACTTATAGACTTTTCGCCCATTAGTCAGTTAATCTATCAGAAGTTTCTCCCAAGTGACATTTTGCTATACTGTGGTTAGAATGCTATTTGTTATCAAAGACACTCTACGTGGTCTAGTGACACAAGTTTGTAGACTTGATCTTCTTATTGCAAATCTCCATGCCACTTCTATTTTATCTAATTTACTAAATCCAAATTGTATTACTTATATATGTAGTTGATCATCTCCATATATACATTGTTAATCTGTTGGAGACCAATGACGTATGGTAGGGGGTACCATTGCAAAAAACCTACATTATACCTAGAGCACCTATATATTATGTACAACAATCTGATATTGTCCTGAGTTAATTGAAATTCTCCACATAGAACGAGCGAAGACGGCAAATCAATGAATTTGAATGTTTCTTTCATAATTATCATCAGTATTAAGAACATTTTTGGGACTTGGTTTGAACCGTTCGCGCGGGCCGGTTCGACTGGCGCCCCTCCTCTAGGACCTGTTTCCGGAGAAGGAAAGGGACTTATCCCCGCGGCGGTGCGGTCATGGGTATCCTGGCCTGTGACGAAGTCGCTTAATGGGCCCGCCACCGGTCGGGCCCTATAAAAGCCATCGAGGGGACGACCTCGCGGCCTGTTTTTGTCTGAGCGCCGTGACAACCGCACGCGCCCGTGACCAGGCGACCGATCGACGCTGCTGCTCCTCTTTCTCGCTCGCCGGCTCAGGAGGTCGGAGAGAAGACCACCTGCCACCCTGCCTATCTCACTGTAACCTCTGGGTTCCTTGTTCGTTAGGTTATAGTACAGAATTTGTAATTAAGTTAGTGTTATTAAATGGTTTTGGGGTTATCATTTACGCCGTTGTATTAAGACTTCTCACGTCCCTAATAAACAAACATAAAGAGATGAATGAAAGTACAACAAACATAAATGGAAACCCAGAACATGCCACACATGAAGAACATACACAAAACCCAGAACCACCATCAAGACTAGACGAAAAAGAACTAGCAACAATAGCAAGCAAGTTTACCACAGATTTTACCAATATCAGGCAATAATCATCATTATATAATGAAATATACACTCATTCCACGCCAGAAAATGCAAACATAGACAACAATAATCCTACAATTATATAAAATACAGAATTCACACACAAAATGATCCTTGACTCATCTACATAAACCTTTCTTACATATGTCGGAACTGATCCGACAACACGACCTCGCCTACCAAACTTAAAAGAAAGTACGAAATCTAGAAACATTCTAACAGAAATCAATAAAATCATACCAACAAAAATAGATAATAACATGGCTTTAGAAGATCTACACTTACTGTTTTACTGCGCTGCATATAATACAGTATTCCTAAATTGACAAAATATCTTACCACAGGTCGATGGAAATAGAAGAACACAGGTTAATCGAGCACCTTGGCAAAGAAGACTAGAAAGAAGGATGAACGAACTAAGAAGTGATATAGGTAAAGTAACGCAAAAAATAAATGGAAACATAAAATCATCAAAAACAGAAAAAGAAATTCAGATAATTACTAAAATGTCAAAAGAAGATAACCTTACCATTCTATTAGACAAATTAAAACTATAGGTAAAAGCATATGCAAGTAGATTCAGGAGATACAAAAATGTAGAGACAGGAAGATCCATAACTTCATATTACTGACAAAACCTAAAAAATTCTGCAAAAATCTCGAAAAGAAAGAAATAAAAATCAGAAAACACCCCACAATAGATGATATTGAAACCTTCTGGTTGAACATCTGGTCCAAACCAGAAATACATAACAAAAATCTGATGTGGCCACCACATGACTTTCTCTATATCTGTAATATTTCTAAAAATTCCAAATAGGTTACATAATAATAAATATTTTAAGAAACAGCGAGAAAATTTTACTTTACAAAGAACAGAAATAAACTCAAACCATAGCCTTCTAATATTGGATATAGCCACAAAGCTCCAACAACTAAGAAAAGAAAAAGGAGCGTTACTGACAATTAGACGTAACTAAGTGTCAATTGTTAAAAATAGTCGTCGGTAGGTGGCGTGGTGGTGGCAGCAAAAAAATAAGATATCTCTTAAACAATACATTATGTGGAAAAAAGTTTTAAACAAAGGTTGTAGAAAATTAAATTTTATACAACTGTTATTCCAGTACATTTTTACATTTATCAAATATTAAAGCAAATATTTCAAAATAACGGATGTGACAAGAGTAAACACCTACTTCCGGTCGACCGATTTTTACAAAAAACTAATCATCTTGTGACTTTTATAAAAATGTTAAATATAAAATTTCGCGTTGACCTGTTTAATATTTTTTGAGTTAGAGCACCCACAAAAATCTATCACACACACACAAACACACACACACAGACATCATCGAGAAAACGTGTTGAAATCTCGAAGTCGATTTTTTTTCATGAATACAATACTTTCCCCTATACTACGTATATGGAGAAAGTAAAAATCCAGCCAAATATACATTTTTAGAATCATATCCAAAGTTGATTGACCACGATTCATTTCTAGAGAACAAAATAACTGTATAGATGTTAAAAGTAACAAAGTGATTTACTAACAAGCAAAATTTTATTCCTATTCAGCGTATTAATTAAAAGTACAATAAACGGGCGATAAAGTAAAAGAGCTCGATTAGCGTATATTCCTTGGGAGTGATTACAAATGACTCGATTTACTCAAAGTCAGAGCTTAACATAAATAACGACTGTAACGTTACAACCACAACTAAAAAACCCGAATACAGCCGTAACAAAAATGAAATCAGAGAGGCTCGGAAACAGCGTTACTCCTCTCCGGTCTAAAATGTCTTGTAATCACTTTATAATGTTTTGGATTCACTTGATAGAGGCTTGGAAAATTAATCCCATACGTACACACCTCTCTCACGCATTAAGCTGCCTATTTTTTAAACACCTAGAAAATATTATTTTATCAATCTCGGTTTTTCTAGGTCAGTGGTGCGAAATCTGTGGCTCGCGATTATACTATTTCAGGTGGCCCACGGAGCCTTCAGACAATTTTCACTTTTGAAATTTATCAACACGACTTACCTAACCGTCGAATCGACTGAGTCACCTTCGTGTGCCTTGCCTTACTTAGCCGTCGGGTTTACGCAGCGCTGTTTTTCTTACAATGATACTTATTTTTTCTAAGCTGCTATCACTCTCAGCTTAACTCTTTATACATTCTAGAAAACTTGTGTATAATTTTGTATATAATTGCAGTTACGTATCCCGCCAGCAACGTTGTAACACACTCAGCACATTGTAATATTTATATGTATCAACATATAAATGTTACATTGTGTTGAGTGTGTTGTGTGTATATATATATATATGGATGTCAACAAGGTGTTGGGATGAGGAAACCCAGTGAGCACTCACCAATCAGACGACTTCAGGTTGGCGAGGCCCCGGGGATGTCGAAGCGACACACGTAAAATAACACAAAAACACAGAAACATCACAAACGTAAAGCTTTCGGAACTACTCCTTCTTCAGCTACAGAGAGAGAACTGATGGCGGTGACACTGGGTGGAGGCATGGGGGTGGAAGGGTAGTGCGGAAAGGTCGAGGATTGGAGGAAACGGAGGGGGTTGGGGATGGGTGGGGTGTTGGAAGAAGACAGAAAGGGTGTGAAAAGCTATCGAAGGTTGAGGCCTGGGGGAGTGAAGGAGTTTAGGAGATGGATATGCGAAAGCTCCCACTGACGGAGTTGGGGAGCCGAAGCATTGTCGGGGAGAGCGCGAATGACTCTCACTGTGAAGCAGTTGTTGAACTTTAAATTATGTTTGTTCGCATGAACGGCCACCGGCAGCGGTCGTTTGAGAATGACGCTGTTGCGGTGGCCATTCATGCGGATGTTGACGGGATTGCTGGTGAGGCCAACATAAAAGGCGGGACATTGGGTGCATCTCAGGAGGTAAATGATATTGCGGGTGGTGCAGTTGGTGGTGGAAGTTATGGGGTAGGTGATGTTGGTTGTATATATATATATATATATATATATATATATATATATATATATATATGTATATGTGTGTTTGAATACTATATCGTCACTTTGGGAACAATGGTGTATGCAGTGTTGTTTATTACATCTACTAGTATAAAAGCCCTTCAATAAAATCTCGTACTGATACAATAACGGAGTCTCGATTTGGACAATAACATGGTTGTCAAGGCAAATTCTAATGAAATCCCTAAAGTTTTCTAAAATAAGTAATTTAAACGTACAATTGAAATTTTAGCGTTTGCGAACTGAAGAAAACAACCGGCGATTAAAATAAGAAACCTTATTTATTTTCCTTTAAAACTGTTCATTTTGAAGCTCGAAGGTTAATTTTTCTAATTTCAGTCTTCTACCCACTAGGAAAGTTTGTTAAAAATAGCATTACAGTCAGTCATAAATTGTTCTCGATTCTCCCACTCTTTTATAACAGCTTTTTAAGGGCGGCTACGTTATATTTACGCCAAGTTAATTTTGTTATTAAATCGTCAACGAATAAAATATACTTCCAATAAATTAGCTGTGGTCGGAATCAAAAACTATACATCGATCAAAATTTAGAGAACGGCCAACAATTCGGCTTACAAGAAATAAGTCATATATACGTTTTTACAATTTTATAAAAATCTGGTTAAAAAGTATTCAATTTATAACATTTTTCTAGATAAAAATCGATAAAATGTATCCAAATAAATTTCGTTATTCGTAGTAGATTTTTAGGAAAGATAAACGTCGATATTAATGGTCGCTTTTTAGTAATAAAAATTTCAAAAATTACCAAGCTTAATAAATTGAATTAAAATAAACGCCGATTTTTAGAAAAATAAATGTCGGTTTTGGTGGTCAAATTTAAAGAAAAATAAACGTTGAAAACTACCAAACCTAATTATACGAATTATAAATTTTTTAAAATGCATTTCGGCCTATGACAATCCTGAGGAAAAATGATGAGCCTATACAAAATTTGGTTGACCTGGCTGAAGAAACAGCTGAGATATTGAGCTTTATGTGCACACAAAGTGATCAATAGAATAAGATTTTTATAGTGTTTGATGACCTTAACATTATTATTTCAATATACAATGCAAGTGGGCGCCTGGCCCGGTGGCAAGGTTACAAAATTAACATATATAAAAAAAAACATATTTAAAACATATAAAAACATATTCAGAAGATTCAGTTTACAATTTTTCACATACCACATACAATATTCTATTCATATATTTTTCCTGTTAGGAGCTTCGAGTTCGAGCTCCTTCGTTAATTAATTCATCTTACAATATTATTTAACAATAAATTAACTAAAAGTAATGAAAATCGTTCCCAGTGATATTTTTTTCTCTTGATTTAAAGGTTTTAACATTTCTAGGGAAGGGTACACAAATGGAAACATCACATATCACTCAAAAGCTCGTCTTTAGAATTACCCATAATTATTATGCATTTTAAATGGTATTTAACTTCGCTTTAAAGAGACCTACGCGGGAAGGGAATGGCTTGAAGACCTCTGCAGGTAATGCGTTCCAATGCTCAATCCCTCTATTAAGAAACGAGAATTTTCCCCAGTTTGTTTTTTGTGGAGGAGGCTCCATCTTGTGCTCATGATACCAGCGTCCATGATAAGAAGGTTTTTTAATCCTATCACAAATATCTGCCCAAGCTGGCTTTTCCGTATATGCATTAAAAAGTCCCCCTAGCCTTGCTATGCTTCTTCTATGTTCTAGCGATTCCCACTCTAGTTTTTTTAACATTTCTGTTACGCTCTCGGTTCTTCTAAAATCTCCTAAGACATAGCGCGCTGCAGTTCTCTGCACCATCTCAAGCTGCTTTATCTGACCCACTGAGTGAGGATCCCACACTATTGCAGCATATTCCAGAATAGGCCTAACTAACGATTTATAAGCCATTTCCTTTGTGGCGGGACTACTCCTTCCTAAGACCCTAATTATAAAATGCAGAGCTCCGTAAGCTTTGGCTACAACTCTGTCTATCTGCGGTCCCCACTGAAGGTCCTTCGTGAAAGTTACCCCTAGATACTTACACTCATCGTCCTCCGTTAGGACGCTACCCTCTAAAACGTACTCCCAGTTAAATGCACTTCTTCCTCTACAGAAACGTATTAGTTTTGTTTTTTCTGCATTTATTTTCATTTTATTTACTTCTGCCCAACGTACAAGTTCATCTAAGTTATTTTGTAATGATCCGCAATCTTCAGTACTCTCGATTAATCTGTAAATTAAACAGTCATCCGCAAATAACCTAACATTACACCCCAAAGACTCAGTTAGGTCGTTTATGAATATCAAAAACAACAACGCTCCGAGGACACTTCCCTGAGGAACGCCCGAAGTGATATCCGCATCATTCGAAAGTTCACCGCCTACTCGAACCTTTTGCTTACGTTTTGATAAAAATTCCCCAATCCATCTAACAACTCTTTTGTCCATTCCCATTCCAGATATTTTATCCATA
Source organism: Tanypteryx hageni (assembly GCA_028673005.1). Taxonomy (NCBI): domain Eukaryota; kingdom Metazoa; phylum Arthropoda; class Insecta; order Odonata; family Petaluridae; genus Tanypteryx; species Tanypteryx hageni. The sequence goes on along the minus strand of CM054113.1, from coordinate 124,602,411 downwards.
AGTAACCTATGGTTTACTCTGTCAAAGGCCTTGGAAAAATCTATGAGAATTGCATCTATCTGTTTCCCTTTATCTAGCGTCTCTGCAATATCCTGTACTAGTGCGGTCGTCTGGCTGTCACACGAGTATTCTCTACGAAAACCGTGCTGTGCTTTACTTAGCCAGTTCTTCGCCTTCCAAAATTCTCTAATATAGTGAGACAGTAAGTGCTCCATTTGCTTGCAAACTACACTTGTCAAGCTTATCGGGCGATAATTATTCAAATTGGAACGAGAACCTCCTTTATAAATAGGGACTACAATTGCGCTCTTCCACTCTTTCGGCATTTCCCCGTTATTCAACGATACTGTGAATAATACTCGCAGATACGGTACGATAGCTTCGCCCCCCAGTTCAGAACTTCTCCCAAAATTCCGTCTGGACCACAAGATTTATGCTTCTTAATGCTGAGTATGCTCTTTAAGATGTCGCTGTCTCTTATTTTTATATATTCAAACTCGTTGCTGGCTATCGAGAGCACGTTGTTGTCACTCTCGTCATTGCTAAACTGATTCGTAAACCAAACGTTAAAGGCTTCAGCTTTTGCTATGTCATCTTTGAGTACTATGCCATTTAAGTCCAAATTTACATTGTCTAACTCATCTCGGCCTTTACGTCTTCTTCGTATATATTTATGAAGATTTCCCCAACCGTTATTTATTATAGAGTTTTCTAAAAACTTATCTTTCGCTTTTTTCTTTTCTTTCAATAGGTCTCTACAGGTAGCCTTATACTTTTCTAAAAGAGGTGTTGCTCTATGCCTCTTATGATAAAGTCTCCGTGCTGTTTTCTTTAGTTTCTTAATAGAAACATTATAATATTCCGGGTCTGGATTACTGCCTAATGACTTCTTAGGAACGAATTTTTCAATTGCCTCCGATAGAATATTTTTAAAGTTAACCCATATTTGCTCAACACTGTCTCCCTTACTCGCCCATTCTGGAAATTCTCTGCGTAGATATTCTCTGAAAGCCGTTACATCCGCCTTGTGGTATAATCTAACACATATACCCGGCTCACATTTTCTATGTATTTCCCATTGAATGTCCATAATTACACCCTTATGGTCACTAATGCCCTCGAATACTTCCGTTCTTGTTACCAAATCGCTGGGTCTAACCAAGAAAACGTCTAAAATACTTTCTCCTCTCGTGGGCCCTTCCACTACCTGTGTGAGTAAAAAGTTATTAAAATTATTGGAGCCGTTTTCGAGTAAATCGGTATTAAAAAATTATCCAGTAAAAGTGCAGCCCGAATTCAGTGCTCGGAATGAGCCGGAACGCTCCGGAGCCCCGTTCCGATACGTCACACGGATCGGTGATATCGATCTGTCTCGTCAGACATTTAGTAATACCGTTCCGGAAAGATAGCTAGGTAATAAATGAACTATATATATCATTCAATACTAGATGCACCAGCACAAAGATTGCGCGGGATGTCGCCATCTATAAACACTTACTAGAAACTGTTAGAGCCGGTACAGGTCCTCTATTATGATTTTCAGACATGTCGGTATGCGAATTTCGTGTCCACTGCCTTCGGTTCCACTACCGGAACAAGCGTTCCGTTTCGTAGTATTTTCTATTTCGAGCACTGCCCGTATTGTATCTAGAAATTTCATTTTAATAAGATTTATATTCAAAATGATGCCAAGCTTAAATAGAAAATAGCATTCGTTTTTGCTTACACTGCTTAGGCTCCAGGAGCGTGAACAGACAGACGGCATTCCAAAACCCACGTTTTTGGACTCGGGGACCCATAAAACGAGTAAATTCGTCAAAATCTTCAAGTCGGATTTTTTGCGATTACAATACTTTCTCTATATACTACGTATATAAGAAAGTAAAAATCATTTCGTAATTTCATTACGTTACCTATAACGTACTTTTATTTTTCAGTTCTGCTTCAGCTCTAGAGGTAGCGGTCGCCCATATCGCCCCCTTCGCATTGAATGTTTTGGTCGTATGTCAGAGAAATCCAAGGTAGAGGTCCCACTAATGCGTCACTGAGAACCGAAACAGGAAATATTCATGAGAGCGAGGAGAAAGCAAACCTACTTAACGAACATTTTCAGAAAGCTTTTACTCTTCCTATGTATCAGTACGACTCGATGAAGGATTTGGATTTTTCGGTAGAAGACATAGGGCACCAACTTTGCTCGATTAAACAAAATAATCTAGTACACGTTATCCCCATCCATAAAGATACAAAGAGAAACCTTATAATTACAGACAGATTGGTGAATTGCAGGGTAACGTATAGATGTAGATGTAGTACAGAAAAAGCCCGTTATCTGATACTTTTACAGAAATCAGTGACACACCTTACCCGAGTCGTCATTCACTCTACGCACGTATCACGAGTGGAGCACGAACGCATCACTATCGCATTTGGTGGCGCATATTGGCTGCGATCGTCCGTCGATCGTCTCTTGTTCCACGTGCGTGCCTCTAGAGCAGGAGTTTTCAATCTTTTCTTGCTTGTAGCATTTTTTTACCGTCGCGTACCCCTTAAAGCGTTTTTAATGGTCGCGTACCTCCAAGCAGTACATTTTAAAGTGACGAAATGAATAAACCTTATATTAAGATAAATAACCCATGTTTATAACGTTAAAATTGACATATTCGGCGTTTTTTTCCCGATTTGTAAGGCTATTCTTAGTCATAACATCGCAACTTTTAATTCCGAAGTCGTGCAGGAAAGATGAAGTAAGAGGAAAATTTACAAAACGCTGGACATACCCCTAGGGAAACGCGTAGCGCCGGTTGAAAACCCCTGTTCTAGAGGGCATCGAGGGCCGCCCTAGGATTAGCGGTATCACGGAATAGTCATTATTTGTTCATTCTTTCGTTTTTCAAATTTTTTGTTATTTTATTAGCAGCAGGCTCTACCAGTTTATCCTGAAACTCATTCATAAATCACCGTCTTATGCCAAATGTCGATGAATTAGTTTCAGCAAAGCGAATGAATAAATCAGGATCGTCACAGTCCGAATACAACCGATGCATGAATTAAATATTGTAGTAGGTTTTATGTGAATCAAAATTATAATTTTCCCATTCTTTGCCGCGATTTCTAGATTTCAATTATAAGAATTTTCCGGATTTTTCTAGCCGGCTTCTGAAATTTGGGACTATAATGTTATTTGGCGACCTGTATCCTATGTTATTATGCAGAAGAAAATATAGTACAGCGAATTGCTTCAGCGACATTCGTCTGTTTGATATCGCAATACAGCCTACTTCGAAACGAGCATTCCGCATTTCCCTGTCTGATCAAATCAGTCTCCCACGCGGCCTCTTAACCTCGGACACGCAATCGCTTCGCCGCCTCGTCTCCCGACCCCTTCCTTTCATCTTTCCCTCATCTCGTCTTCACTAGCGATGGCAACCTCCCATCCTACCTCATCGCACGACTTTCTCTCTCTCGAGCGATTTGCTGCCGCTCGTCGTGTTACGCGGAGGATATCCCGCGTCCGCCGAAGGCATCTGCTCTGCGATTTTTGTCTTCCTGTGCCCTTTCCTCGCCCTGTACTTTCGGAAGAAGAGGACGCAATCGCCTCGAGTCGTTCTCTCTCTCTCTCTCTACGCTGCGTGACACGCGTGCGTGCGCTATCGTCCGATCGAAAGCCCTCGGTGGGCGTGTGAGAGCACGCGCCGCTTCTAATCGACGGGAGAAACGAATAAGGCACCATGTTTACTCTGAGAAATATTGGGACGAATGCGGAGAAAGAATGCGAGTCGAAGACGAATCGTTTGCGATGAACTGGCAGAAGCGCGAGTTTCGTCTTGAGTGATGCTGAGAATGCGTGCTCCCCGTGGGAGCCACGCCCCCCTGCGAACCCGTCCGGCGACAAACCTCGCCACTCTCCCTTCCCTCCCTCCCAACCTCTCTCTCCTATCCCTCCTCTCCCATCCCCTCTCTCACCCATCCCCTCTCTCCCCCAACCCCTCTCCCTCTACCCCCCTCTCCCTCAACCCCCCTCTCCCTCAACCCCCCTCTCCCCCTCCCCAACCTCTCTCCCTCTTCTCCTCCTTCCCCTCTCCCCTTGAACCCATCCTCTTCCGAGACGATCCGTCGTGACCCAATGGCCTCGTGGCAATTCCTCTCTACGCGTTCCGCAACTCTATGCAACTCTATGTTTCATTTTATATTTGGACTAGAGTAATTACTTGCTTTAAATGTCGACACATATCACAGGAATTGTAGGGCACACAAGGGTTTTTTTATGATAATTGCGTTTGGTATAGCAACTCCAGGCATGCACTGTCCCATGCAAAGAAATCTATTCTTTTCTATAATCTCTTTGCCCTCGTTGTTGCGGAGGAAGCAAAGAGAAATTTGTCCTCGACCCGAAAAAAACGTCTGCGATATATCTCACGAGTGGGTGCAAGTTCGAGTGTTGGGTTTAAGAGGCAATGGATTCGAAACGACGTGCGCTGAGAGTGGGAAGGAGGAGATCTGCAAAAGAGAAAATAGAAGGATTGGAGTGTGGGAGGGAGATGAGGGAAGTGGGGGAAAGAGATTAAGGGGGGAAGAAGGTGGAGAAGGGGAGAGGGGAAGGAGGGGAGGAGAAGAGATTAAGAGGGGAAGAAGGATGGGAGGAGAAGAGATTAAGAGGGGAAGAAGGAGGGGAGGAGAAGAGGTTGGGATGGAGAGGAACTGTGGAAGGAGAAGTACTGGGGATTTGAGGTGAACGGAAATTATTAGATCCTTAGAGCACCTTCTTATTAACATAAACTTTGCTTGTCCCAAGGTACACCAAAGAAATGAGAACTGAGTGCAACTGAGCATTTATTTTGAGCTTTTCATGCTGGGACGGATTACAGATATTCTGATTCGTAAATTCATTCCGTGGGGATGCATTTCGCGAAATGATCAATTTTAATGCTGACTTGTGATTGAGGTTTTCCTTGTCTCTGATGAAGGCAGCGAATAGGTCAAATCGTTTGGAAAAAAATTTGTGTTTTATATGTTGCGGTTGCATAATTTACGAATGTATTAATTAGAGGCTTGGTCGCTAATACATTACATTCTACATATTACCATGCGATTCACCAATCTGGTAGAGGGCAGAGGGTGCATGCGCCGAGGCCTACCTTACAGTTATTACTCACGGATTTGACTTTCCTTCTATATTCTCGTAATGTTCTCGGAATGAATGAGCCTCTATAACGTTCCATCCTACAATCGATCTCTCGTAACCTATCGCCATGATCGTTTCTACCTATGTACGTTGGAACCTAATATTTTCCCAATACATCCTCTGCTAGACATTCTGACCTTTATTTCTCTAGGAGTCTTAACCTTGAACACTCTCTACGGTCTTTCAGAGATCTCCATTTTACGTCCTTCAGTAATGATGTGACACTTTCGTATATTGTTGCAGTCTAACTAGTAAAAAATAACACGCTTCACGTACTTCCCATGCTCTATTCCGCACTATTCTGCCTATGAACGCAAGTTTCTCGTTAACTGGGCCTATAACACGACGAATGTGCATGTCCCACGAAATATCTCAACAAATGGTTACTCCTAAATATTTTACATACTCGGCTGCTTGAATATTTATTCCATCTATTTTATACTCGAAACCTACTTCTATGTGCTTACGTTTCCAGAACGTAACTGCGGCACATTTAGTGTAATTAATTTCAATTTGCCATTCCCTACACCACGCAGAAATGGCTTTTCAATATCCCTGCAGCGACTGATGCTCATCTCGATTGAATATCTCCTTATATATGACGTTATAATCTGCAAAAAGTCTAATTTTCGTATTTACTACCAAATAAATATCATTTACATAAATTAAGAAAAGTTGAGGGCACAATGAACTTCCATATATATAAGCGACTTGAACGGGGGATGGGTGCATTTCATCGATTGTCACTATCTGTTCTCTATTCCAGTTGGAATCCGGCCCGCAAAACCTTGGTCACATTTTTCCTTTCGTATTTCATCATATTTTATATATATTTCTATAAATGAAATTCATCCATAAAATATCGTCTTTATGCATAACTAACTTTTTAAAATTGTGGCTAAAAATGACAGAAATACTACTAAGTTTGTAGAATTATTGAAAATGAAATCATTGACTCAATTACAAGGGGCGGAGACATTTCGTACGCTATCTCGCGCTGAGATCTGTGTAGTGGAAAGAGCGAGGCGGCTGGGAATCCCCAATATTTAGGAGGGTGAGTATCCTTGATAGAGATTTCACCGTTTAGTGAGAGCAGGCGGCTGGGAATCCCCTATGTTTAGGAGGGTGAGTATCGAAAGATCTGATGCTTTCCTGGCGAATCGATGAGGTGAAGAGTTCGCAGGTTTCCAGCCAGGTGAATATGTTGTCAACATATTCACCTGGCTGGAAACCCGGGAACTCTTCACCTCAGGGTGAGTATCCTTGATAGGGATTTCACTGTTTCGTGAGAGAATAAATCTTACGATTAGTGATAATGAAGTCCTAGTGAAGACTAGTATCATGCTCACATAAACTCCCTCTTTAATAGTATTTTTTGTTTATAGGTATCGGTTTATTTTAAAATTTAAGTAACCCTAAAGCTGAAAATGGCCTGTTCAAATAAACGAAAAGTGGATAGTGAAAATCGTGTTTTCAACGATAAGTGGCGTGTGGATTACTTCTGCATCCAGAGCAATAATTGTATTGTGTGCCTAACATGTAATGAAAGAATTTCTGTGTTTAAAAAGTATAGCATCCGATAACATTACGAAAGTAAACATGGAAATGTACTCAAATGTAACTGGAAAACTGCGTGAAGAGAAACTTGCATGCCTAAAAAGGATGCTGTCTGATCAGCAAAACATTTTCAAAAGAGTGCAGATGGAAAATGTTGCTGCATTAAATCAAGCTATAAGGTGCACTTTTTCTTGAAGAAAAAGGTAAACCATTTTCTGATGGAGAATTCATAAAGAAGTGCGTTCTATCAATAGTAGAGGAAATTTGTCCTGAAAAAAGCAACTGTTTGATAACGTAAGTTTGTCAGCAAATACCACTATGTGAAGAATCGACGATATTGTACAAGATTTAAATCAGCAAACACTTATCAAAGCCACTGATTTTGAATATTTCTCCCTTACTCTTGATGAGAGCACTGATATTGGTGACACCAGTCAGTTGCTTATTTTTATTAGAGGAAGGAAGTTTGAAGTTACAGAGGAGTTGGCCGATCTGCACAGTTTGAAGGGTACCACTACTGGAGAAAATATTTACTTGAAGGTATGTGAAACAATATCTAGGCTGAAATTAAACTGGCAACACTTAGGGAGCGTAACTACCGATGGCGCAAAGAATATGACCGGAAAAAGTACAGGTTTAGTCGAGAAAATAAATAGCAAATTAGAAATATTAAATGCTAAGAAACCTTTTGTCTTACACTGCATTATACACCAGCAGGCTCTTTGCTCCAAGGCTGTTGAGTATGATAACATTATGAAAGTGGTAGTTTCCACAGTAAATTTATTCGTTCTCATGCTTCAAATCACAGGCAATTAAAATAATTTTTAGAGGAGATAGAAACAATGTCAAGATGTCATTTATCACTCTGAATCATGGTTAAGTCGTGGGAAAGTTCTCAAAAGGTTTTTTGATCTTCGTTCCGAAATAGATCTATTCATGATCGAAAAAGGTCGTCCAGTAAAAGAGATTTCGGAAGAAAAGTTGACCTGGATGTTGGCCTGCGTAGTTGATATAACAGAGCATATTAACCCGGTAGCAGGCGCGCGGGGTGACTGAATCACCCCACCCATGTTTAACTACACTTACCCACTCCATAAGATAATCAGTACCTTTCTTCCGAACTCTCTTGAGCATATTTATATCACTTTTACGTTTCAGTAGCATTTAGTCCGTGAAACCATTTAAAAAAAAAAAGCTTTCTGGTGTGACTCAGTCACCCCGCGCCTTTCCACGTTACATTTCTTATTGCGAGTCACGGTAAGCTTTTTATTCTATATCTGGCTGTAATTGTCATAAATCGATGAAATCTCTTTACAAATGACCAATTTAATGTTTCTATCCTCTCATTACGTTTTATTAGGCAGGTAAACGTTTCGATTTACATCGCGACTTGGGGAAAATCCGTGAAATTCTTCTCAATAGTTACGTAATATTTCTATCAAATAACCAAAATATATGGCTCAAAAGAAGTATTTTATTAAAAAAAAACTTGGACAGGCCTTAGCAAAACCAGCAGTCATTTCTCGGTTGCAACAGAAAATCTTACCAAAGCAACAAGGGAATTGGGCCAAAAATTTATACCGCCTAGAAAAGAAAATGTTTCTGGAGAGCCCGGTCCATCTAGGCCTGCGAAATTATGCTGTGTCGTATGCTCAAGAAATCAAGACACAAAAACAACTTCGCCCTGTTCTAAATGTGCGAGGTCGATTTGTATGAAACATGAAATACGTATGTTAGTACTACCTTGGCAGCGAATAACACAACGAGAAGTGAACTTAGATAATCCTTAGTATTATTATCATCTTATTCATAATATTATGTTAAAACAATAGGTTATCATAATTACTATTATCTAAGTCTAATTATTATTATTATGCACAAGTATTGTTATTATTATACAAGTTATTTTGTATTCATGTTAGCTAACCAGGAGTTTTGAACAATAAAGATATATTTAACAAACAGGTAAATTATATGGGTTTAAAACAAATTTGAATTTTCCAAAGTATTTCCTTACTAATCTAAGAATACAAAAAATAAAGAAAAAAATCATGAATGATTATGCTGGAAAATGTCATTTAAAATGGGGTGACTCAGTCATCTCGCGCGACCGTCTGTTTTCCAGAATTGAGCGCGCCTTCTGCCGGGTTCATAATCTTAATTTAAGGCTTCAAGGTAAAGGGAAACTAATATGCGAGCTGTTTAGTGATATCAAGAGATTTCAAAATAAGTGACGACTTTTTCGCTCTCACATAAACGTGTAAAATTTGGTTCACTTTAGTGCTTGTGATGAGATAAAGACGCTGAAAACAATGATAGTCGAATTTCCAAAATATTTCGCACTAGAAATAATAAAATCACTGGATGAACAATTTACTCTCAGGTTTCGCGACTTCCACAATAATTCTGCGGAAATAAGACTTTTTGCAAATCCTTTTTCATCAGAAATAGGCACTTCACCGGAACATTTGCAAATGGAACTGATTGAGTTGCAATCAAACGAGATGTTACACGACAAGTTCAAGGAAAGTGATATAGTGAAATTCTACACGTCTTCCAGATAATCAGTTTCCCGATATAATGAAGTTCGCTCGTAGAAGGATCACTTTATTTGCGAGCACATAGATTTGTGAGCAAACATTTTCAAAAATTAAATATACTAAATCGAAGCTTCGGTCAAAACTGACCTACAAAATATTCTCCGTGTTGGAACTACGAATTTGCAGCCAGATCTGGATAGTTCAGTATCTGGGAAGCAGGCTCAGGTGTCTCACTAACGAGTTCCTCGTCATCCGGCCCGTGAAGGTCAGAGTAATTCTTAATTCTCATCAAAAAGGTTAGCGACCCCTGCGCTAAGAGATGAACGAGCATCTAAATAACGCATTACAGATCTAAAGATAATATGCTCGAGTATTTTGCACGACAATGACGTTAACGGAACCGGCCTGCAATTATCAGGAATCTCTTTGTCACCCCATTTATGGATGGGTTAACATGTGTTAACTTTCAGTCTTTAGGAACGACACCATGCGCAATGGATTTCTCGATTGCTCTTTTGAGATACGCTGCAATTTCAGAAGCTAACTCTTTTAGTACTCGCGCCTCTTTGTATAGCTGCTTTATCGTTGTCCTCCGTACACCGTGGCTATCGAAGTTTTATTAATTACGCGGGAGTGGATTTTACTTTGACGTCTAAGAGCGCTTCTATCTTCTTGATTCTGTTATCATCTAGGTTCTACATTATCACGCTTTAGTTTACTTTAAAAAAAACTATCTGTACACTCTTCCATCATACCTCTAAATGTGCACCAAGATACTTCTGTGCCCGCACTATCAGTCGCCACGCGAAAATTCATATATTCATTACGTAGAAAAGATCAAAAACTTGGGAAATCGGCTTTGGCGAACAAATAAATCTTCCTCTTAGGCTCTGTTTCTCAATTTTTAATTTAAACTCGGCATAAACTGCCTTATGATCGCTTATTCCCTCAATTATAGACACCTTATTCATATGCTGTGGGTTGTTTATAGATAATAAATCTAATATATTTTTAGACCTCGTAGGAAATCTCGCTAATTGACCAAAGGAGTGTTTACCAATAGTTTCAATTAAAGTTTCGCATGGCTCACGTTCTCTGACACCGTGATAAAAGCAATTATGATTCCAATCAATGGAAGGAAGACTGAAATCGCCCCCTATAATAATGGTTCTCTCTTTATTAATATAACTTAGCGCCGACACTTGTAATTCGAGGAGATGAAGAATTTCTGCGCTTTCATTAGGAGGCCTGTGAAAGGCGCATATATTTACAATTTTAGAGCTGCCTCCCTTCACACTACACCAAACACTTTCAATGTCATCATCGCTAATCTGTATTGGAGAACTTAAGTATTTATTGCTAACTGCTATCAGGGCTGTCTTTACGGGAGGGCTGGGAGGGCAGTCGCCCAGGGCACCGCATCTATGTGCCTACGCGCTTGAAGTTAGCTTACGAACTACTCTTACTAGTGTTAGTAAATAGACCTAACGAGCGTGGAACGCGAAAAAATTGCTCTAAATAAGAAAGATATACTTATATACTGCCTCGCCGTGGGCCCCGCAGATCCTAGAGACGGCCCTGAGTGCTATGAAGACTCCTCTCGATCAAATACATCGATCTTTCCTAAAAACGCTATAGTCGATATGAAATATCTATTTGCTAGTTACATCTATAGTTATATTCTCTGTTAGCAAACTTTCTTTATCTATCACTACGTCAGCTTGTACACTTCGGATAAGTTGATCAAATTCGTCTTCCTTTTTACTAATGTTATCACAGTCAACGGTAATTATTTATTAATTTATCTCTAATACAACCCAACGATACCTCGAGCTCTCCCGTATTATTACTTTGAATTGCCTTCTTATCTTTCGAATTACGTGCATATTCCTTACGATTGGAGTATATTCTACCGTCATATAATCTTGCGTTATTATTATTCTCTTCGGACGTATCGATTATCCCCCAACCTAAAACTGAACTTCACTCTGCCCTATTGCCTAAAAAATCCCCACTGTGCTCAAGGATCCTACGCGCTACTCTCTGAGCCGATTTGGTCGTGTAGTGTACAGATCTATTGAAAACTTATGGCACCTAAATGCGCGAAGAGTCACGTGATGTAGGGGAGGTGGCTGTGGAGAGGGAAAGCTTAAGGGGAAGGTGGTTGTGGAGAATGACTGATTACCCCATGCGTAAATACCCTCACCCCCGCGTAGCTCGCTTTCGAGAATGGACTCTTCCACGCTGACTTCGTGTTTGTGCGCAGGTGCCATAAGCTTTCAATAGATCTTGTACACCAGGGTAATGCAGATGGACAGACGATAGCGTGTTTTTGTAGATATCCTTGATCAAAGTCATATAAGTTTCGTCAATACCTTCATTTAACACCGACGAAGTTCTGATAGAGTTTAATGCTTTCCTGTAGTCAATGAAGCACATACGGAAGGGTAACTTGTACTCATTAGTCCAACTGATTGTCTCCCTGACGACTTGACTCTGGGTTATTCCTCTTCCTTATGCAAAACGTAACAGTCTTGGAGAGGATCTTGTTCATACAGTTACCGTTGCCTTGAATATTTCTGCTGTGATATCGTTTTCAGATGCTTTATCATTCTTCGTGCATTTGATGATGTCTCACCTCTTCTGGAATAATATCTGGAACCTCTTTGATGGGCACATTTCCTTCTTCATGTATTTCCATATTGGTTAATGGATCTTTATAATGTTTTGTGTAGAATTCTTCTACACGTTTTATAATTAACTTCCTTCTATGGGTAATCTAACCATCTTCTAGCATCATTGGCACCAGCTGTCTCTTGCCAATCAAGAGATGTTACTTCATTTTTATGACTTCAATTGTTTTCAATAATTAAAGATGAAATTATTCTTTTCGCTCTTCTAGCACTTGTGCGTTGATGATAGGCTTAGGCTTTCTTACAAGCTTTCGTATTTCCAACTTACAATTGAATTTTCTCCTACACTGTACCAATCGATGGTCGCTTCCAGTTTTAAACTGGTTGAGGACAGAACAGTTTTTAACCGCATGCTTTTTATTGACTAATTTGTAGTCAATTTCATTTTTGATGCCATCGGGTCATTTCCAGGTCTACTTTCTGTTGAATTTCTTTTCAAAGAAGGTCTACAAGTCGGTCTCCTCGTTTATTTCTGTCTCCATAATGCCATTACCCAACTGCGCTGCCATCATCCTTTTGCGCTCCTACCTTCGCGTTTAGAGCAGAAATTGCCCAGAAAGTCTATCTGATAGATGGATCAACGAACTCGGTCCTAATTTTTATTCGTTCATTTTTTAATTTCCCAAATACTATGTATGCAGAGGTATTATTGTCTTATTTATAACATTATACGCAACTTGTGTATATAATTTTATTTTTCTTTCCGTTTCGTTTCGTTGTTATATATAATTGGAATCCAAACGGAACAATCTATCTTTTTTTAATTTTTGAATCGGGAATTTTTATCCACAAAACTATAAGTTGTAATGACGTTCACTTGCAAATTTTCTGTGGAAAATTTCGTGAACATTCGCCGTGATATGACATTTATTGTAAATGATTATCTCGGTTTTAAGAGGATTGTTTTCGTTGACAATAATTAAAAGCCACACAACAAATTTTAGTAAGTTCGACGAGAATAAGGCATTCTTGCTTGATTTTCTCAAAAAAGACAAAAATATTTTATTTGATTAGTTCTACAAATTTTATTTGAAAATGTTTTTGATATGACTAATGTTTTACGAGATATTAAGGAAAGTTGTTTTTTTGTAAAGTTGCACCTCTGATTTGATTGCGGAAACCATTTACCGTATTTCTCGGCACATAAGACGCACTTTTTTTTTCAAGATAAATGACCCCCAAAATCAGCCTGCGTCTTATACGCCGAAGTTAAGATTATTACTGTTCTCAATACTGACACTAATAAGCACACTCATCCCCAAAATGGCAGTCATTCGTCGCAAAAACAATAAAATATACATTATTAATAATTAATAGTAAAAAATGTATTAATATATCCAGTAATACCTTATGCAACGTGAATTCCGAGGACGCACTTTCATTATCTATATTCTATATCCATATATTTAAACGCCGACATGCGAGCGTTGTCCGCAAAACTTCTCCTAGGATTCTCAACGGATCGGGTCAGTTCAGGTGTCATTCGACGCCTATTCACGACGCGGATTGCACAATTGGTCACACGAACAGCGCTACTATCGCCGAGTTGGCCGGCCGGCCGCCTTAGTGCAGCGCACCTATTGACTGTTACACCTTTTCATTTTGCTATATCTCAGCTATAACTCAGTTTTAGTCATTCCGAAAAAGCTACGGGGATTACCGCCCATATCAGGACGTCGCCGCCGTGGACAAAATACAGCGGCACATCGAGATAATCGTGCAAATCAAGAACTGTTGGAAACGGAACGCTGCCTTCTGCTCCAGAGTATGGTCTTGACACTGTCGCTATTCCCGACACACTGCAGTGCAGCAGCAACGTCATCGACTATGTCTACGGAGATGTCCAAAGCACTTTGCTTAGCGATGATGTTACAGATCGCGCAATACTTGCACCGCGAAACGAACATTGTTCCAAGATCAACAACGAAGTTCTTAGCCGTATTCCAGGAGATCTGCGAACATACTTGAGCACGGATTCAATCGCAACAGACGACATAAAGGGCTCGTGCATACGGGGATAATAGAGAGGGCAGTCAAGTACATAGGCAAGTTAGCTAGTCCGATTTTTTGTAAGACAGTGGCGTAAGTAAGTGCTGTCCAGACGAGGAAAAGTATTTTTTAGACAGTTCAGTAGTCACCATAAATCGCTGTCATAAGAAACGAGTGATTAGAAATGTTTCTAAATTATTGTATGCTGAGATTTTGGAGATATTTGAGGATGAGACTGGCGAGAGAAAAAGAAAGACCTGGATTAGGAAATGGAAGGCAAGAAGAAATACGCACGGAGGTTCTGCTTTGCTTATGAGAGAACTTTATTTGGAAGTGAAGTTGATAGTCTTAAGCGTAAATTTGTTGAACGATTCCATAATTATAAATCAGAGAAACGGAAGATCAACGTATTGATTTATTAGGAAGACTCAGCTGAGTAGAGATTGTGCTGGAGGATGCCACGAAAAAGTTTTGATACCCTACTAAATTTAATTACTCCTGAAATTCAACGTCCAGACACTGTAATAAGAGAGGGCATACCAGCAAGAATTAAATTGGAAGGGACGTTGTCATACTTAGCTGCTGGAAATATTTACGGAAGTCTACAACATTCTTTTTGAGTTTCAAAATCGTCTACTTCGAGATTCGTACCTCTCGTTGCCATGGTAGACAAAATTTGCCATTGTTTTAAATTTTAAAAATTCCCATTTTTGCAGTTAAAATAAAATATTTCGACTAATTCAGCATGGATTCGTATTCTCTTTTCAACAAATATTATTGTCATTTTTTCCGTATTATAATTAAAGTTCTTAGTTAGTTCCTTAATTTTAAGTAATTTTAAAATGCAATTAAAAAGGTCTTGAATCACAGTCAATGCTTTTCTTATGGTGTATTGAAATAGAAGTTTTGGGTCCAAAAAGTTCCCTTAAAATGGAAAATGTTGGGATTTTCGATTTTTCTAACAGTCTAGGTGAGGTTCGCAACATACCTGCGAAAACCGCATGTTTCTATGTTTCAAATAACTTTTAAAATTATCGCGTTAGAATAACAGGGTGGACGCACGAAAAACTCGCACGGACCCCACTGTCTTCAGCATTGGGCTGGCCTTTGTCGACGAGTTCCAACGAGGAAATTAAAGGAGCCAGTGACGTGCTAGCACAAAATTTAGTGGTGGGGGGAGGCAAGTCGCCAGAAAAATAGAACTGCTTCCTATTCTCTTGCCTGTATTCCCAACTATTCCCACTACTGGATTTGCTTCTGGATTCAAGGAAAGTTGTTGTCTACACGGGGATAGTAGCCAGAAGCAAGTGACTTTCCTACTTGACTGCCCTCTCTACTATCCCCGTGTGCACGAGCCTTAACGAGCAGTTTCAGTTTCCCGTCGAGTTCTTGAACAGCCTCGAAGTCAATGGACTACCGCCTCATAGGCTTCATCTCAAAGTAATGCATTCGTTTTACTTATGCGAAGCATGAACACGGCTGGAGGACTGATAAACGGGACAAGGATACGTGTCAAAAACAGATACGCCAACAGCATTGACTGTGAGGTGTTAACTGGCTCATCAAAAGGAGATCGTGTACTGATTCCACGCGTAAAACTGACTCCTTCTGATACTGTTTTACCGTTCAAGATGCACCGTCTGCAGTTTCCATTGACAATGGCCTTTGCGATGACAATTAACAAGAGTCAAGGGCAAACACTGTCACAAGTCGCTATATATTTACGTAAACCAGTTTTCAGTCATGGCCAACTCAAGTCGCAGGCAATATTACCAGATCGTAATATTATAATCACGAGAAATTTGGTTTTTAATGAGGTGCTGTAATTTATCTTCATAAATCAATAAATGCGTATTAATTAAACACAAATGAGTATTAATTAAACACATTGATCGCGAATTTTTCGCGGGTACAACTAGTTACGCTTTAATACATGTCCGCTCACCGTGATTACAATTTAGGCGCGTTTGCGATGCTTTAGTTTCTTATGAGCCAGTTGAATAGCGCGATTAACGCCACGGAACAGTAGAATTCGTGTAGATGCCATAAATATTTTATACATAACTAGGACAAATAACGCTACGTGTATTGAGATCGCAATGGCTACAAAAGTGAAAAGATATGGCTACGCTATTAGTTATAAGCTTCAGGCGATTCAATACGCAAGAACGCACGGAAACCAATTTTTTTTATAGCAGCAGCACGTCACTTCGGTACACCTTCCACAGAAAAAATGATTTGTGAAAGGAGAAAACGAGGAAAAACTGAAGCTAATGGGATAAGAGAAACATAATCTTTATAAGGTTGGTCTTAAATGGCCACAACTTGAGGAAGAAGTGATGGGTAGTACGCCAGAGGAAAGTTGGTATTGCTGTTAACTATCAAAATCGTTATGTACGAGGCAAAAAGAGTTGCAGAAGAAAAAGGACTATAAAAAATAGTTGAGCGTACATATCGTTATTACATATGCATTCCATTTATTATTTCTTCCATTATATTAAAATATCATCTTGAACTTAAGTTTAAGTAAGTACTATCGGTAAAGGGTATCTATACGTGCGACGTGTGCGGCGCACTCCGTCAGGTTTAATTAATGCGACTGCCGGGTTAACGCAGCCCACATTTAGCTATACAAGTCTCGAAGCAATTATTTATGGTTTATACTATCCCTATTTACATGTTTTACGAATGAAGTTTATCACGCCGGAATATTTTCTGTAAATGTTGCCGGATTCGGACTTAATCACGGCTGACGACGACGTGGCTCTTCGTAAACGCCTTTGTGAACCAAATTACTTTTTATCATGAAAAATCTTCTAAAAAACCGAGGGGCGTCTTATACCTCGGTGCGTCTTATATACCGCGAATACTGTATGTTGTTTTCTTATTGCCTTTTCCCATAAGTCCTAAATACCAAATTTAATGAAAATCCGTTTCGTAGAAGTTATGATCGAATATTCGTGCGGACGGACGGACAGACTAATAGGCGCTCATGCTGGAAGCGAAACGCGCCTAAAAACGCGTGTTTTCTCATACTGGAAACTTTTTTGCGTTAATTCGTCACGGATTCGGATTCTCTCTCTTCAAAAATAAAATTTGTTCTTTCGTACCATGCTTCTAAATAATTTTAAAACTAAAATGATTATTATGCTACACTCATACCATTGTTAACCAAATTGAGAAAATAAACCCTCCTGGAATCGAACCTATGATCTTATGATAGACGATGATATGACTAAAAAGATGTAAGAGATAAATCCCAGTACACTGCAAAAAAATTCGTCGATATCGTACTTCTCGAGTTATTGAGAAAATAAACCCTCCTGGAATCGAACCTATGATCTTATGATAGACGATGATATGACTAAAAAGATGTAAGAGATAAATCCCAGTACACTGCAAAAAAATTCGTCGATATCGTACTTCTCGAGTTATTCAGCGTGACTCACAAAGAGACAAATCATGATTTCAATATACTGTAACGCAATCTTCTTATTTACTTTCTTCATAGTATAGGAGGTGTTGAATTCGTTTTAATAAATGGAATTCGAAATTTCAGCTAAAATAGACGTTTTGAGATCCCCAGAGTTCCTTTTTTCGATGATTTCTGATTGTGATGTGTGTGTTTTTACTTATTTTTTTTAATATCTCCTTTTGGACTTAATTTATGTAAATATTTTCAATTATCATAGTTTTAGGCAATACAATTTGCTACATGTTTAGCTTGAAACATTTTTTTCTTAAAACAGATTGTTTAAGATATACATATTTTGATTATTTGTCTGAATTTGTTAAACGCGTTAAATATAATTTTCTGCATGTTTTGTTTGAAATATTTTAAAGAGATATTTCTATTATTTAATTGAGTTTGTTAAATGCTACGCTACGTTACACCTCTGCTTCCGTTGCTATGATAAAATTTTCTTATCGCTGATAACGTTGGCAAAGTTAATTTTAATTGCTGTCAAAATTACAGAATTCTACTTGCAGTGATATTTTGTAAACAAATTTTCTCTCCAATATTGGCAGCAATCCCATCTCCGCAAAAGATTATTTTAATCGCGCATCGATATTTTGTTATCCAAAACAACAAATAACAATATTGTTTTTCGCGGTATAACTCCGGCGTTTCTACTGGTAACTATAATAGTATGATTACAGATAAATTTGCTTCTGCCTTAAATTAAAAAATAAAACTTATATTTTGGAAATGTCCTACTTAACCCATTAAATGTCCTATTTATACCATGGAAATAACAAACTCAACCATCATGAAAAGTTGGTAACCCTTATTCATCGCATGACCCGAGCGGTGGAACTATACTACCGCAGAGATCGCGACCGCGTGCCAAGGGTGGAGGCGATAGATTTAGGAGCCCATATCTATATCTGTGTAGTTTATTAACCATAACGACTTATGAAGGGGCCCATAATTACCTTCGCCCGAAGGCCGAAAGTTTGTAGCTACGCTGATGCATGACCTCCTAACATAATATAACACTCACACAGCATTACTTAAGCATTACGTTTTTTCACTAGAAAAATCTGGAGCATATCAACCATAAATTTTACATTATAAGAAGGCTAGCAGTTAAAAGAAAAATTTAATGTCGTCTCTTCTGCAAATTTAAACAAAAAGGATTTGATTAAAATATGCATTAAATTTTCGTGATGATTAATTTTTCCTCTCCGATCTTTGCTTTGTCAACGAGTTACAAGTAGTTGAGGTCTCATTTGAAATCGACAACAAGGAATTTAAATCAATGTCGGGCATTCTATAATATTTTAAATTACAAAAAACGCTTAAAATACATGCAACACATGACATTTTCGACCCTATTGCTTTTGCTAGACTTTTCTTTGTGGTTTAACTAAGATTTCTGTTATCCTTTTCCATAAACTATTATGAGCAGGCAACTAAAATTAAATTTAGCCATTCTCTTGATTTAAAGGCTATATTTAAGCAATACAGATCATTAAGATCTGACAAATCGCGAATGACTCGTGCTTCCAAGTTTCAAATATCCCGCGCTTACCTCTCACATCGGTATAAAGTTAGTTTGCTGTACAAAGGCAGATTTGCCCATTTTAAGTTAGTGCTTTATAGACTTCGCGTTTCATTATCTCATCCAACTTACATGTATTTAGTTCAAATAAACTTGCCGACCCAAAATACTATCCGTAATAACCTACTTTCTCATATCTAATGTCATGCGGTTTGAAGACTCGCCGCTGCAAATAATTAGGCTACGCTAGTTCAAGTGAAAGCGCTCTGATTCTGTCATTCTCTCACTTAGATGAAATCTATTCCATCGAACGTGTAAAAAACCATTGCATAACTGAAGAACGCATTGTTGAGATAGTGATGATTTTTCATAAATAGCATTCGTAGTGTCAAATCAAAATGAAAATATAAATACGCACTAAATGCTTTTCGTCAAATTCGCCGTAGTATAATCGTATACTAATGTATTTGTTTTGAAATTAGGAAATTATTTATCCTTATATTGTCGTAGCCCTACATTTTTTGATCCGTTCTAAACATATTCATTTCGTTTTTCCTATTCTATACTCTCCTTACAAACGAAATTTCTTTTAATGCTGTTCAGCCAATACCTTTCAAATTCATAGTTACAGAAAAATTCTAACCTTGATATTGTGGTAGTCCTGTTTAGTCGACCCGGTTGAAATATTTTGATTATATATTTATATGAAGACTAAATATACTATATTTGATTTAAATTCATTCGGTCAATTCTCTAGAAATACGTATAAAAGAAATATTATTTAATTTGTTTATTGTTGTAGCCCTGCTTCTTAGCTACGCTTTAAATATCTTGATTTCATTATGATATGTTGTGCAAATCTTATATACAAAATTTAATTGAAATCCGTTCAACCAATTCCTTCCAAATCCTTAATGACTGAAAGAGTTTAATTTTTACTTTCTCCATATACGTAGAATAGGGAAAAGTATTGTTTTCATGAAAAAAATCGACTTCGAGATTTCAACGGAAATACGTTTTGAGGTCCCCTGAACACGTTTTGACCATTTTCTCGATGATGTGTGTGTGTGTAATAGCTTTTTGTGGGTGCTCTAACTCAAAAACTATTAATCAGGTCAACGCGAAATTTTATATTTAACATTTTTATAAAAGTCACAAGATGATTAGTTTTTTGTAAAAATCGGTCGACCGGAAGTGGGTGTTTACTCTTGTCACATCCGTTGTTTTGAAATATTTGCTTTAGTATTTGATAAATGTAAAAATGTATTGGAATAAAAGTTATAGGAAATTTAATTTCCTACAACCTTTGCTTGAAATATTTTTCCATATAATGTATTGTTTAAGAGATATCTTATTTTTTTGCTGCCACCACCACGCCCCCTACCGAGCACAATTGTTAACAATTGACGCTTAGTTACGTCTTAGTTACGCTCCTTTTTCTTTTCTTAATTCTTGGAGCTTTGTGGCTATATCCAATATCAGAAGGCTAAGGTTTGAGTTTATTTCTGTTCTTTGTAAAGTCTTAAAATTTTCTCGCAGTTTCTTAAAATATTTATTATCATTTAACCTATTTGGAATTTTTAGAGATATTACAGATATGGAGAAAGTCATGTGGTGGCCACATCAGATTTTTAATTGTGGAACCTGTTTGAATCTTTCGGTATAAATATGCTAATATGGTTTTGTATATAAGTGTATAAGTATAAAATTTTAGCTAGTTGGTATCTTCTTGACTTAACTACTGTATGCATGTACATACTTTTTAATATTAGTTTTCTTTGCATTTGTATTGTATTTATATTTATAAGTAGTTATATTTTCTTTTAGTTCATAATCAAATCATAATTACCGTAAGGTGTTTAAAATCATGTAAATGTAAGAAATAAAATCCCATTGTAATTGAGCACTTTCTGACCGGCTGGAAACGTGGGTGTTACCACGACGGGCGGCCTATATATGTGGTAAAACTATTTACCAAACCTAATAAAAGAGAGAGAGAGAAAGGTTAAAATTGATGTGGACAGTTCAACACAAATACGAGTAAAAACATTTTTTTATTCCTTGTATTGTAAACATCTTTATTTTGTTATTTTGTTTCACGCCTACTTCATACAAAATTTAGTTGAAATCGGTTTGGAAAATTCCTTCCAATTTCATAATTACCGAAAAGTTTAACTTTGCAATTGTGGCTCCCCTGCTAAGTCGATCCGGTCCAAATATGTCATTTTGGTAATTAATATATGTGCATATTCTATGTACTAAATTTAGTTGAACTCGGTTCATTCATGAAGAAGATGTTAGGGACACACACACACGGACACCCGTGCAATCTCATAAGACTACTTTCCATTTTTTGGCTAATGAATTCCACATAACTCAATGAACCAAAAAGTAAAAATAATTATGGGCATATAAAAGTTGTGGCAATGAAATACTAAATATAATAAATAATTCTGTTAGAATTTGGTTATATAAATAAATTTAATAATCGCAACATATTTCATACGCTACGAATAACGCCAGGTAAACGCTAGAATTATTTCAAATTCTACGAATATCACCAGGTACAATAAACAGTCTTCGGGAAAAAACCTCTGAAAAAGAAACGCAAAATCTCGTTTTCGAAAACTCATCAACACAATATCAATGAGTAATTGAATATTTATTTTAGTTACCGTTATTATTTATCATAATCAATGTATTGTTTAAACTTCAAAATAGCGTCGAAACTTCTTCAATATGAGGAAAGATAATCCAAGTCAATCACACGCAATTAAACGAAGCCGGCAACAATGCAAAACACCTTAACTACGAAAGATTTTCTTCTAAAAATACGACAAATTGTGGAGTTAAAAACTCATTTATTTTGACAAGCATGAGAAAACCGATGGCAGAAAAACGAGATTTTGTTCTTTTAAGAGTTCTTTGTTTCAAGTCTCAAATTTCTACGATAGTTCTACGTAATATTAAAATACAAATTATCGATACGTTGCACCCGTACCCGTGTTAATCAAATGCATAAAATAAACGCTCCTGGAATCGAATCCATGATATTATGATAGATGATGACATCTTTATCGTGTGCGAGAGTTAGATCTCAGTATATTGTGAAAAAAATAGTCGAAATCGTACGTTCCGTTCTCTAGTTATTTGTGTTAAATCCTGACTCGCCACCAGAGGCGCCAATACTCGAGCGTCATATTTGTAGTTACAACTGGCTATTATATAGGATGCGGATTACGCCTATACTCTCTTTAGACTATTTCTACATAGTGTGATAGGTAAAAATCGAATACAATTTTAACGGTATCTTTCTCTTAATTTCATCTTCACTTCAAAGATTCCAGTGAAAATACGTTTAACACACAGGGACCGCTTTGAGCTTTAAGGAAACGAATCTTCCACGAAGGCGCCCTAAGAAGCTTCAAATGTCACATACTAATGTATGTTCCCAGCTGATTCACCTCTTGCCTACGCGCAATGGGTATCTAAGAGGTAGTGTAATGAATAGCTGGATAGCAAGGGAGAAGGGAAACCCGGTGCCGGCATTAACCTACTCTTAACGAAGAACACCAATGGGGCCAACGGCTTAACGTCCGTTCCGAAGGACGGGACACTGAATTTGCGCGGTCTCCCCAAACCACACAAACGGGGCTGGGCGACCATAGAAAAAATTCTAGTTGTGCAGGACAACGTTGTGCTCAAACTATATGTTAGCGAGTTTTATTTTATAAACGCACTAATAATTTCTCTCCTTCTGACCGCCTGCCCGTCTGTGCAATGAATTAAATTAAAATAATAAATAAACAGCAAGAGGTAAAGACTGAAATTTGCAGTGTATGTGTTCTAGGATGTCATTTATTACGATGCCAAAGAATTTATTGGAGAAATCGGTGGGTGGCGGGTGGTGCCTCCAAAATTTTCAAATTAAGATTCTGAGCAGATTGTCATAGATAGAAAGTAAAATTTGTTCACTATTTGTGTGACCTTCAATGCCAACATGAGATCGGCAAAATAAATGTTTTTGAAAAAACGGTGGACGGAAGGTGATGCATTCAAAATTTTGAAATTAAGATTCTGTGCAAATGTTTATAAAGAGAAAGAGAAACATTTTAAATTAATTATTGGATAAATTACTTGTCATATAATTATATTTCTAAATTTATAAAGAATTTTAATCTTGCAATCTCTATATCTTCTCTGCATAAATATTTTGAAGAGTGTGTTTGTTCCGTATAAAGTCATACCTACCTAAGGTCAGGGTTGGACTGGAAAGCAATTTCATACCGGGAAATCGAGATCAGCGACCTCATCCCCCCCCCCCAATCTCCTCTCCTCCCCCTTCCCCCCCGGATTTTTGCGTTGTATTGGCCATAACATTTTCGTAAAAACTAAGAAATTTATAAAAGGGAACGAAACTATATGTTTATTCAATCAAGTATAACTTACAGGTAGATAATATGAAATTCACATTCTGTAAACATTTAGGTATTCGTAACAAAAATTTAATTATTTTTATAATATAAAAAGAAGTAAACATTTTTACAAGACATTTGAAAGAAATAAATAAAATTTACATTGTCTTGAAAGTTTCACAATATTAAGCGAAAATAGAAATAATAAGTATTATATTAAACTAGCAGAAGTACCTGGCGTTGCTCAGGTTTAAAGTTAAGAACGAATAATCAATGGCGAGTATATAGAAACACTTTAAGTACGAAAGAGTTGCAAATTATTTGACTCAATTCAACGTTGTTCGGGTTTCTGATTCAATATTGACAAGAAAATTATATTTGAGTGTTAATAATTCAGCCTTCTATTACATAAAATTTCTGTATTAATACAATATATGAGAGTCGATCTTGCGAATTTGATACTTGACTTCCGTTAATAGACGCCAATTTTTTAAAATAAACATAATTAAAAAAAAAATTACTGAGTAACTTTCAGAATTTTTTGATACTTTGTTAATAATGTTACACCCAACTTAATAAAAGATTAATTATTGTGATGCAGGCAATCTACTTTTTCCGCAATTTTCGCACTATAAACCTTAAAAATATGCCTCTTGCATTTTTATAGCGCAAAAAATTATTTAAATCACTTTCTCATTTCATATCGTTCAAACCATTTTTATACGATGGGTATTTTTTTAAATACGCCCCGGTATTTATTAGGGACATTTGTTAATGCTTAGCTTAGAAAATCTGATTTCTCCAAAAGTATCTAGACCAGTGGTTCTAAACATTTTTCGTATCACCCTCCACCTTCCGATCTTCTAAAACCTCCACCCCCTCCCCTCCTTCCTACAGAATTTTTTCGTTTTTAAGGATTTTTATTAAATGTTATTAGTAATAGTAACCAGTATTTATGACTTAGATTTCCATATGTCTGCTTATCTAAACATATTAGCTGAATTCGTCTATGTGAGTTAATTTAGTGAACTCAATTGTTTCATTTTGGTTTCGGTACACAATTCAAGGCAAACAAGCTTGCGTCATTGTTTGGGCAGTCAGAAATAAGTTGTCATTGCCTAACAATATCCACGTATTTTTTCACATATTATTTATACGTATAATTAATTCACTGGTCTGCACTACATCTTTTATGAAGGTAATAAGTTGGCAGAGCATTTGAATACATCAGTACAAGACTTACATACATAATCTTTATAGTTATAAAAGAAATGATAAAATGTAAAAGCAGATAACCCGCCCAACACTTTACTCCGGCCAGCGAAGAAAAGCTGTGGAAGCTATGTAAAAAAGAAGTGATATTTATTTCATAAACATTAAACTTTTCTCATTTATGTTGATTTTCTCTGTATGGCCCGCCAGGCGAAAATACTTTTACAGGCCCCTCAAAGTATACACTTCCCGCGATATACCTGGCCCGCCAGCTAAGATGTATGTATGTACTCATATGGCCTCCATGGCAAAAAGTTGCCCCAACCCTACCCTAGGGGGAAAGGCGCCTCACTTCCATCTTCATACGCCCCCCTTCCAGCTTAATTCGCCCCCCTAGGGTGAGGGGCACCTCCCCTTCAATCCTCCTACCCTACCCTAGGAAGGAGGGGCGCCCCCTTCAATCCTCATACGCCCCCCTAGGGTGAGGGGCGCTTCCCCTTCAATCCTCATACGCCCCCCTTCAATTTTCATACGCCTACATACATTCTAAGGATACGTAACCTCAACTAGATTGGACTGGACGCTTTTGCAGCGAAAACCGTTGACAGATG
Source organism: Tanypteryx hageni (assembly GCA_028673005.1). NCBI lineage: Eukaryota > Metazoa > Arthropoda > Insecta > Odonata > Petaluridae > Tanypteryx > Tanypteryx hageni. The sequence continues at coordinate 124,577,203 of CM054113.1, read as the reverse complement.
GTATTTTCGAGAGTAGCTACGCAGAGAGCGACTTCACTTTTCAACATTGAGAATTAAGAGATCATTGGGGTCATGCAGGGGGGGAAGGGAGAGACAGAGTGGCGAGTAGGAGTGAGTTATGGAGAGAAAGGGAGACGGAAAAGAGGCGTCTTCGGCGACGGAGTGTGAAGACGGAAATGCGATACTTCAAATCACAATTCGCTCACGTAAGTACGAATGGGTCGTTCTTCATACTGGTGACGAAGACTTTTTCTCCATCATACATGAGAATTAATCGAGATATTCATCAAGTTCACTCTTCATTTTTGTTATTATGTTTATTGTTTAAATAATTATGCATTTTTATTTTTATTTTATTAAATTGTTTAATTTTAAACAAAAATATATACCTATATCTTTATAAATAGCTGCTTCTTACATATCTAGGATATAGGCTACATATAGGACTAGGGGCCCGTGTGGAAGTACTTCCTGCATATATCTAGAGGCCCTCGCGTGAAGTGACCCAATGCGATAGTTCTTATGACAAAAAATTGTTACAAAGAGTGTTATTAGTTGAACCACTTTTATTGCCTCACACCATTTTCATAACCAAAAATAAATTCCTACATGATTTAGACTACCGGTATACAATATTTTTTGTTTTGCTCACTATTTCTGATGGTACAGCATATCGTGTGTTCTGTGGTTTGTTTAATGTTAAGTAATCAATGCACCGGCCACGCGTCAAGATCAAAAGAAATTAATCACAAACATTATCAATATAGTAATTTGCTTAAACTGCACAATAAAACTTGCAAACGAAACGATATTTTCAATGTATGCGAGAAATATCTTTCTATTTGAAATGTTAAGTTGTCCATTATTACAATATATTGGAATCGTTTCTTTTCTTCGCTACTGATTTCATTTGTTTTATATTTACACGGAACTTTTCACATAAATTTTCAATCGGTTATTGTCCTTGGTGCGTTAGTTTTATTGTAAGCTTAGTGCAAAGGCACTTGAAAGTCCGACTCTAACTATGCAAAAATCCGAGATCAACAATTGAAATGTTGAAAATCGGATAAATGGAATATAAACTTAAAATATGAGCAAACACAAATTAAACAAAAGAATAGAAAGTAAGAATAAGAATCTTCATTTCTTTCTACGTGAAATAATGTAAATCTCGAGTGAAAGTCTCGGTAGTAAGATATTTTAAAACGTTCAAGACTGAAGGTCTACACATCGTATTCCAGCCGATTGTGTGATACTCAAATGCAAAAACGAAAACTTTCCTCATATCGTACCCATGCCTTTTTGGGAGACGGCTACCGGCTTAAATCCTGCAAGAGTTTGCGCCGAGTATTCAGGCGAAATATTTATAAGAATATAAACTTAAAATATGAGAAAACACGAATTAAACAGCAGAATCGGCGGTAAGAATAAGAATCTCCATTTCTTTCTGCGTGAAATGGTATAAATTTCGGGACAGTCTCGATCGTAAGATATTTTTAAATGTTAAAGAATAAAGGTCTACACATCGTATTATAGCCGATTCCGTGTTAATCAAATGAATAAACGAAAAATATCCTGGTATCAAACCCATGCCTTTCCGGGGGACGACTACCCACTTATAACCTGTAGGAGTTCGCGCCGAGTATTCAGGCGAAATATTTGTCGAAATCGAGCCGACCGTTCCCGGTTTATTTGCGTTCATGCCGGAAGGCTTCAGACAGGCAGAAAAGCATTGAATACGGTGACGGAGCTATATAAAATTCCTTTTTAAAATTATTTAAAATTAAGATACAAAGTCGAAACATGCACCATACTGTGGAAGAACAAATGAAGTTTATTTTTCTTGACAGAATTCAAATCCGTGCTGAATTTGCGTAAAACTTTGATTTTAATCATAAAATTATGAAAAGTTTTTCGGTTTTCAACAATGAAAAATATTAACTACCATAGCAACGTCTCCAATGCCTTTCAATGAGAATTGATTTTTCACGCTTCAAGAGCGTTGATTTAATGCTTAGACTGCGTTATAATCCATTTGATTTCAGCTAACGACGTATACATATGATGACGTGATAGTTTTGAAATATTTTTTTATCCAGATACGTACTAAAAGGCACGGATGGTGACACCATAATCATAACACACAAAATATCCCAATTTTTACATAAATGTTAGTGTAACATATAAGGTATTGTCTAAATGATGATTATAGTTATTGCTTAAAAAGAGCCATCTGAGCCATGAAACTTAAAATTGGAAAACTTTGGCGTAAAGCCGGTTGCCAGAGAATTTAGAAATTCCGGATAGATGCCTTCATTTCGCAGAAAATGAAAACTATTATCTTATTTAAGTGGGTAGTTCAAATGCTGTCGCGTTGGTTACGAGTTAACATCTTGGTGTATGGTGATTTTATAAGCGCTTGCAGTATGCAAGCACCGACCACTCGTATTAAGATATTACCACTAAAATATTTTGTTCCAAAATATCTCGAGGACCGGGTACCTAACCTTATTTTTTCGTAAGCCTTGAACCTCGCCTATTGCGGATTTGCCGTTCGCTGAAAATTTTCGGAACGTAACCCCCGAAAACGGTGAGGTCCTACTGTACTAGGTAAATGGAAGGGAGGAAAGCAAAGGAAAGGATGAAGAGGAATGGGGTTATCAACGAATGGTGGAGGTGGTAACCATTAAGGACAAATTAATGGACAAGCCAAAGGTGGTAAAGGAAGCGGGTGAGAGGTGGGAGAGGCAGGGGGAAGAGGGAGATAGAAAATTACAATGTGTCAAGTTGAGTACCCATAATAGGGAAGAGGAATTTTGAAAAAGAAACTTGTTGGTCAGCAAACTTTTGGACTCAAATGTCACAATTTCCAATTGCTCCAGAGCGGTCAACCTGATCCCTTTCGTTTCCACATGGAGCACCTTCGGGATGTCCGAGATCCATCAGATGCTTGGCAAAGTGTGAAAAGGGATTTTTTGACGAAGAGCATCGTTAATATGCTTCAAGTTGCCAAGGAACGGGATTTGACGCCAACGTGAAAGATTATTATTAATTTATGGGAGATGGCAATGATTTTCTGAGCTGTTATTCGTTTAATTTTAATGGAGAGCAGGTGATCGATTAATTTAGAGTTGTAACCATTATTGACCGCTATTTTGGTGGTGCATAGTTCTTTTGTGAAATTGAAAGTGGAGAGTGGAGTATTTAACAGACGGGGTAACATGGAGTGGGAGGAGGAGTGTTTGTGTGTGTGTGTGTTTTTGGCTAATCAACCTAATGGATTATTATAGCCCTAACTCATTTCACATCGAACACACTCAGACAAGGGAGAAGGGAAACCCGGTGCCAGCATTAGCCTACACTTTACAAAGAGCACCAAGGGGGCCAACGTCTTAACGTCCCTTCCGAAGGACGGAACGCTGACTTTGCGCGGTCACCTCAAACCACACAAACAGAGGGCCGGGCGACGTGTTTGTGAGAGTAATGATTAGAGGAATTGCTCGGGATAGCCTGGTTTGTGTAGGAAGGATTCCGATATATTGAAAAATAAGCTTGTTATTTTGGAGGTATATATATGTAGTTAAATCAAGGAAGTTAAGGGATCCATTGTGTTCTATATCTATTGTGCAAGATATGAGATGTGAAGGGAATTGAGTAGATCAAGAAAGTCGTGTAGCTGCTCGTCTGAACCTGACCAAATACAAAAAACTCCTAAAACGCAATTTTCTCTCGTAATGATACCTATTCTTAGTCTATTATATTTGACAAAAATAATTATTCTGTAAAATAAATCATTTAAAACACCACACTGGAAATACGTAGAGTATTTGCATGTTAACTAATTTTCTTAACAAATTTATACAAATGTTTTTATTAATGAAATAAAATTCCTACTTAGTAACTACTAAGTAAGGCTTCATTATACACCGCATTAATTATTCTACCATTTGGAGCTAAAATATATAATTTTCTTTTATCACCTACTCTTGAGCATCTTACATAATGTTGCCCGTTTGCAATGGTTTCGCAAATCAAGCCCAACTATTTTAAATGATTGTCCTTTAGCTTTATTGATGCTCATTGCAAAACTTAGCCGAATTGGAAATTGAAGCCTCTTAAATTGAAAGTCTGATGATATTATTGGAATCCTATGAAAAAGGATAAACTTCTAATTACCCTGAGGAACAAGGTTTTTGGTTAAAAAAATAGGTGGTTCTGATGTAGTTGTAACGCAGATCACGAATCTGTTTTTAAACTTTTCCTATCACGTACTGTAATCCCTCTATATTCGCGGGGGTTACGTTCCTGAAAAACGTCGCGAATATAGATACTAAATGCTTATGGGATAAATGGTGTTAGGGGCACAGCTACCTTCAGTTTATAAAGTAATAACATTGTTATTGATTTTTAAACTTATATTTAGTATTAATAAGCATAAACTTTAGTTCTCGAATCTTTACTTCTCGACGTGGAATTTAGAACAAATACGCGGTAGGCGTAATAACGCACCCAATGTTTTATTCGCACTATTTTATGAAAAGATTGCGATAATAATTCGAGTAAATATGGTAGTTCATTTAAAATTTAATGCATTCATAAAAAACAATAAATAAATAACGACTCATACATTTAATAACGGTGTTGATGTCCCTTTAATAATAATGATAATTGTGACGTTGTAAATGTTAGTTTGGCGAGGCTCCCTCTTGTGGATCATCCATTACCGATGTAGCAGACTAATGAGGAGAATTTCGAGCGTTGGAGACAGCATTTGAGCTTCTTGTAAATTTTTATTTTTACCTTTAGGGAGAAACAGAAACAGTGAACATTTATCCTAAAAGTAAAATCAAAATTTCCATAGCCTCGATCCAATTACCATGGCAACTAATAGTTCTTATTGTTAAAATGCAATAACATGTCACTAAATACGAATATGAAGATTAATTATAATGTTAAAAAATTCATAACCCGAGAAATATAAGTCTGTCAGAAAATCGGTGAAACACGTATTGATTTTTTTTTCATTTTCTACAATATAGCAAGGTTTCGTCAGTCTTTACGAAGAAGAAAAATGTGTTTTATCGATTACCCATAGATTTTTCAAAATGTTAACATTTAAAAATTCAAAACTCGAGAAATGTAAACCTGGCAAAAAAACGGAAAAAGACGTAACGTTTATTTTTTATTCTTGCAGCACCCCATATTTGTTGCGTTTCCTGTGCAAACCATCTTCGACAGTGGATGAAAGGCGCTCGTTCATCTATGAGTTTCATAATACCTTTGATCTGGAGGGAACAACAAAATAACGTAAACGATTGCTATTTTTGCATGACTAAAATATCCGGCTTCTCTGCAAAATCAAAAAAGTATTATAAAGTTAATGGACGGGGCTGAGACTTCGTGGAATTCCATAATCAAATAAAATAAACGATTCATCGAAACCGGTCGTGTTTCGCAAAAATTTTCTAATAAAAAATATTTTATCGTATCGTTTATTTTATTTAAAAATGGTATTCTTTATCCTAATGTGCCGTCAGTATAAGACCTGTTATGCATGGTCCAGATCTTCCTATTCCGGTACCACCTACAACATATACTGTAGAGAAAGTAGCGCAAGATTATGAAGAAGCAAAGGCCGAACTAGGCCCAAGTACTTATCCAGATTCCCAGATTCCTTTTGATGCAAAGAAGCCATACATGATTACACAGGCAGAACTCGACGATTTAGTTCAAGATCTAGATTTATCCAATAAGCAAGCAGAATTACTTAGTTCCAGGTTGCAGGGATGGCATCTTCTGGGAAAACGTACCACCATTAGCCATTTTTGTAACCGTGAACAGAAATTCGTTGACTTTTATTCTATGGAAGATTTTCAATGCTATTGCAATGATTTAAATGCTTTGATGGCATCACTGAGGCACAAACATAAAACAGAAGAATACTGGTTATTCATAGATTCTTCCAAGTTGAGTTTAAAAGCAGTTCTGTTACATAATGGCAATATATATCCATCAATTCCAATAGCTCATTCAGTTCACCTAAAAGAATCATATGGGAATATGGAGTACTTCTTAAGAAGGATAAAATATAACAGATATAAGTGGAACATCTGCGATTACCTCAAAGTTGTAGCTCTTCTTTTGAGATTGCAACTAGGGCACACGAAATACTGCTGTTTTCTTTTTGAGTGGGACAGCCGTGCTAAGTCTCAGCACTACATTGTTCGCGATTGGTCAACTAGACAATTAGTGGAAGGTATCGTACATAAAAGCCTTGTTGATCCTCAAAATATTTATTTACTCCCTTTACATATCAAATAGGATTCATGAAAAATGTTGTAAAAGGTATAGATCAAAATGGCAGAGGATTTCTAAATGTTAAGGAAAAATTTACAAATATCACCAAAGAAAATATTAAGGAAGGAATATTTGTTGGTCCCCAAATACGTGAACTCATGAAGGGTGACGGATTCTATACAGTGTTAGAAGGAAAATAAAAAAGACGTGGGCATGTTTCAAAGCAGTCGTCAAGAACTTTTTAGGAAACAACAAAGCACCTAACTATGAATATTTGGTTAATAAAATGCTGGGAAAATACCAGGACATGGGGTGTAACATGTCACTTAAAATTCATTTCCTTCACTCTCATCTGAACTTCTTTCCTAAGAATTTGGGAGTTGTGAGTGACGAGCACGGCGAGCGGTTCCATCAGGATATTTCGTTGGAAAAACTGTACCAAGGCAGATGGAACACTAATATGCTTGCTGATTATTGTCGGTCATTAATTAGGAAAACTCCTGTTACATCATACAAAAGGAAATTATTTGCTAAATCTTTAACCTAGCATGTATTTACATGTATTTTACTGCGTCTGTATGACTAATACACAATATGTTCTTCTAATGTAAAAATATGTTTTTCTCCATGCCAAGACGTGCTACACGAATCCTGACAAGATATTCAAACTCAGCGGGCCAAAATCATTTAGGGTAACCATACAAAAAGTTTCAATTTGTTCTCCAGTGTTATCAGTCGATAGCTTAGAACAAGTAAAACTAGTTCACGCCTTTTATTTTCGCCTAGAAAATGTATCTCATCAAAGTGATGACATTAGTGAAGGTTTCACCAAAATCAGTCAGTTCGTTCCTGAGATGTATTTTTAAAAACGAAATTTCGACTGGACCTTACATTACGACCCTTCGACCCCATAAACCGATTTTGTCCATTTTCGGCTCAAAAATATGTCCCATCAATACGTTGATATTGGCGGAGGATTAATCAAAATCGATTGATTGGTTGCTGAGATATAAAAAAAACGAAATTGGGACCGGCCGGTCTATGGGGACCCCTCGGCCCTGTGGGCCGATTTAAAAAATATTTGGCATTGCAACTCTCATGATCAACTTGAAGCAACTGCCAAATATTGAAGCTCCTACCTTCATTTTCTGATTAGGTACGACTGCCACACACACAGACATCTCCTTTTATTAGTATAGGCTTTGCTTTTGAGGACGGCTTATTTTTTTCTGCATGGGTCAGGCTTGCTAGAATGAAACCATGATAACGGCAAATGGTCATTCTTAGCTATTATTTCAATAATACTGTTTCTTTTCGTGTTTAATGATGGAAGTGAATTTAAATGCTTTTTGGACGTTCTTTACCAGCGAAGCGGTAGTAGGGGAACGCTCTATGAGCACGTCTCGTCCGTCCGTCCATCCGTCTGTCGTTACTTTCATCTCCTGAACCGCTGGACGGATTTTAATTAAATTAAGTACAGGCGATACTTGCTGAAATGTATCGCGCAATCGTGATTTTGAACTGTATCCGTCAATTAGAACTTCCGCTTTATATAAGAAATTTAATAAACTTCTTTTCGTACCTCGTTAAGCAGCAATTAAAAAAACATTTTTCTCTCCCCTTCTCTTAGGTATATAATCTGTGAGGTATATGTACATAGATTTTAAAAATTACTCGGATAAAGGACAACATTTACGACAAAAAAGTCCGTGAGACTACATAATTACGACTTAAGAGTTTCGGAGATAAATATTTGAAAAAACCCAATACATATCAACACATATTTTGTTTAAATCTATCGCTACGACGCTTCTATCGTCAAACAACAATTAAAAATCCATATTTTTCTCTCGAGCTCTTATATGATCTGTGAGGTATAGATTGAAAAATTTATTTGAATAGAGAACAACATTTACCATAAAAAGTCCGCGGGACCACAAAACTATGACCTGTAGTTCGGAGATAAAAATTCAAGAACCGCTCAATCATTCGATACCGTTTTATACGTATTTCCCATAAAGAACGCCTTTGAAATCTCCTTGTATTCCATTTATGGAGTATACTTTTCCATCTTGTTTACTATAATAATCCAATAGTTTGATTAGTCAAAAATACACACACATACACCATCTTGTTTATTTTATGCGCTGCCTTCCTTTTTTTACCTACATTCATATTTTCCTAAGGACATACTGAATATTTTTTTGTTTAATTTACTACTTTTGCCGTAAATGCACCATCGGCTTGATTACACTCGTTTTAGATTAATCAAAATATTTGTATGTTGAGTAAAAATCTAAAAATAACGGAATATTACTAATTAAAGGATTTTTTGCTATCAAAACAATATTAATAAGCAATTAAAAATTAACCATTACATTTGTTAAATTTTATAAGAGCAATGCCTAGTGAATCCAAAACGCTAGAGTGAAAAAAGTATTGCAGGCTTTGATGCCGATCACCTTAAGCACCAACACGCATCCTAAGAAACTTCTACTCATGTGATGAATCCAGTGTAAGAGCCAAAAATGAACTGTGTGAACGGTTCTGTTTGATCAAAGAAGTTAGGTTGGACAATTTTATCTTCCAACGAATCTTCTCTTTTTACTCACTTGAGGAACTAAGGCCTAATTCTTACTTCTTTCCGCTATAAATATTGCTGTAATTTTCGAAATAAGCGTATAAAGATGCATATAAAAAGTGAAAAAATCCAAATTACAAATTATTTTTCTGGGTTAAAAGTAGAATACAAGTTATAATTCGAGAGGGATCCGATTTTTTGTCTGCAAAAAACATCGCATACGACATTCCAAATATGCCCGTCCAGCAGCCAATTAGGAAAAAGATTTGTTTTATTTATAAATCATCTTAGGTAATCTACCCTTAGACAGATCTGTGATTATTTCTAGTTGAACCTGATAATCCGCATACTCCTGCTTTCCGCAATCTTCTCAATTTTTTGGTAGCTCTTTTTTATAAGTATTGCACGATAATTGCATAAAATAGTCCAATGACTGTTTCACATATTAGGCGGCAATGTTCGATTTAGCTCGTCAGTGCAGTTGCGATTCACTTTCCTGATTTCACTTTGCATCTGATGATAAAGGAACCTTTAAAATTAATTTTTATCGATGGCAATGACACAATTTGGCATGAGTGTAGCCGAAACACTAAAAGAACCCAATCGCCTTGGTCTCGATTTGACTAATTGCGGAAGGTAAACCTGAAGGACCAAATCGAGGGCATCGGAATTGCTGCGCGACAACAAGAGAGGTTTTGTTGCAACCGAAAACTCAGAAAAAAATGTTGGTTTTTCATACAGCGATCATGAAAGAATTCTACCTATAATATATGTATTAGCAAATGGCTCACTTCTCCAATTATCATTTATATAACACAATAGTGAGTGTCTAAATGGGCCACAAAGAACCAAAAACCAGAATTACCTGATATTTGACCCTCATAGGCCTAGTACCAAGGCAGTCAAAGTGTTAATCGAAATTTTGAAACAAAAAAAAACAGAAAATTGGTCATCAAGCCCCTTTATGACAAGCTTGATAGTAGCCGGTAAACTATTACTGAATAGGTATTTCTCATACCTCGGTCCCGTGCGCTTCATCATTTGGAATCCCATGCAGCACACACTCTCGAGTAAGATTTTTCGATCAGGAAGAAGAGCGATTTTATCAAATCCCGCCGCAAGTGGAGTTGTGGCTCCAACCACACTACATTCACTTTGAAGTATGGCTCCATAGGAGTCAGATTCGATGATTTCATGAGATCGGATTCCATTGTAATTAACCACCACAAAGCAAGATAGAAAGGGAAGAGTGGATGGCAGTGTTAGTGCAACTAGAAGACTTTATGTCTTACCAGTAGCTTTGTGAGCAAGAGCAGAAAATTCGTAATTGAGAAAGTTTCTTTAAAACAATTACACAAAATTGTAGTACCGTTGGAATCATCTTCTATGGTGGTATTAATTAAGGGATCGGGTTGTGAGTGAATGAGCTAAATGCATGTACGAGTAATGATTGGATATAGCAAAAATCTGGTTTAGATTGACAGTGCCAATATTTTCGCATTTCTTGCATGCGTTTCACTTAAAATGAACCACATAACTAGCAGACGTGTTGAATCTAGGTTCTATAACTACCTAGGCTATAATTTTAATTTGACTATTATAAGTGTTTTTATAGCCATATCATGCAAATTAGTTCTAAATATATTGAAAAGGGTTCAAAGACCAATCAGATTGTTACATAAATCTTAATTGCACAATAAAGCACTTTTGAGATTAACGTTCTAGCTAAAATGGATGCTCAATTAATCATTCTACATAGTTATTCTTTAAAATAGCCTGTAATTCCTTGTGAAGTGCATACTCCTCTCATTCTTATAGGTATATGCAATACTCGTGATATTTTCCGAACATTAGATAATGTACTGCTTTTATGCCCTAACCATATCTTATTTAAATTTACATTTATTTTTAATCATTCGCACTGTAACTAAAATTCTATGAATTTATATGGTCCATAATTCCAAAATTCATTCTTAAAATATGTCTATTAAGCCCTTGTCAGTTTTTTGAGCGTTACATGTAATGTTAGTAACAACTCCCTACAATAAGATGTTAATTAACTATTTCTAATTTGAAAACATGACGAAAAACATATCAAAATTTTGTGTAACAGTTTTTGAAACTTTTTCTAAAATTCCCTTTTACAAATAAAATAGATTTTTTAATTTTTATATGCGTAAGAATTTTAATTTTGTTTCACTTATACTTTTTCAATTAGTAAGAGAAATTACTAAAGTTTCTTATGAACATTTTTTTGCTCAAAAGAAATTAATCTAATATGTTCAAAAACCAACAATGTCAACTTGACCCATTTTCAGGGGCGTGACTACTAAGCCGCCAGGTCCGCCACCGCGGGGAGCCTCCTTATGAAGTTATCTGTTTTATCATGTTAAAACATATTTCTATGGCAAGTTTCATTACATATAAAACTAGAAATTCAATTTAACAGTATTTAAAAAATCACTATATTATTAGATCTACATTTTACTGCAGACACTTTCTACTATAAGTTTTGAACAATCAAGCTCGTCAATTTCTAGTCCTTGCAAAGATTTTACACTGCTTAGGGCCACATAAACTTGCGTTTTTTCCCGTTTTTGTTCGTTTTCTGTAGGTAATCGTTGTCTTTGGTATTCACGCAATTGACTCAAACGTTGTGAATACTTTTCTACGGTTTCATTTATTATTCTTCTCTTTGCAGCCTCTCTCATTTTAAATAAACTTTTATCATGATACAGGAGACTTAACAGATCTTTTCGCTTCAAGTGGTATAACTTATTCCGCGGTACTTTTCGTGGGCGAACTTGATTAGTTTCGTTTTCCATAATCTTTCAGCCAATTGTATTAAATATCCCATAAAAATGCAACGCTGCTATTTGGAATCAAGTTTTTACATTTTAAAGACATGAGTAAATTATTTAGTTCGACAATTTAACTTAAATAACAAGTAATATATTCCTTCCCGTCGTATTGACGGGCTTTTGCGCCAGTAAAAGTTATTTTTTTAAATGGGCGCATCATTTGCTGATATGAAAAAGCGCGTTAAATTTATTGAGTTTTATTTAGAATTGCAAACTTGATACTCCTTATAAATTTAGTAATATAATTACATGATATAAAGTATTTTTTTTAAATAATTAATTTAAAATTTTTAACTTTTTCTCTACCCCCATTTGCTCTTAATTTGAAATTTTTAAGGCCGCCCACCAATTTCTCCAAAAAAAATCTCCGGCATCGTAATAAATAACATCATAGATCATCGGTATTCACCCTGGGGTAGCGTACCCCTGGGAGTACGCGAGGGGTACGCAAATATATTATAGCAGAAGGTTCATGTTTTCCTAAAGTACTTTCCCACTCGACAACCGGCTCCACCATCTTCCACCTACTCCTCATCTACCTAGCACTAATCTTCCATTTCATCAGTTTATTTTGGTTGAATAAACCAACACGAAGAAATATTAGTAGAAATCCCAATTTATTCGTGATGAGTTCGGCATATGGTACAGAGCACAAATATGACGGAGGGGATGTAGAAAAAGAGACAATCGATGGGTGATAACGGTTATGAAAAGAAAATGTGGGAGGAGAGGAGAAAGAGGGGAATTCTGCAGCTATTAATGCAATTATGGCGGATTGTTTAAAGTTTGAATGAAGGGAAGCGGTGAGCTATTGGGAAAGAGTAACTCATTGAATACCATGGGGTACAGAGTTCTTCAAAAGTGTTTTAAGGCGTACGACGACAAAAAAAAGATTGAATATCACTGTCATAGATCACATACACCCTGAAAATTTCAGTTTTATATCTCTTACCGTTCACTTGCAATTTTAATTTAATTGTTTGCACAGAGCGAAAACAAAAGCGCGTTTATAAAATAAAACGCGCCAAAAATAAGAAGATAACCCTGTATAAGTCAATAGAATAAAAAATCAGGCTAATAAAATTGTAAATAAAGAAACGTACATTAATTTCAGCAGAATTTGTGATACATAGTCTGAACTGAATTTATATCGGGTGGATTAGTTAATTTTTCTTGTCTTGTCTCTGCTAATAATGGAGTATTGCCAGAAACTCAATAAGGTGAATGGTGATATGGAGATGGTTGGAAAAAAGTTTCTCGCTGCCTTCGGAAATTCAGCTCAGCAGTATGTGCAATACTAAATACAAGTTACATGGTTTGAAAAATATGAAAAGTGTACATTGGAAAACTCATTTTTTAACTTTTTCTCAAATAAAAGCGATTTAAATTAGATTAATTTTTTAATTACAATTTCGTGTATTACCTTTTCCCAAAATAATTTTCAAAATGTATCTTTATTGAAGTTCCATAAGAAAGTAGGCTAAAAATTTTCCAAAATTAAATTTTAGTACCGAAATATTTTTCATAGTGTTATCAAACAAAAGATGTTACGTTACCAAAAATCCCTTTCCCACCTTGTCACCATCCGTCACAAAATTATCAACCCCACCACCTATAGCGTGACGTAGTTTATGGGTGCCTCTTAACAAATAAAAGATTCAAGCTCACTTCAGATGTCCCCGAGGATTGTCGATACTAACCGAAGAGGCTAGGACACGTTTGCGTCTTGGGTAGGGTGACCAGATGCTGATGGCCACAGCCGGGACAAAATGTGTTTTGAAAGAGAAAATCCGGGACATTTTCCAAAAAAACCGGGACAATGGGAATTTTTATATTATTTTATTGTATATTCTAAATTTCAAATGAATATTTCTACAAAAGGAAAAACAAACTTTCATTTATTGTAATAACAAATAAATTTACACATTTCGTGAATAATTAATCAGTATTACAATAAAAGATTTTAGGAGCCAATGGTGTTTTCAGTACTTCTGTCTGCCTTGATCAAATTTTGATCATTTTCAATCTTCTCATAAAAATCTTTACAGTTCATATTTAAGTTATATTTACGAAAGAAGGGAAAAGCATTCCCATCTGTCATTATTTTTTTAGAATCAGCTCTTGGTGAACTTCCATGGTTCTTTGATTTTTTCCAGCATTTGAAATGCGAATGCCTTTTATGAAATCGTATTAGGAAGATAGAGTTTGATGTTAAAATAGATTTCGTATAAACGGTGATACAAAAAACTGCTGGATAGACCATCACGCCTACAATAACAGCAACCGGGACATTTTTTTGTCCCGAAAAAAATATTCGGGACACCGGCACAAAACTCTGAAAACAAGACAAATCCCTGGTCACCTTAGTCTTGAGACAAAAGTTGACTCCTCGAGCGATCTAAGGTGTCCTGGCCGAGACCTGACTGCGATCTGTCCCACAATTGTGAGCGCCATTTTTCTTTCCCCATAGAATTCCCATTGAAAATAAGATATATGGTCTAAAATGATCGAACCGTGATCTGACTGCGACCTGTCCTCTATTGTGAACGAGCATTAAAGGCTTTATACGATATAACACACACCCAGTCAAGTGGCTAAGAAAAGAGATTGGTAATCTCTCCATCATAGTTGGAGCTTGCGGTAGCGGAGTGGCTAGAGCGTTGGTCTTCCACGCTGTGGCCCCGGGTGCAAATCCGGCGGAGGTCGGGTTTTTAGGCGTTCTATACCAGCGAAGCGGTAATAGCGGAACAGGGACGTAGCCAAGGGGGAGCCAGGGGGGAGGGCCCTAAAAACTCATCGGCCCCCCTTTAATCTACTTTGAATGCAATCAATCGATTGCACGATTAGTTACAAAAGGCACAGAGATCTTAAGGACGGTTTTCCGACTTCCCTTTGGTATTTTTATTTATTACTGACCCGACCTCGTATTTCGATACTTTTGGTGACCATATGCGGAAATGGATGAGGGTAAACGGGAAAACCAAAACGTCCTCCGCACACATGCAGAGACGTTTCTCTCTTGGTCTCCACTCCGTTCTTGAAAATGGTCGCGATGGGCTAACAGAAGCCTACCATTTAGGAAAGAGTATACTCCACATGCATCCTTGTTCACTTTTAACCGAGGTCTCGAGGGTTAGTCGCAACCAATAAATCTCTAAATGATTTTCTCCAACTAAAAAACCGGCCCTTACAGTGAGGGTAGTCTCCTAAATCCCCATAATTGTCACCGCTTTAGTTAAGCAAAGGCTAACTACTAAACTAATAAATTAAATGGAATTAAAGTATACCTACCAACTTACAATTAGACTACAATGTTTTAGTAAATGTGGCCTTGATATTCGGAATTTGCTATTACTACAAATAGGGTTGCCGCCTGTCCCGATTTTAGCGGGACAATCCCGACTTTTGAATGATTTTTTGCACATGTCCCGCTTCTTTTCCAAATTGTCCCGACTTTTTCGTTCGACATAGTAGTATTTGTTTTATTGAAAATTCATTTTTATATGTAGTATCGATATTAACTTTATTAGCAAATATAGATTATACTTCGATTGTTGTATAATACCTATTAAGTTTTCACGAAGGTAATAGGGTCATCTTCATATTCAGATATAAATCCTACAGAAGTTTGTTTAAAGCGTGTTAGTAAATAGCTTGAAGTTCTAAGAAATTACAAGACAACTAGCGATGTTATTATGAGTAACTTCAAAGAAGTATTTTATCAGTAATATTTTAATATTCATAAATAATAAGTATAATTAATTTTTTTTTTAATTTCTTTTATGAAAAGTGTATTGAAAAAATGAATGGTAGCTATTCCGATGAGCATTCAGCCCAATTTGATAAATATAAAGTTTCTAAATCACGTAAAAGACTATCATCTTCACCACCAAAGAAAAGGTTTTGTGCATTCAAAGACGAATGACTCAAAGATCCAAATTATTCATCATGGAATGCAAAAACAAAATGATCGTTTTACAGCAAAATACATTTTATGTTCTTCTTTGGTATCTTTAAAAAGCGAAGGCGCTGGAACTTTGAAGAAACATTTGGACACTGCGAAGCATAATCAAAATTCGTTTATAACAAAAACTACAAAGACCATTTCTTCCTTCTTTCACATACCCTCCTCCAAGGGAATAGATCACAGCAGCGTGGCTGAACTGTTTTGCTTATCATGGAATAATACACAACCACAGTTATTTGTCTTCAGAATGTGGAATAAGGCTATCGTGTAAGATATTTTCTGACTCTAAAATGGGAGCAAAAATACATTGTGGTCGTACTAAATTAGAATGTTTAGCTCAAAATGTTATGGCTCCATATTCTTGCGAGTTATTGCAGAATGAGTATGGAGAAAAATATTTCTCTGTAGCTTCAGATGCATCTAACAAAGGCAATATAAAATGTTATCCACTTATTCTTAGATTTTTTAGCTCAAATTAAGGTATTAAAGATTTTTTGTTAGATTTCTATGACGATTCAGAAGAGAATTCATCAGCAATCACAAAAAATATTGTAAGTATTTTACTAACTAATGGCTTAGATACCAAATTCATTAGTTCTTATGCAGCAGATAATGCAGCTGTTAATTTTGGTGAACGAAATTCAGTATTTCAAAAGCTCTCAGTAAACAATGCAAATATTATCAAAGCAAATTGCAATTGCCATATTATTCATAATATGGCCAAATTTGGAACAAAGTTGTTAAAATATGATGCTGAAAGTCTTGTAATTAAGGTTTTCAATGAGTTTTCATCATCTTCTAAAAATGCAAGTAACTTAAAGAGTATTTTTGATTTTGTTGGGGAAGAATACTCTTTAATGTTAAGACATGTTCCAAAACGCTGGCTTTCACTTTTCAATGCTGTTGATAGATTGTTAAAGAATTGGACAGCAATCAAATCCTATTTTATTCAGCAAGGAGAGGAAAATACTGATTATATCATTTGGACATTCATCAGGGACCAAAAAATGAAATACTAACTGAAAACGAATTATCATACACAGAATGTTACATATATTTTGTACACAATTACATGAATTTGATTGTTACATCTGTAATATTCTTGGAACAAAAATATACAAGCCCAACTGAATTGTATAACATTATGAATGACTTGCTAAAAAATTTAGAATGCCGAAAAAAGATCTTTTTTGGCTGTAAAGTAAAGCAAAATTTACCAAAGTTTGAAAGAACTCAGCAAAGGGAATTCATGAGTGAAGCAGTGAAAGTCTATGAGCGATCTATCATATATTTAAAAAGATGGTTTGACTTCGAAAATTCTAAATTTAAGAGTTTTCAAATTTTCAGTTTAAAATCCGAGTTTTCATTTGATGATTTAGTAAAAGCAATTCAGGATATAAACCTTACCCACATAATCAATTGTGATCTGCTTTATGACGAATTTGTGGTTTCGAGAGAGATAAGAGAGTATTTAGTAAGTCTAAATCTACCAGTGGATAAAATGTGGGTGGAATTTTTAAAAAAATCAAATTCCACTGAGATTTAAAAAATTATATAGTTTATCTTATCAGTCCCGGTAAGCAACGCAAGTGCCGAAAGAGTTTTTTCACTCATGAAAAACTTATGGACAGATGAACGAAATAAATTAAAAATAGATTCTGTAAAAGCAGAGCTTCAGATAAAATTTAACTTTAACAAAACTTGTCAAAAGTTTTTTGAGTTTGTACAAAAACAACCAGAACTTTTAGAATGTGCAAAATCAAACAAAAAATATAAATTGAAGTTCTGACTTTATTGTAATTGAAAACTGATTTTATGTTAATAAGCATATAATATGTTAATCATTTACTATATGTGATTCCTTATCTGTGGCAATAATTTGTAGAAAGAATACTATTATTTAAAATGAATATTATTTTTTTTTGTTTAAGACTAAAATTGCTAATAGTCTGAAGATTCATACGTTGTAAATAATTATTAAAGAACAATTTAAATACGTAATAAATGCTTAGCAATTTATTTTGTTTTTTAGTCAATAGAAATTATCTGTTCCACTAACTTGTACTGTGTTGAGTTTTTACTATTGTATTTATATAATTTTAATTAATAGATTTATTTCAACTTATATTTTATATTATTATTTTTTAAGGCCCAACAAAACGAACAAGCATTAGCAAGTTGTGAAATAGATTTATCAAAATGTGTTTCACAAACTTACGATGGCGCAAGCGTTAAGAACGGGAGATTAAATGGCGTACAAAAATTAATAAGGGATGAAGTACCTCACTGTATATATGTTCACTGTTTTAATCACCGACTGAACCTTGTAATCGTCCATATTTGCAAACAGGTAAAACATGTAGACTTTTTTTTCTCTACATTGGAAGGATTGTATATATTTTTTCTGGGTCAGCTATTCATTCCCGGTTTATAAAACTACAGAAAGATATGTACCCGAATAGCAAATTACGAGAACTAAAACGAATTTGTATCTGCATCTTCAGCTTTGAAAAATACTTTCGAGGTCGTATTAGTTTTATTAAATATTATTGCAAATGGAGCAGGTGAACGGAGAATAGAAGCCAGCCGTTTGCTTAATGGAATCGATTTTCAATTTGTATTTAATTTGTGCATGTTTACTGAAATATTAACAAAATTCAAATCTGTCAGTGACTTCTTGCAAAGCGTCAGTCCAGATCTATCAAATGTATTAACATTAATACATTCTTTACAGACGTCATGAAAACTTAACAATTTCAAATTTTAAATTTGGTAAAATTTACGAAGAATCAGTGACAATTGCAACAAATAATAACATTAATATTCCAAATAATGAAAATTCAAACAGGGTTTCTAAATTTCCAACTAAATATGCAAATTATCTTATTACAGAGGAAAGTCATTTTCAACGTAATATCAATACGAAAGATCAAATTCGTACTCAAATTTATATTCCTGTTCTGGATAGAATAATAGCAGAATTAAATGCAACATTTACTAACAACAGAAAATTTTTAGAAGGTATACGTTGCTTAAATCCGCTGTATGAAAACTTTCTAAATTTCGAACAAATAAAAGCTTTTGCTTTAAATTATGGAATTGGCATTGAGAATTTGAAGATCGAATTACAAATTTTGCCACAAACCATTAAAAGGTATGAGTCTGAAAATAAAACTAAAATTACACATCTGTTTCAATTATTAGGAATGATAAGGAAGTTCAAAGTAGCTTTTTACGAATTTCACAAATTATGTACAATAGCTGTAACGATGCACGTATCAACTGCAGCGTGCGAGAGATCGTTTTCAAGTTTGAGGCGAATTAAAATTTTTATAAGAAATAAAATTGCCAACGAACGTCTATCGCATTTAGCTGTACTGCACATTGAAAAGGAAATTACTAAATCTATTGTTTTAGACTTAATTGTAGAAATATTTGCACAAAAAGCTGGAGGTAGACGGGTTCAGCTACTAAAATAAAAATAATTTACTTTTTTAATTTACATATTTATAGTATACAGACAATTAAATATAGCCTTTATATTATAGTTATAATTTATTAAGATAATTGGTTGCCTATTTTCATTACTTGTGTTATTTATAATTATTATAAAAAAATTGAATACTGTATGTCTGTAATATGTCTGAAACACTGAACTAATTTATAATAGAAATGGGAATGTTTGTCAACATTTAAAAAAACATTGTTCTATTTGCAAAATAAGAAACGTAATTTTAATTATAACAGCAGAACACAGCCCATTGTATGGAAAATATCATTCTTAAAATGATATTAACTTAATAAGAGTAAATTTGCCTGTTCGCGTGCCAGTATCATAAAAAAATCTTATCTGTCTCTATTCGTAGAATATCGCATATAGTATGTCTTTTCCCACACAGGAAGAAATGTAAACTAAATGATTCAAATGATATATCGAGAACAAAGTAAGAAATATAGCTTTTTCGTTTTTTATCGAATTCTTTGTGCGAATCTCGCATTTTCAAGACTTGACAAATAATATTATACGCATACAAAAAATAGGTTACATTAATGGATAATGTTAACGGAGTTATCTTTGGTTGAGATGGCACTCTATTTAGAATAAGAAAATAAGGTATCTCATGAAAAATCGTTATAAGTAACAACGATTTAATAAATGGCCTAAATGAAGATGATGTCTGACATGAACGGAGAGACCCAAGGCATCAATTTCCGTTTGACAAATTCCAGTTAATAACGATATAATAAAAAATGTCAGGCATTAAACTTTGTCCTGATGGCAGGGGCAGATTGGGCAACCGGGACACAATCCCGGTGGGCCGATGACAACTAAAGATTTTAGAATTTCACACGCGTCTGTATGAAGGTAATGGGGGCGCTCTTAGGACTGCAATTTGGTGCACTTAACACTACAAAATAAGATAAAAAGTTGATATAATAGTAGAAATTTGTTCCTACAAAGTTTTCATTCATATAAGGCCTTGCGCAAACACCAAACCGAGGTCCGTAATTTTACAAGCCAACTCTGATAGTATGGGCCGACATCTGAGTATTTGTCCGCCTCTGTCTGATGCTGTTTTTGATATAATGCACCCACAAAATTCCTATTATTTACATACACGCTGATATCATCACGATAATAGTCGACATGTATCCAGGGTACCTTAAAATGTACTTTTCCATTAAAATCTCGAATTAGCATTATTTCAATAAAAATACTTTCTATGCGTATAAACATCTAAAATACCCTTGCTAAAGCAAAAGGTAGAAGCAGGTTTTTCCCAACATTATTTAAAATTTTGATTTAGGTGACTTACTAAAAAATTGGTTGTCCACAGACAGATGGAAAGACAAGTAGAGAGACCTTTAGAATGTAGACAATCAGTGAAAAGTTCACTCTTTTAGCCTCAGTAGTTTGGCTACAACACCATTTCAGATTTTTAAATATTTCTATTTTGGAGACACCTAGCGTAAAGTGTTTTAAAAATCTAAATTGTGGTAATTAATCATTTTCTATTGCAATCTAATACGAAAAGAATTTTTCAGATCGCTCATAACAATAAAATTTATTGTTCACAGATAATTGCACATTTTTTAAAAATAACAACGTGCTAACAAGAAATAAGATTAACTTTTCTGGTCAACGTTCCTTAATAAAGATATTTTTAAAGTACTTCATGTACCGGCTGAAGTTATTCACCAAATTGACAAGTAATAAAATTAATCAATAAAAATGAATGAAAGGTAAAATGATTTTACCTGCTAATGAGATTTCATCTGTTGCACCGCGGAAGACAGTTCTTGTTTAGGAAGTGTGTAGTTTGTGCATTTCAATACCACACAAGCAGCACTCACGTCATCAGTCAGTTTCTCTTGTTCGATTTTATGAGATTCAATGCAGAGTAAAAGGCAAAGTAAGACACGGAGTAAATGGATAATGGTGATGTAGTAAAAGAATGTGCCGCTATTCTGTTTCCATTTTAAAAAATTCGTTCTTTGGTGTAGGAAATTAAGCATTACAGGCTAACAATTTAATATAGTCGTATGCAGAGAGGAAAACCCAACAAGAAACATCGAATGGATCTAATCAAAATGTAGAATTTGTGGATGTCAACAATCCAAAAATTCACACTAATAAAATAGAAAGGTTTTAGAGGTCCTAAAAAGTTTTGGCCGCCTAATATTAGAATCGAAGATCTTACCAATAAATTGAAAGAATTCGAATTTGTACATAATTTTGGTGTACAAAAACCTCCGAACGTTATACTAAATTGTTAGTTTATGCAATAAAAAAATGCCCGTTTTATATTTTTTACTAAAAAAATTCCCTCCCAAAATCATGTTATAACCGATGGTACCCCTCGTAGACAAAGCCACTATTTCGAACCGATTCAATATCTACATTTATTAGATTTCTGTGGTTCTTTTTGTCATGTCGCTGTATTAGCGAGTAGCACATTTTATTTATTATTCCATTTTGTGGCGTGCCAAACAAAATAGTTCCACGTGTCACCCTTGGCACGCGTGCCATTGGTTTATTGGCTTATACTATAGCTCGAAAAGTAAACTTTTAAAAATTGTCTGAAAGTATTTTATTTTCAGGATTTTCTACTCAAATGTGTTTAATGCTGTTTTTTCCAAATTATTTTATTGCTATATTTTTAGAAAGTAAATATACTTATGCATAAATTATAAACAAATAAAATTAATCAATATAATTAAATGATAAAATATTAATTCTCTGTCTGGGGCAGAGGGGACCCCGCAGCTGCCGCCTCGCTCTGGATCCTAGAGACGTCTCTGCCTTGTAAAAATATTTTCATAAAATTAAATCTTTTTTTCTTGTAAACATACAAAATTTTTGAAGTGAGAATAGACGAATGCATTAAGCCTGTTATAGTGCTCGGACTCATTTGTAATCATCATTTTAATAAAATTAGAGACTCTGCTACTACACGCACATCAACGTCTCCCTCCGCTCTCTTCGCACGCTCCATGGACGTCCGCGATAGACGACTCACATTTTGGCATGTAAAGTTCGGCAAACACGGTCGTCCTTAATGAGAAGCACTTGCATAATTTTCTACGATAATATGCAAAAATGAAGAAATAAAACAATAGTATAACAAAGCTTCGCCATTTTTCCCTTCCTCCTGCTCTCCCTCGATCTGCCTTCCTACTTCACATCCTCCCTCCCTCCCACCCTCTTCTCTTCCCCTATATCTCCGTCCCACATCTTCCTCCCTATATCTCCCTTCCTCCTCTCTCTCTCCCTATATCACCCTTCATCCTCTCCCTCTGTCTCTCTATTTTCCTTCCAACTTCTCACGGTCTATCTCTACATCTTCTCTTCCTCTATATCTCCCTCCCTCCTCTCTCTCCCTATATCTCCCTCCTCCCCTCCCTCTCCCCTTTTATCTTTCTTTCTACTTCTCACCCTCCTTCTCTCCCTCCTCTCTACTCCAATATCCCCTTCCCTCTTCTCTCTCCCTACATCTCCCTTCCTCCTATCTCTCCCTATATCTCCCTTCCTTCTCTCTCTCTCCCTCGATCTTCCTTCCAACTTCTCACTCTCCCTCTCTAACTCTTCCCTCCCCCTGTAACGCCCTCCCTCCTGTCTCTCCCTTTATCTACCTTCCTCCTCCCCTCTCTCCCTCGGTCTTCCTTCCTACTTCTCACCCTCCCTCTCTCACTCTTCTCTCCCCCTATATCTCCCACCCTCCTCACTCTCCCTAAATCCCCCTTCATCCTGTACCTCTCTCGCTCTATCTTCATTCCTACATCTAACCTTCACTCTCCCCTTCTTCTCTCCAGCTATATCTCACTCCCTCCACAGTCTCTCTATATCTCCCTTCGTCCTCTCACTCTCTCCAATTATCTTCCTTCCTGCTTCTCAACCTCCCACTTCCTTCCTAGTTCTCACCCCTTCTCTCTCTCCCTCACCTCTACGCCTATATCTCCCTCCCTATATCACATCCTCTTCTCTCACCTTATTCCTCCTTTCCTCCTCACCCTCTCTTTCTCGAACTTCCTTCCTACTTTTCCATCAACCTCTCTCTCTCTCTTCTCTCCCACTAATCTGCCTCCCTCCTCTCTCTCTCCCTATATCTCCTTTCATCCTCTCCCTCTCGCTGTATCTTCCTTCCTACTTCTCACCCTCTGCATCTTCTCCGCGCCTGTATCTCCCTCCCTCCTCTCTCTCCCTATATCACCCATTCTCCTCTCTCTCCTTATTTCTACCTTCCTCCTCTCCCTCTCTCCCACTATCATCCTTCCTACTTCTCATTCTCCATCTCTCCCTCTTCTCTGCGCCTATATATCCCTACCTCCTATCTCCCCCTATATCTCCCTCCTTCTCTCTCTCCTTATATCTCCCTTCATCCTCTACCACTCTCGCTCTATCTTCCTTTCTACTTCTCACCCTCTCTCTCTCCCTCATCTCTGCGCCTATAGCTCCCTCCGTCCTCTCTCACCCTACATCTCCCTCCTCATCTCTCTCCGTATATCTCCCTTCATCCTCTCCCTCTCTCGCACTATATTCCTTCCTACTTCTCACCCTCTCTCTCTATCTCCCTCTTTTCTGCACCTATATCTCCCTCCCTATATCACAATCCCCCCACTCTCTCCTTATTGCTCCTTTCCTCCTCACCCTCTCTCCCTCTAACTTCCTTCCTATTTCTCAATCTAACTCTCTCTCTCTCTCTTCACTACCACTAATCTGTCTCCCTCTCGCTGTATCTTCCTTCCTACTTCTCACCCTCTCCCTCTTCTCTGCGCCTCTATCTCCCTCCCTCCTCTCTCTCCCTATATCACCCTTCCTTCTCCGTATCCCTTCTTTCCTCCTCACCCTTTCTCCCTCTAACTTCCTTCCTACTTCTCAATCTCCCTGTCTCTCTCTTCTCTCCCACCAATATCTCCCTCCTCTCCCCCTCTATATCTCCCTCCTCCTCTCCCTCCCTATATCTCCATTCCTCCTCTCTCTCCCTATATGACCCTTGATCCTCTCCCTCGGTCTCTCTATATTCCTTCCTACTTCTCACCGTCTATCTCTCCATCTTCTCTTCCCCTATATCTCCCTCCCTCCTCTCTCTCGCTATATCTCCCTCCTCCCCTCCCTCTCTCCCTCTATCTTTCTTCCGGCTTCTCACCCTCCCTCTCTCCCTTCTCTCTACTCCAATATCTCTTTCCTTCCTCTCTCTCCATACATCTCCCTTCCTCCTATCTTTCCGTATATCTCCCTTCCTCCTCTCTCACTCTCCCTCGATCTTCCTTCCTACTTCTCACACTCCCTCTCTAACTCTTCCCTCCCCCTATATATCCCTCCCTCCTCTCTCTCACTATATCTCCCTTCATCCTCTTCCTCTCTCGCTCTATATTCTTTACTACTTCTCACCCTATCTCTCTCTCTCTCCCTCTTCTCTGCGCCTACATCTCCCTCCCTCTTCTCTCACCCTATATCACCCTTACTACTCTCTCCCTATTTCTTCTTTCTTCCTCTCGCTCCTTCTTCTCTATCCCTATATATACCTCCTCCTCTCCCACTCCCTTCCTACATCTCACTCTCCCTCTATCCATCTTCACTCCCGCTATATCTCCCTCCCTCCTCTCCCTTTCTATATCTCACTCCTCCTCTCCCTATCTCCCGCTATCTTCCTTCCTACTTCTCACAATCTATGTCTCCCTCTTCTCTCCCCCTATATCTTCATCCATCCTCTCTCTCGCTACATCTTTCTCCCTCCTCTCTCTACCGATATCTCCATTCATCCTCTCCCTCTCTTAATCTATCTTCCTTTCTACTTCTCACCGTCTCTCTTCCTCTGCCTCCTATCTCTCCCTATATCTCCCTCCTCCTCTCCCTCTCTCCCATTGCCTTCTTTCCTACTTTTCACCATCAGACTATCCCTCTTCACTCCCACTATATCGCCCTATTTCCTCCCCATGCTCTCTCTCGCAATATCTCCCTTCCTCCTCTTTCTACCTATATCTCCACTCATCCTCTCCCTCTTTTCTTTGTATCGTCCTTTCTACTTCTCACACTCCCCTCTCCCTCTTCTCTATATCTGTCTCCCTCCTATCTTTCCCTATATCTCCCTTCTCCTCTCCGTCTCTCCCTCTATCTTCTTTCCTACTACTAACCCGCCCTCTATCCCTCTTTACTCCTCCTTTATCTTCCTTCCTCCTGTCTGTACCTATATCTCCCTTCTCCATTCCCTCTATCTTCCTTCCTAATTCTCTCCCTCTCTCTCTCTCTCTATTCTTTCCCCCTATATCTCCCTCCTCTTTCTTCCTATATTTCCCTTCCTCCTCTTCTCGCTTTCTCCCTTAATCTTCATTCCTACTTCTTACCATCCCCCTATCCCTCTTCTCCCCATCTATATCTCCCTCCGTCCTCTCCCTACTCTCTCTCCCAATATCTTCCCTCCTCGTCTCTATCTTCTTCTCTATCCCTATATCTCCACTCATCCTCTCCCACTCTCCCTGTATCTTCCTTCCTACTTCTCACGCTCCACTCTCCTCTTCTCTCTTTAATCAAATTAATGAATATTATGCTGGTATGAAGTAACAGTTTGACATTTTTTGTTTTTTATGTTAATTAATCACTCATTGTATACATATGTTCATAGTTATATTAAGTTTTGTAAGTTTGCCTAGATATGCAAGCATGAGGAGTGTCTTTGGGTGATTGTTTTTTTTATTTTTCATTTTGGAGGTTATTCTTTTCCTATCCTCTTGACAGTGACATTGATCAATAAGGATTATGATACTTGTAAATTTTTTGGGCTCAGTGACCTAGCAACCCAATCGCCCAATGATTGTTGTCATTGCAACCAGCCCCCAGATGCAAATCTGGTAAAATAGATTGATTGAATTTCCATAAAGCTGCTAAAAGCAAGTAGGCATCATAAATGGTATCCAGATGTTTTATGCATGTCGCCATGGCACAAAATTCTTATTGTTTAACCTAATCTAGCTATGCAATTTTTGTTATGTTTGCTGGTAATAATTACCAGTGTTATTGTAAATTAGCCCCAATTGGACTAGGATACTTTAAAATATCTCTATCCATTTACTATATGCAATAGGAACTTCACTGTGAATTTTTTTAAATGTTTTTTTTTTAAACAATACTGTGAACTTTTGGGGCTCTACTTTCACAATGTGAGGGATGCTTAATTGGTATACCAGTTTCCCAATTATTTATTCTCTTTTGTACATTCTAAACTATTGGTCAATGCCAGAGTTTGCATATTTCTTTCATCGTTCTCATCTAATGTTTACTTTGTTTCAATTATGCCATGTTGGAAAATTATGTTTTCTCTTATAATTAATCTGTGACTTTGTAATAATATTGTGTTATTGTACTTTTGAACTATGGTGATCATTCTTGACTGCTAAATTGAACTTTAAACTTAGTGTGACCTGTGCTTCGAGATGATGCACCTGTAGACTCTCCAGAGAGACTTTAGTTTGAAAGACATGCATCATGCAGGACCTATCCGGAGTGAGTGAGCTTATCAAAAGCGGGGGGATGCAGCATTTTAGCCTCCTACAGTTTGTCATGTTCTCCATCAGTTTTTCATGTTCACCAAAAGTTTTTGTGTTTGAACTCTAGCAAAGCACGAACTCCAGCAAATACTCATACGACAGCATACAAGCGCATGACTGCATATGCATGCATGACTGCCATGTGCATATTTCCGAGTTTCTACCTTTATGGGCAACAGACATTAGACCAGAAGAGAACACTACAATTGTGCTAATTAACTAATCAACTTCCGTGAGAGGTATGCCCTCATCTTGAGAAGAGATCGAACCAAGGGAGTTCCAAGCAGGCAATGTTGGAGAGTGTGATGTCAAAGAGGCAAGCAGTGAGTAAGAGAATAGCCATGGTTACGAGTGGAAGCAGAGAGGGTCGGGCAGAGAATGGCAGGGCACTGGCAAGGAAGCCAAGATAAGGTGAGAGCATCCGGCAAGATTTCTACCTCCATCCAAGTGCAATATTCATATTGTTTATTATCCCTCCAAAGTGAACAATCCTATTGAGTATTTTTCTTGTATATTTCTGTTATGCATTATTTGTTTCTAATATATTTGTAAGCATTTTGCCAGTCACATTACCATTGTGTTATATTCGACTGTCTTGTGTCAGCACCAGTGTTATTTTAAAAGGGTCGTATCATTTGTTTAAATCTTAAGTATCTTGTGAATTACAAGAGAGTAATGTGAATTGGACAGTATGTCTCAGTACGTATTCATTGAACTTCTGAAGAAAATGCTGCTCAAAGTTCTTTTCCAAAACCTTCAAGTATGTAATGATGAGGGGCTTTATTTGAACATCAACATTCTCATCCAAATCTTCAGCTATGACAGTTAATAGGTGGCCAAAATCAGACAGATCGTTCCCCTCGGTAAGTCATTTCCAAAATGAAAATTTCAGCTTAGATACTTGGATATTTTCTGAGGCTGAAAACTCATCAATATCCTTTCCTTGGAGTCTTACATTAAATACATTCTGCTTTCAAATATGTCAGCTGTGAGTTGTATAGAGATCTCTCATGCTTGTCACCTGTATACTTTGAGGACATAAAAACATCTTTGAATGATTTTGATCCAGAAGTAGCTAATGAAGAAATGTGAGCAGAACTTGCAAGTCTGACAAAAAACTGGGACAGACTTAAAACATCACTATCTAGTGAATATTTGTCAAGTAAGATAAACAACTAAGATGACTTGGATATCACTACAAATAAATGTGAGAGAAACTTGATTGTGTGTAAGTTATGTTGAAACTCTCCTATGTGTATTTATGATACATCAGAGCACTACAACTTATTCAGCAAAGCTAATCAAAATATCCACCAAGCATACAAATACCTGTTGATTTATTTATTTATTAAAGACAGTTGCAGTTTGGCTACATGCCAGGTGGCAATGTTACATTAATTGCTGTCAGTAAATTACAGCGAATTAAAACATAATAGAACTTACAGCGTGCTCAAAATCGCTTGTCCAATATTTAAAAGAGTAAAACTATTAATGTTATAAAAAATAACACAATTTACAATAAAATTACTTTTCCCTTGGCTTTAATTGGAGCCAAAGTTTTCGAGGTTCATGGTAGGCCTTCACAGCTACCATAGCGGTCCCAGGGCCCACGAAGTCCCCACCGTACTTCACCCTACCTAGCATACACTCTACTTCCTCCGGCTCAATCATCACCCTCCAAAAAACATTTACATTTTAACTTAAATTGCTTAAGCGATTTAGGAAAGGGCTTAAAGATATCCTCAGGGAGCTCGTTCCATTCATAGCTTCCTCTATTTAGGAAGGATTTCTTGGCGACATCAGTCTTCTGCAGCCTGTATTTAATTTTATATTTGTGGTAGTTTTTTCCTATGTAATGAGGTTCCTCAATCCCAGATAATAAATTTTCCCATGCCCCTTTATTATTTAATATTTTAAATATCCCACATAGCCTATTAAGTTTCCTTCTATTTTCCAATGATTCCCAACCTAGCACACATCATTGCTGTTACACTTTCAGTCTTCTTATGCTTCCCCATCACATATCTGGCAGCCTTTCTTTGGACCTTTTCTAACTTTTTTATCTGTCCCACTTCATACGGATCCCATAAATTCATAGAATATTCCAAAATTGGTCTTATAATCGCTTTGTAATTCCTTTTTTGGCTTTACCACTCCCCTTGAGGTTCCTCATCACCCAATGTAAAGATTTATATGCCTTGCCTACCACATGATCGATATGCTGACCCCACCCAAAATTTGGTGTGATAATTATTCCTAAATATTTACAGTAATCACTTTTAGGTATGTAGTCACCTATTAGTTAATATTGACTACATTCCTTAACTCTTCTTTAAGTAAAAGTTATAAGCTTGCTTTTCCCAACGTTTATGTCTATTTTGTTAATTGATATCCAGGTATCCACTTTTGCTAAGTCCTCTTGTAAGCTGATCCTATCATTCTTTCTGACGTTTTATTTTCCTATATATTATGCAGTCATCAGCAAAAAGACATATATCTGACAATACTTCCTCATGAAGATCATTGATATACATAAGGAACAACAAGGGGCCTAGGACACTCCCCTGAGGGACACCAGATGTTACAGGTACTTCTTTTGAGTAGACTTGTCCTACTCTGACCCTTTGTGTCCTCCCAGTGAGAAATTCTCTTATTCAGCTTATTACCCTTTTATCAATATTTAGCTTCTTTACTTTCTCGTGTAAATGGTCATGGGGTACACTATCGAATGCTTTTTTGAAGTCTATGACTATTGTGTCAGTTTCCTCCCCATTGTTTAAAGTGTCAGCAATATCTTGACAAAGACCTAGTAGCTGAGTTTCACATGAATATCCTTTTCGAAATCCATGTTGGTTTCTATATTTCGCAATTATTTTTTCTAACAACTTGCACATAACTGATGTTAAGCTTACTGGTCTATAGTTCTCAACCTTAGTTTTTGTTCCCTCCCTTGAATATAGGAATAACATTTGCTTTTTTCCAATCAGATATATGGAACTATTGCTTCTGCACCCAGCTTCAGTGCATCAATCGCAATATTATCAGGCCCCATCGACTTATTCTTTGTTGCTCACTAATGAATTTCAGTATTTCACCATCATTTACCTTTATATAGTCCATTGTGTTTACGTCTTCCTCCAGTTTCTTTGCCAGCGAATCCCTTCTATTGTTTGTGGTATCCGAACTTCTACTTGTGACATCACTTCTTTTGAAAACACTAGCGTACCACTTATTCAGTTCGTTTGCTTTGCCCACGTTGTCCGGTATGACAATACCCTCGTTAGATTCAATCGGGACTATATCTTCGCGATTATCCTTTTTCCTTCTAATATATTTGAAGAATTTATTTGTATTCTTCTTGTCTAATATATTCAGTAAATAATTATCCCTGGCTTTCGCTTTTTCTCTATTTAAATTACAAAATAATATTTTGTATTTTTCCAAGTACCCAGGTCCTAAGTATTTCTCTTTATGCGCAATTCTAACTTTGCTCTTTAGCTTCTGTATGTTTAAATTATAGTATTCGGGGTCGCTATTATTTTTAAGCATTTTTTGTGGCACAAACTTGAGTAGCCCTTCATGAATGATGTCCTTGAATGCATTCCATATATCATTAATACTCCCCCTTTACCTGCCCACCTAGGGAAATGGTCCCTTAAGTGGTTTCTAAAACCTTCACTATTTCCTCGTCTATAATTCCAAATAAAGTTGTTGCTCGATTAAATTACTTTGGTCGTAAGCCATTCTAATTCTATAAGCACAGCCGCATGGTCACTTAAACCTGGTATGATCTCAGGGCATATGCTTTGTTTATACGGCCTTAAAAGAAAGACATCAAGAATATTTCCTTTCCTTGTTGGTTTGTTTACCAACTGCATGAACCCCTCCTCTTGGGCTAACACTCTCAGTATCACAGGTGGCTAGTGGGAGATAAATTTCTAACAAAATTTGTCAAGAACAGACTGCATAGTACACTAAATCAGGAGAGTATAGAAGCATTTCTTTTAATGAGCACAGAAAAAGGCATATTGCTTGAGTTAGACATTGACAAAATTATTGACAATGTTGCTGAAATGAATTTAATCTTGCAAAATGTGCTTTTTATTTAGGTGTATTATTTTTATTCAGATTAAAATGTAATTTTTGGTTTAGTTGTATAAATAATTTCTTTTATGTATGTAATTTTCATATAAAGATATTTTTACCAAAGTGGAATTATGAATTTTATGTGAAATAGAATATTTGTATGCATTTTCTGTTATCTCACAAACCATACTGTTCCAGTCAGACAAAAAATCTTGAAATTGGATTAAATTATTACCATTTTGGGATAGAAGCTATTTTTGTACTGTGGTAATTAAATTATTTCCTTTATTTTACTAGTCTTTTAAAAGTTATTTGCATGCAGTTAAACATTAATCTGTGAATGTATTAAAACTTTTTTCCTAAAAATGCAATTAATATTATGTAGTGTATACCATAGAATTTGACATGAGATACCATGAAGATACCAAATTAGTGAGTGAGATAATTCCAGGGCCGTTTTAAGAGCCCAATCCACCCCTGGCAGCATGTAATTTTGGTCAACTTCCAACAGAAAAAATGATCCATAAATGGAGGAAAAACTGAAGGTGATGGGAAAAGAGAAACATAATCTTCATAAGCATGGTCTTAAATGGCCAAAACTAGATTAGGAAGTGAAAAAATAGATGATAGAACAGTGAAAGTTATGTATTATTGTATCATTCAAAATCATTGTGTACGAGGCAAAAAGGAAAGCAGAAAGGGCTGGTTGAGCATGTGTATCATTATTAGGTATGCATACCATTAATTAGGAATTAAAATCTCATCTTGCATTTAAATTTAAGTACTGTTTGTAAAGGATGTCTATACATGCGGCATGTGCAGCGCACTCCGACATTCTAGTTAATAGGACTGCTGGGCACATGCAGGGCACATTTTATTTAACTGTGCAATTCTCGAAGCAATTATTTGTTTTAGATTGTCCCTATTTACTTTCACCAATTTAGTTTATCTAAACCTATATATTTATCTGTTATCATACCATAATATTTTTTAAATGTTGCCAAATACAGACTTAATCATGACAAGAAATGATACACAACGTGGACCTTCCTAAATACTTTGGTGAACCAAAATACCTTTTTTCCTTAAAGTCTTCTAAAAAATCAGGTTGCATCTTATAGCCCAAAAAATATAGTATATATTTGCTAGTAAACTTTCAAATGGTTATAAGTATTTAAGCATGCATTAATTGCAAAAGCCTCAACTCATATCAATGATTCCTCAACTTATACAATATATTTATATGAGTAGTGCATTTTTATCAAAAACATTTTGTATTAGCATTAAAAGTATGTTACAAGCTAAGACATGAGTCAAATTCATATCCATTAATATTGCAAACAGTTGCATTATTTTCATTTATTAACTTAAGGAATCGATCATTTTTATCAAAAAATTATGTATAACCATTAAGGGTATGTTACAACTTAAGAAATGAGTTGAATTTATATCCATAGATATTGCTACACTTGCAGTATTTTCATTTATCAACTAAAGCAATTGATCATATACCACATTTCATAAAATATTTGTCAAGAGCAAATTGCTTAAATGTTAGAATGGACCACATAGACAATCATTTTATTGTGTTTATCACAAGAATTAACAAGCAAATTAAAAAACTTTGTTTGTTTGTATGGAATTTCTGGCTAATCAACCTCTTATATAATTATAGCCTCCTTCCACACCAAACACACATAAGGGAGGAGGGAAACCCAGTGCTGGCATTAGCCTATGCTTGATGAAGAGAACCAAGAGGGCCAACTGCTAAGCATCCCTTCCGAAGGATGGAGCGCTGACTTGCATGGTCTCCTCAAATCGCACAAGTAGTGGACGGGACGATCCAAGTTTGAAAAATCCTACCTCTGCCAGATTTGAACCTGGGACTGCTGCGTGGAAGGCCAATGCTCTAACCACTCCACCACCACCCCTCCATATAAAAAATTTACATTAAATAAAAATATGGTTGTTTAAAGAATAATTGTATTTATCACCCTTTAAACGCCGGATTTATTTTGGGATATTTTTGTTTGTTTTATGGAAAGACACATATCTCATGAATTATTGCTGCTAAAATGTTCAAATAAAGTGTTTTATTGTAAAAATAATGAAGAATTGCATACTTCTGTTTTGTAGGGAAAAGAAACATGTCGAAAAAAAATATTATGAAAAATATACGTCCGTGAGCTATAGCATTTTGTGTGCCTGTATGGACACATTCGGCATTTAATGGTTAATGCTCATTTCTGATATTTTTTAGTTCATAATATACTGATTTTTTATGCCCTATGATTCCAGGCTCTTACATCCAAAATCTTTATATTAAAAAAAAATTGGAATGGGTTTCCGCAGGGAAATGTTAGCCATCATAATAATAATTACATTTATTTTATTCAGGTGATTGTATGTATTACAAATATAGGATAAGTCACTAGCTTAGAAAGAAATAATGATAATTAAAAGTAGTATAGCCACAAAAAAGTGCAGAATAAAATCATGATTACATAAATTCATCCACAGTGTAAAAACAATTTACAATGAAATATTCCTGAAATTTTTTCATAAAAATATTGCTATTGCTATTTAATTTGGGCTGGTAGTTTATTATAGAACATTAATCCAGCATTAGTAGAACTCTTTGCAAACATGTTATGGGTTATGGGGTGGAGTACAAAAATCGTTCTTCACTCTGGTATTATAACAAGAACTGTATTCATAATATTCCTTCGGAACACTAATTTCCTAAAACATTGCTCCTACATAAATTGCCACTATGTTCTATGCCAACATTCTAGAACTGCCACTTGTGTTTATGAAACCAATGAATTACCTAGTTACAAATAGGGAAGGTAGCACGATATATCTGACAATGTAAAAATGATTGTTTAAATGACCACTGCTACTGGCTAATTTTTCATCTCATTTAGTTTTATCTTAAATGTTTAAGACCAGTGTGTCAAGCTGCTAAAAATAGATCCACTAAATGGTTGTGAAAAATTCTCGTAGATTTAGATGAAAATAATCTAGGGATTGATTAAAAAATGAAGTTTCACATTAGAATCTATTATTATATTAAAAATTTTACTCCAACATAATGCTACAAAAATCACAATCATCATTACTTTCTTTTTTATTTATTTATTCACAATTTCACCTACAGCATGATCACCAACTTACAGTGAAATAATAACAATAAAATGATAAAATTCTAAGTAAAAACAATAGGAATGACAAAAATAAAACAAAAATATCCTGTAAAAAGAAATAAACAACTAACAATAATTGTTGAAAGATGACTGTCATTATTTAGGTGAAATATGTGTGATTCCTAGCTTAATAAATTACTTTATTGATAGGAATAAAGGATTAATATGTGGAGGTAAGATATTCAAAAGAGAAAGAAGATGAAAGAAAAGAGAACATTTGGCTAGAGAAATCCTCCAAGTAGATAAATGAAATAAAGAAGAGAAACAAATAGTTATAGGTGGAATTCAAAAATTTATATGGGATAGTAACTCAGGGCAGTCTGTAACAGAGTTTAAATATTAAAATTAAAAGAAAGATCAGATTTAGTTTGAGTCGTAAAAAGATTATCCAAAGAGAGAGAGCAGATAAAATAGCATCATTAGAGGCATACCGAAGATAATATACACAATATTTCACAATTCTAAGGAAAAAATTTAGGACTCTGTCAAGGGAAGAGATATTAGCAACAGTAGTCATAGACCATACAGGAGAGTGATATATTATAACAGGTATAGAAAAGTACATCATGAGTGCTAAAGGACCTCGGATATCTGTAAAATTATACAAAATGCTTTATTTTAAATTGCTGTAATATGGTCTGAAAAAATTAGTTTACTATCAGTAATTACACCTAAATCTTTCTGCTGTAGAACTCGAGTCAATAAATCCGAATCAGTGCAGTAGTTAAAATTTATAGGGTTTCTGCAAAGGGAGATATTCATGACTAAAGCCCGGAAGTTCAAGCAAAATGCCATAAATGCCTTTTTTGCCTATTTTCATTTTTTTCCAAATATGCCTTTTTTATCCATAAAAGCTTATTTTTTCCTATTTAACTCAATTTTTGCTAAATGTCATTCCTTTCTGCCAAATCTCTTAAATTTTGCCACTATACTGTTTTGTTTGATTCTTCACCCACCCTGGGTTCAGTATCATATAAAATTCTGATCATTGGCGCAGCTATGCCTTTATTTTAATCTGACCACTGCTATTGACCTGAGTTCACTTTTGGGAAACCCATGGCTCGGAAGGCCTAATGAACCCTCCTTTTCATTCCTAGCATCCCACAAAATTACATCTTTTCTTTTCCAATTCTTGTATCTTTATTGTTACTTGTATTTACATAAAGTGCTATGTATTATTATATATGTTTCATGATGAGGGGTTAGGTGGAAGATGGGACTTCTAAGTCTCAATCTCGCCCCAAATAAAGACCATATCAATCAATCAATCAATCAATCAGTTGTCTTTTGGCTTTCAAACAGTTCATAAGTCATTTTTTAAACAAATTTTTTCTGTGGTAAACATGACACTTCCATTCTAGTAGCCACACTGCCTAAAGTGAGTGTTTCCACGAAGCAAAGACTGAACAATTTCATTAAAGAGTTTGGTGTTGATATTTTCTTGACAGACGGTTCAGTGCTTTTTTGTAAACTATGTGAAAAGTCGGTGAATTCAGAGAAAAAGTACTTTGTTTTGCAACATATAACTATGCACCTACCTTAAAACATAAAGCTGCAGCTGATAAGAAGACTGATAGCAGTAAGAAGATGACCCTTTTACCATTGTTTTGTTCAGCTTCTTCTAGACAGAGTTTTTCTTCAACTTTTGTCTATCGTCAAAGCTGGCATTCCTTTATGGAAATTATAAAACAATTCTTTGAAAGCATTTTTGAGAAAATATATGAAAAAAGATGTTCCAAGTGAGTCAACATTGAGGAGAATCTATTTAGATAAAGTGTACAACTGTCTTATACAAAAAATCAGAGGTAATGTTGGGGACAAGAAAATTTGGATCTCTATTGACGAGACTACCGATGCTGTGGGAAAATTCTTTGCAAATGTTATAATAGGAACCATGGAGGTTAGTCAGTCATAAAAAATTTATTTACTTTCATCAGAAGTTTTGGAAAACCCAAATGGTTCAACAATGGCTCAACTTTTCTCCATAGCATTGAATCTTCTATGGCTGGATGCCAATCTTGAAAAGATAAAAGTAGTTGTCAACACTTTCGGTGAAGAAGACTTCTACTCCATATGTATCATCAAAGAAGTCCTGTAAAAGAAGTCTGTCAGCCATGATTTGGCATCCATCGCAGCTAACTTCTCAAAGCTGCCAGACACCGTTACATTACTTTAAAAAAGGGAGGAGACGTTGATCAAGTCACTGAAAGTGAAATGTGCAGTGCTCCTGGTGAAAAGGGTCTAGTTGTGAAAACAAGTGTGAAAAAGTGTTGTGCACCAACAAAGATTTGGATAAAATGAAAATAATTGCGAGGATTCTAGATGGACAGTAGCACAAAAATTTAGACAAGTCCTGCTTTAAATATGCCCCTGTCACTTCCATGGAGGCAGAGAGATCCTTTTCACTTTTAAAACATATCCTAACTGACGGAAGACAGAGTTTTTAATTTGAAAATTTTAAAAATTATCTCGCCTCATGTTTCATAATTTGATGACATTATCAATAGCGATTGCAATCATATTTTATTGAAATGTTATACCTACTCCATATAATAATAATATTTGGGTTGAAATAAATGCCTTTTTAGGGCCTATTTTCCTGTTTTATTGTGCCATTTTGCCTGCCTATTTTGACATTCTATAGTGTCTGAACTCCCGGGCTCTAGTCATGACATTACATTTCTATAAATTTAATCTTAGCTTTCAAACATAACTCCAGTTTGATACCAAATTAATTGATACTTGGAAGGATGTACAGTCAATTACTGTAGCAACCTGCTTAAAAATTTAGCAGTCATCTAAATAAAGAAGTGTGTGGACCTTGGAAGAGTGGAGTAGGGTAGCCAAATCATAAACATACAAATTTAACAAGTAGGGCCCAAGGACATTTACCTGCAGGACACAAGAAGTGATGGGAGACCAATCTGAGGCAATACCATATAGTACAACCCTCAGTGTACAATTTTTCAAAAAACTATTCAGGAGATTTAGGAAATTTTCATGAATATTAAAGCAGTGGTTAAGTTTATGAAATATAAAGTTGTGATTTATGGAATCAAAATCCTTAGAGAAGTCTAGGAAAACAGTGTCTAACTGAAACTTATTAGCTATAGCATCAACAGCATGTTATTAAAAAAAACTGCTAAGTTGGTCATGCAGGAGCAATTGGGAACAAATCCATGTTGCTTAGTAGAAAGATGTGGTGATGTGAAATAGTAAAGGCAGTTCAAAATGATCCTTTCATAAATGGAGGAGAAAATAAAGAAATAGAATGGTAATTAGTTACATCATATTTTGAACCAGACTTATTGGAATTACATTAGCAGATTTCCACTGGGAGGGAAAAGTACCCAGTGAGAAACAGCAGTTTAAAAAAATGCATAGACGAATAGAAAGAGAAAAATTGGATACGCTTTTGCTTTGTAACACACAGGCTGTTTATAGTCCTTACAGCATATATTATTACAGTGCTGGCCATATCTGACTGACAAAATGGCATTTATCATTTTAATTCCCATACAATTTCTGGTCTTATTTTTGATCAAGACAAGTTGACTGAAAATCCTTTCCACTTCAGCATTTGACCATGGCAATACTAATAAATTCAATGCTACTTCAGAAATATTTTTATATGATTGAGATATCTTTGAAAGAATTGACTTCTTGCCAAAATTTTATAATATCATATTTCTTTACCCAATCAACTAAATTGATTTTATTATACTGATGAATAATTAATTAATTAATTCTCCTTTCATGGATAGTGAAAATATTATTGATACATTGTATAGGTACTCATCGGATTGAGAGATTATCGTGTTATTTTCCGGAAAGAAAATAATTTTAACGTGCTAATGATAAAACATTCTAATATTAATTAATATTATTAGGTACATCTTAAGTTGATTTTGAAGAATATGATTTGAAGAAACAACAAAAGAACGTAGAAATTGCGCATCTCTGAGCTGCGACTTCATGAATTTATCACTTTCGGCAGTTCATCGGTGAGCCCAGGATCACTGTCTGGTGTCATATCGTCTCGAAGTAGTTCTTAGCTTCGTGCGAGGCCAAGTTATTATTAAAAGGTAACATAATCTTTCCTTATTATTTAGCTTTTACTTCGAATTCATGTGGTCTAACCAGATCACATGAAATTTTATCTCAATGTGAGCGTTAATTCGGGATTGACTACATGTTAGACGCCATGTTGGCAAAAACTTCATTATTCTTACCACTCCGTGTCGGAAATATAGCATAGCATTAATTCTTCCGAAAGATCATGTTTGACTTTCATACAATTTTATCTTGCAAGTTTTTATTACTTACTCGATGTAGAGCTCGTAACTTTATGAAAATCGGAAGATTAATTGCACAAAGACGTTGAAGGTCGAGTGTCGAACTAATGTTAATGGCGGCATAACCTTAGGTTTGCATTAGTCAGGAGAAGCTATTTTATATGATCGATGCAGTAGTGGTATCGTTTGAAATCTACTTCGGTAGACCACGTGTACTTAAGTGGGCTTGATAAAGTTGAGAATGAAATGATTGTCGAATGGATCCATAAGCATGATGTAATAGTCGGGTCTCGATTTTATTGCTAAATAATTCAACGATTGCCTATTTCGAATGAATGATGCATTGATCCCCTTATAATCCACATTAATCTTATGATTCCATTGAAAATCGAAGATGGTCGAATAGAATGTCGATTCAACGTAGCATTTAGCATAGGTTTAGGTACATAATATTTCATGGCCAAATTAGTTCAAAACAATATGTAGTTATGTTTATAGTCAATAAAGTCCTTTTGAACCGAAAAATGTGATTTAACTAAAAAATTCAGAAACGTTATTTTGGAAATTTATAAAGAAATAACTCAATTTATTCAAATTAGAAGGTGGCTTAAGTCTATCTGGAATATCAATTTCGAAAAATCCTATAATAATGTGACGCGAAAATGTTCCAAATCAGAACATTTCATAAAGTGGGGCGTAATTTTCCATGGTCGAATTCATCAACAGTAATGATGTATTTAGTCGCTGTCTAGTTAATATTAAGTTATGTATTTAATAAATACTAGTCAGGCGGTGTTTGAAAGAAATATTAAGCTTAGATAAATAATTCATGGCAAATAATTTCACCATTTCTTTGCAAATATTTTAACTGTAGAATAACTTAAGATATAATTTCAGTTTCGAATATTTTTAGAATGATTTATCACGAGGGAATTGGGAACTTTATGTAATGTATTAGATGAATCGCGAAGATAATTATGAAATTTCGTGGTGCAAGATTTCTAATTTGATTTTCTTGTTGTTTCAGTGGCATTCATCGAAAGCGTAATTATCCTGTGACTCTCAACTTGCATTCTGGGACTGATCGGCCATGTTCTTTTTCGCGATACTAAGAAATATCGATGGTGAGTATTATCGATGTGTGCTAAAAAGTACAGATAACTCTCGTTCAATGAACGTTCGTTTAACGCAGGGACGGCGTGATTATTTGCGGGGCCTAGTTCGACAGTGAGCGGGAGTGGGGCCGGGGCCTATTTAGATATGTTAATATATTCGGTGACGCAAAAATGACGTTTTTTTAATTTTTTTTATTTTTAATAAAAAGTAGTTATTATGAAATTTAATTCTTTTCTTAATAGAAGTTTTGTTTAAAAATTACATAATTTTTTGCGGTACCATTTTATGTAGTAATTTATTTATCACAAAGAAACCAAAAATTGGGTTCTATAAATGTTTATTAATCGAATATAAAACAATGCATAACAGAAAAGTGAAAAGTGTAATTTAGAAATTATTACAAACTTGTAATATAAAAGTAATTGATTATTACACAAAACATAAACGATAAACTCTTACAGATTTTTATAAAATATCAAAATGAAATACATAGTTACATTTCTTAAATAAATATATGGAAAAATATTTAAAAATATTTTTTTTGCTCTTTTATCAGCAAATTCTTGACAAACACCCTCAAAATTTATAGTTTTTGCTATTTCATTTTCTATAGATAGTATTGCAAAGGAAGTAAATCGCTCTTAACCTATTTTGGATCTTAAGTAATTTTTTATAATTCTAAGTTTTGAAAACGAGCGTTCTGCAGAAGCAACTCTAACAGGTGTAGTTAGTATTATTCTTAAAGATATTGATTAATTTGGGTAAATTTCACTTAGACCATTTCCATATATATATTTTAAAGCTTCTAAACTAGTAAAATGGGAAGAAACAATTGTTCTGAAC
Source organism: Tanypteryx hageni (assembly GCA_028673005.1). NCBI lineage: Eukaryota > Metazoa > Arthropoda > Insecta > Odonata > Petaluridae > Tanypteryx > Tanypteryx hageni. Next base: position 124,536,905 of record CM054113.1, on the reverse strand, counting down.
ATTTTTAATTCTTCAAACAAGTCTAATCCATCTGTTTCTGTCATTATTTTGAGACCGGATATCTATGGCGGTGCAAATTCTTTCTTTAGTTTGTCTGATTTTGTTTTAAACTAGCAGAACTCCTTTAATTTATTGAATGACTGAGAAAAAAGAACCTGGTCCTCCGAGGATCACTTCCATTCAATTGGATAACCCTGCCTTTGACGAAATTGTCGAAGAATGGATGAAAGAATCAAGATAATAGGAGAGATGAATTTTTTACATTATTAGCTTAAGAATTGGTAGTTACGGAAATGACAAGAAGATAAATATTCCTCAGGGACACATTGATACGGAAAGTTCTATTAGACAAATTTTAAAAATTTCACAGGGTAAGATTTAAATTTTTTTAAATATTTTGAATATTTGAATCAAGTTGAAAAAAACTCTCCAAAAACAGTTTCAAACTCAAATTAACAAACAACTGCTAATAATAGTTTTCTTTCGTTTTTTACTTTGATGACGAAACTAATTTGATAGGAACTAATGAAAGTTTTTAAATCATTTTTAGTAGCTATAAAATGTGAAACATAAAATCACAAATATTATATATATATATATATATATATATATATATATAATAGTAAAAGTGCATTCCTCTTTATAAATTAATTTGATTTTTTAAGTTAATTTTAAATACTTGCAAATATCAGGATATTTTCTAATCGTATATGTAAATTTTCCTTAGAGAAACTGCGGGTTCTTTCCTAGTAAGAAAAATTAACCTGGTGAACATCTAAGTTGGCTAAGGGACACTCCCGGTAAGCGGAATCTCATGGTTCAAATCCCAGTCTGTTTGTAATTGTCCTCATTTTTTTCTTCCTCGGAGAGTCGAAATATTTTCGAAAGATTTTGTTAGAAATTTTTTAAAATTCATATATGTTAACTTATAGCCGTAACCCCATTTTAAACATAACTACATCACAAATGCAGAAAATGAGCTAAACTAATTAGAAAGTGATTCTTCATTGTCATCGGTCTGTGGGGCCACATGCTTGTGGAAGTGTTGCAGAAGTCTCATGTTTGTGACTACAGTTTAACTTAACTAATACTCACTATAATGTACTAACGTACATTATAGTGACTGATTTTTGACTGTTGTTCATTTCCCGGGACTTGAGATATACTTTCTGAAAATTCCTGCGACTTTGGAAATAACATCCAAATTTGTTTTGTGGTTTGTCAGTGGAATAATAGCTTCAAATATTTTGCTTGGGAAAGTTAGTCTTCATTGAAATTGCCTAAGCTTGTTTAATTGCAGCAATTAGATTTTAATTGATGCAATTTATCTGGTGTTAGGATACATACCATTAGAGCATTGTAAAAATGAGTTTGTCTGCTAGCTCTAGTTTTCATCATCATGCTTCTGTCCGAAGACAGGTTTTAACTGAATCGCTGCCTCCATTTCTCTCTCTCCCTAGAAGCCTCTTTTATACCTCTATAAGTAGTATATCCCTGCTTTATATTATCTAATATTCCTATTCTTTTTCTCCCTCTTCCTCTTTTTCCACTAATTTTTCCTTCTAAGATCGTCCTTTGTAAACACTGTCTTCTCAATATGTGCCCTATCCAATTTGCTTTTCTTTTCCTGATTGTTTTTATTAGCATCCTATCTTCTCCCACCATTTCTAATACTTCTTCGTTTCTCTTCCTCTCTGTCCATTTCACTTTCATCATTCTTCTCCATACCCACATCTCAAAACTTTCTAAATATTTTTCCTCCTTTCTCCTTATCGTCCACGTCTCTGCACCATAAAGAGCTATGCTCCATATGTAGCATTTTGCTAATTTCTTCCTTGTTTCTAGATTTATTTTCTTGCTTGTGAGAAGCTCCTTCTTCTCGTTAAATGCTGCTTTTGCCATTGCAATCCTACTTCTGATGTCCTGTGTACTACTTCCATCCTGTGCTAAAATACTGCCGAGATATTTGAAACTACTTACTTGTTCCAATTTTTGGCCATTTACCATTATATTTAATTCTTTATGTTCCTTTGAAACCACCATGACTTTCGTTTTTTCTGTATTGATCTTCATTCCATATTGTTGGCCAACCTCCACTAGTCTGTCTGTCATCCTCTGAAGCTCTTTCTCGCCTTCTGCTATTAAGCCCTGATCATCTGCGTATTTAATGGTGGTAATACTTTCACCTCCTATCTTAAATCCTTTCTCTTCCATCAACGCTTCTTCTGTTATTGTTTCTGCATACATATTAAATATCGCTGGTGAAATAGGACAACCCTGCCTCACTCCCCTCCCTATTGAAGTACTTTCTGTTTCTTCTCCTTCAACCCTGACTCTAATCTTTTGATCAAAGTAAAGGTTTTTAAGCAGTCTTTTATCTTTCCAATCTATTCCTATTTTGTTTAAAATACCCAGCATCTTATCCCATTTCACTCGGTCAAAAGCTTTCTCCCAATCTACAAAACAAAAATACATATCTTTATTGACTTCTAGCGCTCTTTCTATCATGATCCTCATACATCCTATAGCATCTCTAGTCCCCCTTCCTCTTCTAAAACCAAACTGATTATCTTGCAGCTCCTTTTCTATTTTACATTCAATTCTTTTTGTTATTATTCTGGTTAGAACTTTAGCTGTATGAGAAATTAAACTAATAGTTCTGTAATCCTTACAACATTTTGCATTGTTCTTTTTCTCCAGTGGTACCATCACAACATCTAAAAAATCTTCAGGCCATACACCAGTATCATATACTTGGTTAAAAAATTTTGTGAGTTGCTTAACTGCTTTAGACCCCAAAACCTTAAGAACGTCCACGGGTATATCATCACTCCCAACTGCCTTTCTTCTTTTCATGTCATCAATTGCTCTTTTAACTTCAGACTCGAGAATACTTGGTCCTAGCTGATCTTCTTCCACATCCTCTTCTTCATTTAATTCAATATTTCTTGGCTTTCCTTGTTTGTCATACAAAACCTCAATGTATTCTTTCCAGACATTCTTTACATTGTCTGGCTCCGATACTATTTTACCACTTTTGTTCATGATTCCTTTACGTCCTATCTTTCTTGCTTTTTTCTTGAATAGTTCCCTTGCTTTGCTATACATGAGGTCTGTTCTACAAATTCTTTCACATTCGACAATCTCCTCGCATTTCTCATTTATCCACTGTTCTCTGGCTTTATCTGTTTCCCTTCTTAAAGCATTATTTAACTCCTTGTACTTTCTTTGGCCTTCTTCAGTGTTTATGTTCTTCCACTTTCTCCGCTCTTCCATTTTTTGCAGCATGGCTGCTGTGATCCAGGGTTTTTTGTTTCTTTCACCCGTTATCTTTCCTACCTTCTTTTCCATTACATCTTTAATGTTGCTATGGATGTATCTCCACTCCTCATCTACATTCTTCCTATTTTCTTCATCTCTCTCCCCCAACCTTTCCTCCAGCTCAGTCATGATAGCCTCCTTGTTTTTAAGGAGTTCCTCTAAGTTCCATTTCTTGTTAACTCTTACGTTTCTCTTAACGCTCTTCAGTCTACATTGTATATTTGCCACCAAAAGGTTGTGGTCAGAATCGATATCTGCCCCTGGTAGTGTTTTCACATTTTTAATGCTATTTCTAAATCTTTCATTGACTAGTATGTAATCTATCTGGTATCGTCTCTGGTCTCCTGGGCTTCTCCATGTGTAAAGTCTCCGCTGGTGATGCTTAAACCATGTATTAGTTACAATTAATCTATTTCTATGGCAGAATTCCACAAGTTTATCCCCTCTTTCATTTCTCTTCCCTAGTCCATATTTTCCCACTATGTTATCTTCCTGTCCCTCTCCGACTACACTGTTCCAATCTCCCATTACTATGGTGGTGATCCTTCCTTTTCCCTCCTCCTCCAATATCTCCATAATCTGTTCATAGATTTCATCTACTTCGTCGTCGCCAGCATTAGTCGTTGGCATATACACTTGAATTATAAGCGTTTCCACTGGCTCCATCTGAAGTTTTACGGCTATTAATCTATCATTAACTGTCACTACCTTGCTAATTCTTTCAGCTATCTCTTTTCTCATTATAATCCCCACTCCCCTTTCCTTTTTCTCCCCTCCTGAGTAAATAATCTTAAATTCGTCTGAATTTATCTCGCCTTCTCCTTCCCACCGAACTTCACTAAGACCTACTATACCTACATTATTCCTTCTCATTTCCCTTTTTATGTTCTCTAGTTTACCCCCCGAATTCATAGTCCTAACATTCCATGTGCCTATTCTTAATTTCTCACCACTTGCTTTCCTATTAATGTTAAATTTCCTCTGTGCATCCCCTAGGGTAGTCCCCACCCGGAGATCCGATTGGGGGACTATTTTACCTCCGGAATATTTTACCCCAGAAAGATCCATAGAGGTATTTCAGCTTTTCAGCCTATCATGGGAAATATAATGAGGTAGTTTCCCCTTGCTTTCCTCATCGCAGTTTCACAGAGTGATTACCCATCTGTAGCTGTTCAGATCCACATGATCACCACCTACAGAGGTACTGTGCAAGCTGCTGCCCTCTAGCTCTAGTTTTACATTTGCAAAAATTGAACCTGATTTATTTCATCAAATGCCATTCTGTTTGTGCACCATGAGAAAGTTTGGTACCTACAATATACAACCACATACGATTCTTACCTTTTAAGAGCTGAGAGGTACTGTGTTATCACTTCAGTAGGCTTCCATTTCTTCTCAGTATTTTAATTTAAATGTTTAATGTCAAATTATTGTTACAGCTAATGAACTTCAGAGGCTTATTGAGAGCTTATGTCTGTGCTTGTAAAATTGACATAATTTGTTATTCTCTGTAGCATTGCTGTTTAGGCACACTTAATCATTGTGGGATGGCATCTGTAGTAAAAGTAAAAATCTTATACGCATTTAAGTATAAGTAATGTTTGAAAATTACTTAATTAGGCTGTATTTAGAATCGAGATGACAACAGCATTAGAGACATTTTGAGTTGATGTGAAGGAGTGTCAATCTATATAATTAATTTCGTAATGAGTGTTGAGCATTGTGTCCATTGGGTGTCAGTTGCCAAATGAAAAGTTAAAGCTGTCCTCGATCTCAGTGGTTCCCAACCTTTTCTCATCCTTACGAATCTTTTTTTGTTCGAGAACCCCAAGTTGAGAACTGCTGCTCTATCTCAAGGTCTATCCCCATCCCTCTTTTAGGCTGCCATAATACAGGTAAATGCATGAATTACATTGGGATCTTTTGATATTTTGAACAGCTTACGGAATTACAGTACTACCATTCCCGAGTTGGGCTTTCTAACCTTCCACAATTTTGTCACCATCCTACTACAAATCGTTAATAGTAGTTCTTGCAACACCATAAACTTTTGTTAAAATGGAAGCACTTTCACCTTTTTTATGTTGAAGGATTTATAAGTTTTTTTATTAAGTCCAAAATGATGTCTCCATTTTTCTGCCATTTTTAAGTCGAGCATATGAACTTAGCACACAGGTCGATCTTTCAAAACTGACAGAAAATTTTAAGTAACAAACGGAAACAGTAGGGGATGTTAATTCCGAGAATTGTTTATATAGGTACGCAAAAACATGCATGGTTGATTCTGAGAATCATTAGCAAGAAGTGAACACCAATTTTTTCTAGAAATGGCTGAAATAATGCCATATACAAGGAAACATTACATAACGAATTTTACATGGATGAATATAGTTCTTATTACTATGAATGTATGTTCAAACTTGGAAACAAAAAAATTTAGCAGGGTGACGGTTATCAGAAGGTGAAGGATAAAAGGGTGACAGATAATTGAGGTTACTGTACGTAACTAATTTTTATTGATTTATTTGCAAGCAAAGCTGCAACAGACATCCGAGTAAGCATTAAAATTGTATTATTGAAAACCAAAATGTGGTGTGGTATAATATGTAAGACATGGGATGAGTTAAGAACATGAGATGCTTTTGAGATGTGAAGTAAATTATGAAAAATCAGTGGTACCAGGAGGGTGATAAATGAAGACTTAAATGGATTCGGTAGACATTTAAATAATAACGTAGAGATGAGAAATTGATGGGTCAAATTTTGATATTTTAATAACAATAGAATCGAGGATGTTAGGAAAAAGTTAAGACTGAAGATAAAAGTAATTTTTGGTATTCTTCGGTCGAGTATTAGGTGGAGATGGATTATATTGGGTGAGCCCAAATCACTCTTCTGATGGCTATTTATAGGGTGACCAGATGTCCCGTTTTAATGAAATATGATCTGAATTTTGTCATATTGTCCCAATAACATTTATCAAAAAAGTGTTTTCTTCTTGTTACTTATCAAGTCATAGCCACATAATATTAGTGAGATTAGTAAAAATTTACAGTGTTTATTATTTATCTTTAAAACCTATTTATTACGAATCTTTGCAATTTCCTTTATGATGTTTTAACCCCTTATTTTTGTTAAAACAATTTTTTAAATTAATATTTTATTCATTTGGCAGCTTATTTTTGCGATCGCATGCATATTCTCATCAACCCAGCATAAATTATTTCTTTGAACTTGGAGATGTTTCACTTAATTTTATACCAATATTTTCAAATATTTCTATTAATTGATATTTGAGATGCACATAAAACATTCTTGGAAAGCAACATTTAAATTAAATTTATATAAGTTATAGCGGAGCTCCTGAGTTCAATAGTCTGTTTTTGTTTTCAAATAACATCGATATTAGTAAAGGAACATTAATATAAAGTTAAATCAATACATTTAAATGGTTTTTAAAAAATTGAAACTAAAGTATCTAGTGCGATATTTGTGCGATTGGCCTGCCCCATTTCTTTTTCTGGTTTATCTTGTTGGAATCTGGTCACCTTATACCATTTGTCAAGTATTAAAGGACAGGAGATAGAGAAGTGAAACTGAATCAAAGCGATAGTGTGTTTTTATCGTAAAGTGGGATATCTGTTCTTGTACTGAAAGCTTTACTTCAAGCAAATTGGAAGTCTCTCCTTATCTTTTACTCAACTTTCTGAAGATATCTTCGACTGCTTGAGTAAGGCAGAATTCCTTAAAAATATTAACCTTTCAAGGACTGAATTTAAATGACCTGGTAAATCCTCCCAGCTGGATTTTTTGGCATTTAATCTTATGTTAGGACATGGCTATGTGTTATCCTTCTTATCAGACAAACCAATAATGATAAAAGCACAAAACGAAAACTATCTTATAGATAACGTTTCATATTAACCCTCATATTTATATTAATTATTGGTACGTGAAACTTCTATGCAAAAAAATAGTAAATACCTTAAATTTTGGATAATATTTACTCCGAAATCTGGAAGATTTTGTTTTTATTTTATCAATGAAAAGATCGGGAGAAGAAAAATAGCTATCCATATAAACGGTATACCCTAATATCTCGAAACATTTCATTAGGTTGACAACTGTCTCATGTGTCACTGACATCACTGACGATGCAGCTTCCCCAGTCTGATCACCAAGTTTGTAGATTTTCAAGCCAAAACGTTTGTTTTTTGGGGATATATTGTTTGAAAACTATGCGACCTTTGAATTTCACTATCACTTCATCGACAGCAAGGTTTTCAGAAGGATGATAAACTTCCTCATATCGAGAATTTAGTTTTTGAAATAAATCCCGTATTTTCCAAAGAGGATCATAGTCGGGACTCTTTTTTTGGGACATATGCATTGTTAGAGAAATGAAGGTAGCGTAAAATATGAAGAAATCTATCCTACTGATCGTTTTGCCAAAGAATTCACAGTAGTACAACTCATCTGTGGACTAATATTCTTTGATAGTCTCTCTTCTGGTGTGCCCCATCAACAATGATATAGCGACAAAATTTATCATTTCTTCTCTGGTAATCTCGGGAAGTGATGTTGATCATTGTTGATAAAGCGATTGAAGATATTGTTTATAATAAATATTGGTCTCTAAAACAAGCAATTCAATAATATCATCCTTCCATAGCATTCGAAAGAATTCTATAGGTTCACTACTACATTCAAATTAGGCACTTTAGAAGTCTTTATTCCTTGGGCTTCTCCAATAAATGACTGTTTTTCACAATTATCAGCATCAGATCTGTTTATCCATTCAGTTGGAGGTTCACTATATTCCTCTTCTTACAAATTTTGCATACAAATTTCGAGCTGTGGTTTCCATGTGTCACTGACCATTAGAAGTTTTTGCATTTTTCCCAAATGTTTATTTCAAGTGTCAATATGTAAGCATCTTTTATAAGTTTAGAATTGCCCCCTGGAAGAGTTTTTAGGTGCCAAGTTTTTCTCCAGCATTGTAATTGTGAAATAGACATGTTATAAGTGCAAAAAAGGGTCACAATGTTATGACATCCTACCCGCAAAACATCGCTATGCGAGGGATACCTGCATTAATATTTTCAACTCATTTTATTCATATGACCAGCACCTGTCAAAAGTTGTGGTGAATCTAGTGATTTAAATCTTCAATTAAACCCTATAAATTTCAATCATTTTATTAGATTGTATGCTTGAAAGACAAAATTAAAAATCTGTGTTGTCCAAAAGGAGTAATAATATTCTTCTCCAAAATCTTTGGAAAATTTAGTAAAATAATTCTTAATCTATTTTCTTATTGAATTTGAACATTTGAATTTTTCCTCTCTTTAAGGCTTTTGCACTGGATGCTGATCAGAGAAAGCAGATAGCATGGTGTTGGGAAGAGTGAAGCTATGATGTGCAGTCCTGCTGAGCTGTCTCGAATATAGGCATCTGGGTGCGAGAGTAAAGACGAGTTATGGCTGGAGGATATGGGATGGGAAGTGTTTTTTGCCTAGATGTTGATAATTCTGATTTGGTCTCAAAAGCAGACATTAGTGGTAAGCGGAATGGAAATGAGTATTCATTAAGAACTGTTTCATCTGGATTGAATGACCTTTCATAATTTACAATTGCTCTTGATTGTTATTGATAAAGTTTGCCTTGATTAATAATTCAAAAAATGAAGTATGGAAAGAAAAATGCAATTGATTTTTTCCTTTTCATTTAAGTAAGTCTGGAAATGAAAATTCAAAGTACTTTTAACTTAATAGTCAAATTCTGTGTTCTTGCCATGGATAAAATTTAAATCAAGTCTTTCCAAGATTATATTTAAAAGAAAGCTCCCTGTCAAATTCCAAAACAATTCCAAGTTTTTTAACTGTTCTTTAAAATGAACTGTTATTTTAAGTCGGTGGTAGTTATTCTTTTCCACTCCTGTCAACCAGCAAATTTCCTGAAAAATATTCTAAGTTTTTCAACAGTTATTTTTAACTGTTATTAGATACCTCCCCACTTTTCCCGTTCTTTTTTTAAGTGCTATGTTTTCAGAGCAATTGTGAATTTTTCTTTTTATCCAAATGGACAGTTCTTTCCATTCCATTTACTGCAATTGTTTTTCTTTTGTGAACAGACCAGTTTTTTTATCACCTGGGGCTAAAACAACTCTCCATCCCAATTATTTTAATCTAGCCCTGCACATACACTTGTCTTCGCTCTCGCACCCACGTTTGGAGTGGATGAAGGGATGAGGGATTTTTTTCCTTCACCCCTTTTTTGAAGAAAGTAAAAACAACACATGAATATAATATTTGTTTTTGTAATAAGGAACCTCGTCATTTATTGTAATCATTGTTGCAAGTTTAATTTGTATCATCACAATGTACAATTTCATAACAATGCAATAAAAAGAATATATATAACAAACTATGTTTTCTCACTTTTGTAACACAAGTCCAGAAGTCTGTCCCGGCCACTCTTTTAGGTAAGTTGGACTTAGGGGGATTTTTATATAGGCGATTTTGTGAGAATCCTTGGTCTACTCCATCACTTCTGCTGCAGAATTCTTCCAGTTATTTTGTACACAGCTGCAATTCACAAGTAATAGGCACTTCAGTACATGACTTCTTCACATGCACATTTCAAAAACAAACCATTGACTATATTAACAGTGCCCCCCTCAAAAAATGCCTCCTATTGGTCAAGAGATTATTACAGTTAAGCAAATGATCATACATAGGATCAATGTACAGCATGACTGGAAGAGAAATAAAATAATGCCAGCAAAATTGAATCAAGAAGCAATTACAGCCATAATATAAATTCTTCATGAAATTACTAAATTTTCTCAACAGGTGCAGTGAAAAACACTAATGCGTGAGATATGAAATGAACTTGAGCAAACAGGTTCTTAAAAATTCAAGCTTGTTTAGCCAAGCTTCTTTCTAACATATTAATTAAATCAACCATGGCATTAACTGTATTCACCTGAATAATAAGACTTTTTCCTCTTAGCATTCTTACAATTTGCATTAATCTAAAAGCTTTTATGCTACATGCAGAATAATCTCCTTGACTGGATTTCAAAACTTTTGCATCACTAATCCGGGAAATTAAGATGACCAAGGGGTTATAATACAACATCAGAAATATTTACTTGTTCTTATGCAAAATTCAGACAAAGTGATGCTAAAATATTAAAAACTAGGATGTTATAAAAGCAAATGCATGACAAGAAGGAAGCAACTCGACAAATCGAGAGAGAAATTATATTCAAAGAAACATCAATAGTACTTATTCTTAAAGTAAATGCAAATTCTTATATCCAGGTAAATACAAAAAATGCACAAAATTTAATGATTCAAATTTAATTTACTGAAGAGGTAGTATGTAATTATATTTCCTGAATCAAAACTGCTGGCATTATAAGCTCTCCATTCACACAGATTTCTCCGATGACTAAACCCTTTTGTAACCAAATCATTAATTTTGGGCAAATTCTGCAAAACATCAGCCATTATTTTAAATTTCTATCAATAATTATATCTTGAGTTTTAATATAAAAAATGTTTAGCAATTACAAAATACTTTTAAAATTGCTATTTGGAGATTTTACAAATTATAATTGGCAAAACGAAAGAAAATATGATGCAATAGTAATGCAATTAAATATTTGGATATAATTAAGTAGTCTATGATAAATTTAAAGAATTCTGTTTCAGAAAAGCTAAGAAATACTCAAAATGTTAACGTTCAACAAAATTATTATTCAGCATAGATAAAAAAGTCAGATAATGCTTTACAGAATTTTTTCCTAAAAGTTCTTAATAGATGGCAGCTTACAAAACTCAGGAAATAAAATCAACTTACGTGAAACAAATAATTTAGTAGAACATATATCACACAATGGCCACAAAAGGGTCAATTCATTCCAATTACAAATCGCTTAACCAACAGGAGGCATTAAACCATGATGAGAGACAAAAGAATTGAAAAATATCTCTGAAATAGGAAACAGAGTTATCAACAACACAAAATAGAATTGAATGAGCTTCCCATAATAATATATATATATGCCAAAGTAAATGTGCGTAGACCGGTAGATGTGTACGTTTCCCGATTAATGTCCACATTTACCACCAAGTTCGGTAAATGTAAGTATAACACTTGGGGAAATGTACACATTTACCTAGAGACGCTGGTAAATGTGGATAAACATCGCAATAAAGGCCACAACACAGCGGCGTCGCGAACATCTGTTGCAGTTTAGAAGTATGGTAAATGTGCGTTGTCTGGTAAATGTGTCAATTTCCTGGTAAATGTGCACAACTAACTTAATTTGAACATGAAGGAAAATTTTACTCAGCCCCACCGGGTTGGGTAAGTTAGTCGAAGTGTTTTTGGTTCCTCCTCATGTTTACTGTGTTCCCCCCTCGGGTTCATTCATCTTAATATATACCAGTGGAGCCGAAAACCAATAATTTTTGTTATAAATTAACATAATTATTTAAGTGTACCCATATATTACTACCAATATTCAGATTAACACCATCGATGATTCATGTTAACGTCGTCCTGACTTAGCACATAAATGAAGCATGAAAAAAATATTGGGTAAATGACTCTTGTGTGCAGCGCTTCTCCAGCTGCAGCAGATCACATTATTTGAGTGGGAAATATGTTTTGGATTGACATATTTATATTAAATTTGCATTATTTGCATGGTGACATTGTGTAACAAATAGTCTAAATAGAAGTGGTAGTATTAGCCTTCTTCTCGAACTCCCACCAGCAGTCATTAAAATCGTTTTAATCCCCATGAATAGAAACCTTAAAAGCTTCGTGAGTTGTACAGAAAGGAAGATCTGCTGAGTGCCCTATTAACTTGAATTTATTCTGTACTTTTGGGATAACTTGAGTTGAACGCCTTCATATTTTATTGCCACTTATATCCAGTGTTGTCAATGCAGTGAATTCGTAGCTCGATACAACGACTTTAGGTTCAATCTAGTGTCTAAAATAATACTATAGCAACCATATACAAAACTGGCAAATCGATTTAACAATCTAGCTAATTCTAGCTATCGGCTAAAATTACAGGATCTGCATTCATACTAAACACAAAAAAAGAAAATTGAATATCGAAAATGAATATAACATAAATAAGCAAAATTTCTCTTTTTATTTTAATGTTTTCTTTTTGCAATTTGAACAATTAACTACAACACTGGAACAGTGGATATCATTTACAGGAATGGTGGTATTGTTGGCCATAAGGATAAAGGAAGAGAGAGAGAGAGAGCACTTGTTCAAAATAAAGTAGGGATTAATGAATAAGGGAAGAAAGTTTATGTCGGAAAGCACGAGTTATTTACTCTATTAGATGTCAACTATATTTCTATGGCTAAAATGTGCTGGAACAACAATGACCTAGCATCATATTAGGAAAAGATTTTGTTGTAAGATAACTGCCATATTTTCAAAAGTCCCAAAATTTTATTTTTACCACAAGCTTTGCATTAAACATAAGTTATGAAACAATCTATTACCTAATGTAACAGGTTTTCCTACTCAGATGCAGAGAGCACTATTGTTTATTCTCTAGTGAATTTCTAACAACCAACAAGTAGGGATCTAGTGACCAGCAAGTAGTGTTCTAGCGACTTACTAAAAAAAATAATTGGCAACACTGTTTGTATCAGCTGTGGCTCCACGGAGTAGTTATTCTTCTTTGGGCCTAATGAAACTTGCAGTTCAATAAAAACAACAAAGTAAATGTTTTATTTACCTCTATTATGGTAGATTTTAATTAATTATACAGTAACTGGTGCAAGGAATAACTTGTTTGTTGCATTTCTTTTCTGGCAATGTCAACTCATGAGCATGCATTTACAGAAGTGTTCGTGGCTCTATAAACTTTCTAGCAAAAACCAATTTTTTCAGATTGGTATTACGTAGTTCTTTTCTCGTCTCTAGATGTACGTTTGTGAAATATAGGTTTTCCGATTTTGGGCATGTTGAAATCAAATGTCATACTATTTGTTCACTTTATGCCATTTTTACATTAATAATAATTTTGTTGATTTATATATGTTTTGATACCATTCATATCATATGTAGTACCATAAAGATGCATAAAACACAGTATATAACATCTTTTTGAGTTTCAAGAGGTTTTGAACCCAAGGTTATGGAACCAATTATATTGTATGTACAGTAAACCCTCGATAATCCGGCACTTGTTGATCCGGTACTCACGTTATTATGGTACTTTTTTGTAACGACATTGCGAAGTTCCGCATTTCGCCGCAAGATGGAAATACTGTCGTATTGGATGAGAACTGAGGGCATTGAACCGAGTTTGAAGTACACAGGCCAAGTAAATTTCTTTTACATAATGAAAAAATGAAACTAATAGTTTAAAACTTGTATTTATGTTTAACTAATCGTTGAGAACCACAGTGTAGAGGACTACAGTAGGGAGCACGAATGAAGGCGGGTGTCAACTGGATGTGCAGGTCAGAAATGTCACGTGGTTTCTCCCACTCCTTCACTTGGCCAATCAGCGTCAGTCAGTTACAGCGGCTCTTGGGGTACGGTTCGTAAATTTGCGGTGTGATTTTTGTTTATTTGTGTGTTTTACGATTGAGATTTAAATAGTACCGTCTTGTGGTGTTCTAAAATGGAGGGCAAAGGAAGTAAACGCAATGTTTTGCACATACAAGCAAGAGAAATCGTATATAAAGTGTATCATTACATCAAATACGAGTCAGCACATGCAGACAATTCAACACATACAGCTGGTTACAATGTTTCCAGCTGTCAAGAGCGAATGGCGAGCGCTTGTGGAAAAGATGCATCATGCGTTGTTTTCTGAGCGAAAGCTTATGCACGCTGGCAGTGTGGCAGCTATGTGACATGTATTTCTCTCTCTATGTGCAGTAATCATGACTCAGCCGCTTTCGTTCGTGCTCCCAACTATAGAAGCAGTTGTCTGCCAACATATTGTGTGCAATGTATGTAACATGTAAACTCCCGTTTTTGCCATCTTTATTGATGACTTGATATTGGTATTTATTTATTGTTTTCTCGTCATGCTGGTATCTTCAGTACCTATACTAGCCAACCCTGCAATTGCCTGATCATTAGCATGTCGGAGTGTACCGAGAAAAAGGCGAGGATGCGAGAGACTCTCACCTTACAACAAAAGCTAGAAATTTGTCAGCACCTAGAGAGAGGTGTAAGCCGACGAGTTTTGTTGCGAGACTACAAGATCGGGTCATCAACACCTCATGACATCAAGTCCTAAAAGGACAAACTGTTACAGTTTTGTGCAAAATCAGAATCCAGCAAAGTCACAGTAAACAGAAGAAACTTGTAAAAACAACATTTACACGAGCTAGATGCGGTGATATACGAGTGGTTCATGATGAAAAGATTGGATGGTTTCCCAATCACTGGACCGATTTTAGTGGAAAAAGCAAAAGAATTAGTTCGAAAAATGAGGCAGGATGAAATAGGCAATCAATGCAGTTTCTCATAAGGATGGCTAACGTGATTATAAAATGCCACAAAATAAAACAGCTAGCCATCAACGGCGAATTAAGATTGGCTGACCATGATATAAATATAGGGAATCATTTGAATCTCTCCTGCATCAACATAATTTAGGAGATGAAGAAGTGTACAATGCAGATGAAACTGCATTATTTTGGCAATGTTTGCCATCTTCAACCCTTGCAGGTGCAGACAAAACAGGAACGAGTAGCTTCAAAAAGAACCAAGACTGGCTTACGGTACTTACATGTGACAATGCAGCTGGTACTCACTGTCTAAAATTATTAGTCATTGGAAAATATAAACACCCGCGAGCCTTCAAAGGACTGCAAAATCTACCCGTAATATACCAAACACAAAGAAATGCATGGATGACGACAGAAATCTTTCATGAATGGTTTCACAGAAATTTCAACCCCGAAGTGAAAAGGCACTTAAAAAACAAGGGAGACCAGAGGAAACAAAAGTTATACTTTTGCTTGATAACTGCAGGGCTCACTCTCCTGAATTGTTCTCAGGGTCAATTTGAACAACTTTTTTTCCTGCAAATGTTACATCCATAATTCAGCCAATGGACCAAGGCATCATACAAAATATGAAATGCCTCTACAGAAAAGAATTCCTGAAGGCATTAGCCAAGCATGACGGTTTTCTACCGGAATTCCAATCGAAATTTACCATAAAAGATGCTGTGTATAGCATAGCAGATGCTTGGAATAAGGTAAGAAATGTAACACTACAAAGGGCATGGAGAAATTTGTGGATATTGTCTTCATGCGAAATTCACAAAACCCCTTTGTGAAGCTTAGTGAAGATCACCTACAGGAATGGCTCACAACAGATCAGGAAAGATCTAACTGATAAAGACATCATTGACAGTGTCGTGGACCAAAGTCGGGAAGACAGCGACGTAGATTCAGAAGATGATGAAAGCATCGTGAATAATGAAAGGGTATCATGGCAAGGTGATGCAGCGCTCCAAACATTTTTGAATTTTGCCCAGCAGAAGTCTTGTTATTCTGTCCAGGAGGTTGCTCAGTTGCAGCTGATAAGATCAGCATTTCTTTCCAAATAAAAGAAAGAATGTAAGCAATCAACAATTTCAAAATTCTTTCCTGCTATTTCACAAGAATCAAGCTAGTCTCACAAAGACGGGAATAAGATTTATTACGATAAGGAGCATCCACGAAAAGTTTAATGTTTGATTGGTATTATCCACCATATTTTCTTCTTATTTTGTATTTTTATTTTATATATTTTTGTATGTGATTTTATTTCTTGTTTGTATTTCCTGTGATGTGTGTTTTGTGTTACGACAACATCCATGACATTTGTGCTAAGTTGTTATTTGCAATTTGTGTTTAGAAGTTTAACCCTTAACTACTAATGTGGAGTCAGGCTGACTCCACATCATAACTATGACTCATTTTACAATACTGCTCCGGTGACTTCAGTACCTTCAAATGAAGTGATAACTAATGCATCCCCCAAATCTTATCAGTGTACCGTGAGATGTTGGTGAAATAGCTTATAGTAATTTTTGTGTGGAGTCAGCCTGACTCCACATTAGTGATTGTGCTTATATAATGCACCAGTCGTACAAAAATAGTACAAAAATGATGCGATGAAATTTTCTAAAAACATTAGCTAGGGACTTATTTATTCCCCACTTGCATAGAAGAGCAACAAATTATCGGATTTCTAGTGATGTAAGGAGGAGAATGTGTGATTTTAGACTCCTTGAAGAGATGGGTTACTGCTCCATCTGCAATCCAAAACTGAAGAGGAAGACTTGTACTAAATGTATACGGCCAATTTGTCTCACATGTGCCAAAAAAATAAAAATAGATTTACAATTATTTATACTTTTTTATTTTAATAACTTATTCCTAGAAGCCTAATTGTTAACTCCACCTATCGAAAATGTTTAAATAAAAAAATTGCGGTCATTATAGAAAAAAAATGTAAAGGAGTCTGTGTGACTCCACGTTAGTAGTTGGGTGATTTTTTTCCACGTTAGTAGTTAAGGGTTAAGTAAACAAATTCTGTTAAATGATGACGACGCAGTGGTATTGTAAACAAAGATGGGTAGTAACTGCATTTATTTTTATGGAAATGGTAATGAAAATTAAAGAAAGAGATTTCTTTTTCCGAGAAGGTTGAATTACGTGTCAGTTTTTGTGAAACTTGGGAACCGTGAACTTTAAATAATAGTGGCTGACCAATATTTACATTAACTTTGTTAATTATTTCTAGTTCATGAAGAATGATAGCTGTCTCCAATAACCTCTTTCAAATGAAAACTACAGAGCCTGGTTGTTTTCGACAATGCACTATGAAAACTACTTCTGTTCCTTCACAAAATAAATGAGTTAATGCGAACACCTATTCCCGCATAAAATTAATGTTAATTCTACGACCGTGAGTTAAACTACCACAAGGAGTTAGCTCAAGTCTGTCTGAAGAAAGATCAAGAGAGACAAAACACAGACGAACTTAAAAGCATACGAAATATTTGAATGAACGAATTTAATGTCATTCGAAAAGTACTATGGAAGAGTAACAAAGCAGGTAGCTCACATTATTATAGCGTTATTTCTCCATAAATCTTCAGTTGCCGCATTTGCTATTTCTATAGAATCCTCCCGGAGATGATTTCATAATTATTTAATTCCGCTATGGTTCAAAAATTCAGATAAGTACCTAATAAATGATGAACCTGGGAATGAAACCTATGATATAATACCTAAATACATACATACGTACGTGTCTATATGCAGCGTGTAATTCCCTCGCACATTTAACACATGCACCATATGTTCAGGGTAATTTTTTGTTATTTATAAATAATTTATGTAGAATTTGAGGGTGGCAAATGAAATGTATTCCTCAAGTCTGATCATTTTGGTTAATACGCATGTGTTATCTCCCTGAACATATAATATAAATTATGCCTCTTGCTGATCTGGCAATTTTGTTATTCCGATACTACTCTGGTCCCGAGGGGTGCTGGATTATCGAGAGTTTACTGTATATACACCCATTCCCTGATTAATGCTCTTAATTTGTGCCAGGAAAATCGAGTGCTAACTGAAACTGCTATTCGGAACAGATACTACCATAAGAAATGACGTTATAAGATTTAATTCGTTCCCGAGATTCTATTAATGGAAATAGGTAGTATTATATAAATAATATACCAAGTATTCTTTGTTAACCATATTATGTAGCATAGAATAGGTCATCATTTGCATTGCAATTATATTTTAAATTGAACAGTAAAAACTTGAATATAAATGAAGAACAGAATGCATTTTACGGAACATACGTTGATCTCACTCTGAATAAATCATGCAGGAGCATTAAGGAATAGGAATTAGAATAGAAGAAGATACTCCACTTATATATACAGGGTGAGGCAATAATCACTATACAGCCATAATTTTATTAACAAAGAAAATTGGAACATAATAACATAAGCATCATGACTGAAGATACTGTTCAATTAAGAGAAAGCAACCAATAAGACAAAAACAAAATCGTATATCGAAACGATCGAAACCTTACTACGTTTCGATAAAGAAATATCGATTCATAAAAGAATTATCGCATATGCTTGATAAATAAAGAAACATGGAATGAGACCAAATAAAGGAAGAATTCAAATATCTTGGTATTACATTTTAAAAAACTGGACCATCAAAAAAGGAGCAATAATCAAAAAACAAACAAATGTTAACGCTCTTCAGATTTTAGTCACCATAAAACCTCTAATTTAACCTTGAGAGTTAAGTTTTCCTCTTTTTCTCCTCTGACCACCAGTTATCACTTATGGTCTTTTTATTTAAAGGGAAAATATAATTTAAACAAAGTTCACTCTATATTTTGACCTGCAAAAGTGTACACAGAACCATCAAGCAACTGCAAATACTGATGTCTTGTGTTGTAAATGCGCAGAGGCGCTGCGCAGTGAACTTCGTAAATTATACCGGAAATTTTGAAGAGCGATAATGTGGAATGTGAGAGCGCAATTCGGGAAAAGGTATTAAATTATTTTCAGGGTTTATGTGGACCAGCGTTAATTACTGCTATGTATTTAGATAGGCAAAATAACAAAAGTCAACAATTTCAATTAAAAATCTCAGAATCTGTCAAAAATGTAAACTCTAGAAAAATAAGGAAAATTTCACTGTTTTCTACCATCAGAGTAGATGGAAATTGAAGCCTTTGCCTATCTAAATACATAGTGTCAATTGGAACTTCCATGGACGTTTTCTCCATGATTACGTATTTTTGCAGACATTTCTGAGCCTTAGTTCATTGTCCCATGGGGTCTGCCAACCACGAAAAATAATAAAAAATTGTTAAGGACATCCGAATACATTTCCTTGTAAGAAAATGTTAGAATTACTGCACAATCCTGTACAAACGTGTATATGAAAAACGCAGTGTTAAAACGGTAACGCTATGAAAACAAAGCCATAGGTCAGACAAATAGTCAGCGTGCTAATTAGGAATTGGTAGCAAGGGCACAATTTCCGAATATAGCCGGATTTCAGGCCCTGCCGGATTTCAGGATGCTGGATAAGGGGTCCAATACTGTGTGTGTGTATATATGTATATACACACAAGTAGTTGGTGCTTGTATTCTGAAAGCATTTCATCTCACCTTGAAAACCATTACTTCTTCAGACAAATATTTCATTAATAGAAATATTGTATTTCTCGGCATATAAGACTTTTTTTACGGACGAATGACCCCCAAAATCAGCCAGCATCTTAAATGTTGAAGGTAAGATTATTACTGTTCTCAATACTAACACTAACAAAAACACTCCTCCCCAATATATCGAATATAAATAGCAGTAATTCATTGCAAAAAAAATTAAAATATACATTATTAATAATAAAACGTGAATTCCAACTACATATTTTCATTATTGTACTTTATTACATGTCTGCCCGCAGTAATTACAATTTTCAGTGTGCTTTTGACATTAGTCATATGTTTTAGTTTCTAATGGGCCAAATGTACAACATGATTAATGCCACGGAAGATTATAATTGCAGTAGATGTGATAAAAAGTTTGTAAATACCTAGGATAAATACTGTTACATATATTGAGATTTCAATGGCTACAAAAGTGAAAAGATACACATACACAATTAGTTATAAGTAGGCTTGGTAGGATTTGATTTAAATCGAAAAACATCGATAAATGTCGATTTCTTTTATAATCTTCAAAATCAACGAATATAAATAGTTGCTGATAAGCATGGATTTTCTAAGAAGATGGAAAACTGTATGTCTAAAAACCTATTTTATTCTGAATTATAATAGTAAAGTTGCTTCTGTTTACTTTTTTCATAATATTGTTTCCTACCTATGATATCAAACCTTTTCTGGGCTTGCAATAACAGTGGGACTGAAAGAAGGGTATTTCCTCACACTCATATGTCCATCTTTTTGAAAAGCATATGCTTCTACTCTGAACAATCAGGTAATCGCAAGGCCCTAAGGTAGTTTTGTGATTATATTTGCCGACCTAATGGTGGGATATTCCATGAGCCTCTCTATACAGATAAGGTCATGGATATGTCCTTCTGAGACCTCAAGCCCTGTTAAACGAGGTTCAGAAGAAAGGAATTTTGGTGAACTTAATCGCTTTGATACTCCTTCCATGCATCTATCCCGTGGAGTGTATTCTTGGAACAAATGTTTCTCGATTGCTTACTAGGGTTTTGCCTATAGATGGACATTGTTATATGCACTTTCACCCCTTCTCCATATGCACTGAACCCAATCTTTTGGAAGTCTTTCTCTAAAAGTAATCCAGAAAGGATCATTCTGCTCTCTTTTTGGCTCCTTCGTCCTTTGTTATAGATTAGTCAATTTCAATTTACCAATATAAAAGGCCAGATATTTCTGTGCTTCTGTGTATAATGGTGATAATGTAAGTTAAGACGTCACAAAAAATTTCACTCCCTTCAAATGTGAATAACTCGATCAAATATACAGATATAAAATTGAAATTTGGCAGAGATAATCTATCCAGATATAAAAATGCTGTGATGAAGGAAAATTTATGAAAAATGTCCAGGGTTTGACTCCAGGAGATGATTTGCATTCCCCATAATATAACATGTAAAAACTCGACTTTTTGACATGCAGGATTTTCTTCTTTTTGAGATTAAAATTAGAAAGAATTGACCTAGGACTTTTGGATTTGGACCATTCTAATGAAAAAACTATGAAGTTTCTTATTATGTTCATTGTTTTTTGCCTAGAACTAGAAATTCCTAATGTTAAATGTTTAATTCACATATTTTGGGGAAATCTTGCCATTGTAACAGGATGCTGTCTTGCCAACCAATTGCATTGTAAAATCTCAAAATTCTATTCTTATTTCAATCCTTATGGGTTAAAGCATGCTTTGAAGGCTTTTAATACGAGAAGAAGAGAAAGATGGAAGGATAGGTAAATGATTTTCATAGCAATCGATATAAACAACATTCGTTGCATTATTTACGAGAAGGAATACCTAAAAAGCTTAAATATTATTCAAGAAGAAAGAAGAAAAGATATGAAAATCTCAGGAATGTGCTGGAGGTTTGAATAAACAAATCGAGGATGTAAAAATTGTATAGAGTGAAGGATTAGGTGACAGGTTGAAGGAGTTAGGCAGAAGAATGGAGGACTTGAGGACGGTTTGGGAAATAGGGAGAGAAAGAGAGGTATAAAAGAATCACTAAAATAATAATAAAAGGCTATGTTGTCCGTCCGTTGATCTGAGTGTCAAGCTATTAAAACGCGAATAACTCAATCATGGATGTAGATAGAAAATTGAAATTAGACAGAAATTTATATAATGAGCTAATCAGAATTTGTTTATTTAGGGTTGACATGGTAATTTAAGAAATAAATGTCTGTGGCGCTATTTTAATAACTGAAATTTATTAATAACAAACAGCCGAGTACTTTCTCGTCTGCTTGCACCTTGGGCCTGGAATTTTATGAGCATTCTGCAGCTGGCATTTTGCTGCAGTTAAATCCACACATTTTGGTTGTAAATCATATATGTAAATAAATGAATTATAAAGTAAGATGTTTGTAACATTGTTGAGGCAGAAAATGCGATACTTTTACTGGCATTCTGCTTATATAAAAAGATACTGCTCTCTTGTTCACTGTGTACTGTCTCCATGACTCGGGTGCTTCCCATCTCTCTTGATTTTTTGTTGGAGTGTTAAGAGGAAATTTTTTCTTTTGGCTGATTTAAAAAGGTTTTTGTTGCTCCCAAAATGGGACAAACATATTATCTGGCCGAATTCAAAACAACAGTAAATGCATTTGCTGAGAAGATGTCGAATCTTGCTGAGCAACATCGCTTTGGTATCGACGAATCCAATGTGAGCCGACGGAGGACAGCTTCTGCGTGAGCCTTCAATTTAAACGGTACCAGATAACATGAACTATTATTTTTACAGAAAATGGTCGCATAACAACAGTTACTAAGTGATGTATCATGACTGCAGCAACATCATGTCCTTAAATTGCTTTTGCGGTGCATTCAATTTATAAGAGCTATGCTGAGGCTACCCTTAGTGCCTATCATTTGCAGTATGTACTAATATTATTCTCTGGTTTTCCGCTATGATTTTTTGTGAAACCGCGCAGATCAGTTAAATAAACGCAAAATTCACCCATATATGCCATGCAGGAGGATTACTGATCTGATTATAGGCAACTTGTAATAATACACACTACTCTTAGCGCCTATCATTTGCAGTATGTACTAATATTATCCTCTGGTTTTCATTATTAGAAATATTTTTTTAATTCAAAGTTTTCTTTCTGCACCAATTTACATTCCTTCCTTGTGAAACAATATTGGAGCAAAAGCAGTCCCTAAAATTTGAAATTTTAAGAATATTATACTTTTTTCATTGTGGGGTATTAATGCCATACATTTCTACCAAATTTTAAAGTTGTAGCACATCTTAGAAGTGCAAAAATATTTATCTAATTGTTTAAATTTTAAAAATTTTTAACAGCCGCAATAACAACTTCATGGAGATTTTCAAATGTTAATGTGTGCTATTACACCAAGCTCTAAATAACTGAAAAATTTCAGCTCCCTAGCTCACCCACTAGTACATAAACATTTATGTATTTGTTTCAAGTTTAAGAATTTTAAGAGCCAAATAAATTAATGTAACAGAATTTCTATAATCCCTATTTGGTTATATACCGTATTTACCCAAATCAAAGACTTTTTTTCCAAATTTCATCCTGCAAAAATCGGAGGTCATCTTAAATTCAAGTATGATGTCATATACTGCCAATACATCATGGCCAATTGATTGCGTGTTAATTCGTCGTGCTTCAATTCATGGCGCATCAATTCATCACACAATAAACTTGTCATGCATCAATACATCAGTCGACAAATTTGTCGCGTGACTGTTTCATTGCGAGACAAATGCATCGCAAAATATATTCGTCATGAGACAAATTGGAAGGCGAGACACCATGACAAATTTGTCAGGAGATGAATTGATGCACAATGAGTTTGTCGTGTGATGTATTAACACCCAATGAACTAACTGCGACGAATTGATGCGCGATGAAATGATCACGACGAGTTTTCATAGAACCTTAGGAAGTATGGTTATGCATTTTATCAATTTTTTTAACCAATGAAACAAGATAAAATAATTGTATTTCTCATTGCAAACTTACGATCCAGAATTCAATTAATAAGACAATTTTAAAAATACAATTATAAATTTCATTTTTCAGAAAAAAATTGTAACAAACCATTTCAATTAATGAATGAACTAGTTTACCTATACTGAATATGTGTTTGAAATATACACCAAATACAGCCAGTGAGAAAATAGGTCATAAAATTGGTTTTCTGTTTTGACAGTCTGATAAGTCATCTTGGATTCGGTTAAATATGTTAATTGTTGTAATGGGCACTGTCCCACAAAACACTAATTTTGTCCAAATATTTTCAATTTATATCATACAAAACTAATATCCTACATTATACTGCACATCAAAAATTATACTGCAACTGATTGCAGTAAACAAATCTTTGCACATAAATAAGTAATATATTGTATTTTTACATGTTGAAAATATGACTGGCAAAATATATAAATACTTGGACAAAATACAAACTATAGCAGAAATTTATATGCTATGTATTGTATCACATGATTAAAATTGCAAAATTTTGTTATACTTGTTAGGTAGAAATTCTACTCCTAAACATCTTCAACTTCTGCCTGTATGTGCAAAAATCTATCCTGGAAAAATGTTCTCAAATGCTTTAAATCCAAAAAAATGCTTTTGCATGAATAAATAGATCGATTGGAGACATCAGAATACCACTCGACATGTTTTAAACAAGAATATCGCACACAATAATCAATCTGATAAACACAACGCAAAGTGGGAAGCTCATTTATTCTATTTTATAATAAAAATCAATTTTTCTCACCAATATTCTTCCTCAATATTTCAAAAGAAAAGAAGTCCAGGCAGATCCATGATGTCAGCTGTGTGGTCAACTAGATGTTTCGAATGATCTTGTAAGAATCTCTTGGAGTAACACTTCTGAAACAACAAGAGATTCAAATAAGAAATCTTGAATCATTGGACGTCATCAAGACACTATGATATTCTTACTTTCCTCACATTAAACCATTCCACCATTTTTGAATTAAATGTCTATAAAACCTTTTCATCTGAAAAAAAATTGACTAAATTATTTCTGTATACATTTTGAAAAACATTGTTTCCGAGTTGAAAAGATGAAGAAAAGTTTTCTGTCCAAAAGCAGAAAATAGTTCTAGAAATTTTTGTAATTCTTATAAAATATTAAAACTTCTGTTACCATTGTAACTCTATTAAGTTTTTGCTATGATGACTGTTGTTACTTGCCTATCTGTAACACTTGTTTGTTAATAATAATAATTAACGTGAACAGACATTCTCACACATTTTTGTGATTTTGACAACGATTAAGTATTTAAGTATTCAACAAACAAAACGAAAGCACACTGCCATCAGTGTGGTCAGAATATGACAGAAACCTTACTTGGAAGAAGGGGCAACAACTATGGAAGAATTTAACCTTTAAACGTCAGATTTAAATGTCCCTAAGGCAAATTTCGTTGCCAGACTTATTTTTGGCCATTTATATTTTTCTTGCTTTCGATCAGTTAAAACCTTGTATTTCCTGAACTATAAGAGATAAATTAGTCAAACAAAAAGTAATATTTAGCAAAATTGTTCAGGTAATAACGGGTATATGTATTTTATACTATAAGAAAAGAAAACAATCCAAATTCCAAGTAAATCTATAATATCACGTATAAAAACCATAATAAAACATAACTAATACTACTTTTTCATATATTTCACAACTTTTAAAGTATTGTTTTGGTGTGGTACTCCTCAAAGCATGAAAATATAGAGCCCTACATTGCATATTTTGCACTTCATCACTGTTCTAGCATATTTTCCTCCCTCGGAGCATACACAGCAGCCAAGATGATTTCTCTTTATGGACCAGTGTTTGTTTTCTTTGTCCTATAAGTGATCCAATTGTGTGCTGCTGGATCTTCCGCTTTGGGAAATAACAGCAGGAAGAGCTGATGTCTCTTTTTGAATCAGATTTTGCACGAGAGCGAGACAAAACTCTCGATGTGTCATCTGCCTACCAGATGATGTCAGGAGAACATAACTATTGAGGACCATGACATTGAGGAGGTGGAAGAAGAGTTTCTTTGTCCACTTCCAACTATGACGGCTGACCTCATAGCCATCCTATCTCCCTTGTCCATGTGAAATGAGAAGAGTGGGGCTGCCACACTCTCCCTTATCTCTGTTTACAGTTGGTGGGAGGTCTTCCCCACCTCCAGTGATGAATCGGCGGCATGGTTGCCTCAATGATTCTTGAGAGCATGGCTCAAGAACAAACCCTTCAAAATTTCATGCCTCTATGATGAAAACGACATCTGTAAGCGACTTCCAAATAAAACATTCCCATACAGGTACAGCCGGCAGCGAGTGGATCACATTTTGCATTGCTGTACGATCACATTTTGCGTTCCCATACAGGTATGCTCTGTGTTTAAAGGTTAAATATTTGGATGGAAAATGTTTTTAAAAAGAAGTAAACTGGGAAGATGTTATCAAGAACATTAGAATTCATAATTCAAATATTAATTATTGCCTTTACTCATTTTGTTTTGTGCTACCAGGGACAAATGCAGCAGTGGAAAGAGTTTTATATTTGGACCAGCGAAAAAACTTTGGAATGTTTAACTGCACAGGCTGTGGTTAAAATAAATTTAGATATAAATGGTGACATTTTTATGTCAATAGAAAAAATATTGATATGTTAAAACAAAAGTTCATAGTATTTATAAATATAAATAAATATTTTAAAAAATTTCTGATAAAACTTTCTTTTTCTCATTTTAAAAATAAAAGTCCTCTTTTGAGATTTTGAAAATCTGGTCACCTTATAAAACTGTTGGCTACAAAAGGCTATTTAACACCATTATATACGAGACTACTTCAACAAAACTGATTCATTGTATTTATGGGTAAACAACAAAATTGACTTGCAATTGATAATAAATCATTATTTCTCAAAATATAACAAAATTAATTTAGAGTATTATTTAGCGTTATCTTTAGGACAATTTTAGATAATCCTTATAAACTTTTGTTATTAACTTCACTACATTTATCCATATATTTTCAAGTATTCAGAATTTGCTTTGCTAAATTAGCAAGAATGGGATTGTTCTCGATGACAAATATTTATTATTTGATATTTACAGAAAATGTCTTCAAATAGCAAAAATGATGAAAAGCAAATAAAAAACGAGAAGAAAAATGAGACAAATTAAAATTGTTGACTACTGTTGATATGGTTCCTATTATATTGTATTGGGCAGCGACGGATTCATAAACTACAAGGGACAACAGCAGAAAAAATAACTTTTCAGAATCATTCTATATCATATGATTATTAAATATAAAGGTTGTTTTGGTCTTGTTTGCCCAAGATGTGTTTGAAGTTGTTGAACAGCTACCAATTATACTGCCATGACCATTCAAAGAATGTGGCTTAATAAGGGTTGTTGAATGGTTGAATAACAAGAATAAATCAAAATTGAAACAAGTTAGGAAAATGTAAAGTGTATCACAAATAGGCACATTTCGTGCGATGGAGTATTTGAAACTATACGATACAATATGACAGAACACATACCATAAACCAGCAAAACACGATTGTATCTTTGTCTATTAAAAATTTCTTCTCCCCCTTTAGTTGGTGCATCAATAAACATATTATGTAATTTTAAACATTAATACTGCAAAACGATATATCAGAAATGATTCCAGGGAAATATTCAATATATATTTAGTGATTTATTTTCTAATCAGTTTTAATCAACCAAACAATCGAAAATTATTTAAAACATACCTCACTTGAGTTCAGTAGTTGTAATATTTACGTTTGTTCTTTTCTTCGCCGTAGATAATCCATTTCCTTTCGCTTACAAAATCTATCATGCACGCGTAAGGAATTAAATGTATTTTGTAATTATAGCAGATCTTATTTACTTCAGTAACCAATAAGATTATTTATGTTGACAACAATTAGGTAGCTATGCATGAATTTTTCTAAGTTCAAAGCAAATTACGACTTTCTTGTTCAAGTATGTGTTCTTGTATTAATGTCCTCTTAAATACTTTTTTGTGGTTGTACAATTTCATACACTCAGATGAGTACTTAGCTTTTAAAAATAGAATACTTGATTATGCAAAGATAGTAAATCCAAGAAAAACATTAAAGGGGCCACATCCTTAGTTTAGTATTAATTAAGAGATACTATCATTTGGAATATATATATTCCATTAAGGTATTCAGCCACTGAGTACTATAAATTGTTCAATAAATACTTTTTAACTGTGATTTTAAACTGATTTATATTATTCATGGATTTTGTTAGTAGGTAGTTTTTTATATAATAGGGTTACTATATGATATGGACGTTCATCAGATATTTTTAGATTATATCTTACATGTTTAGATTATGGCTAGTAGAGTAGCAGTGTTCTCGTTTATTAAGACTGAAAAGATGGGAATGGGTTTTTGCAAATATTGCTGCTTCAAGAACCAGTATGCATGGGAGAGGGAGAATACTGTAAGTTTTGAAGTATGGTTTACATGAGGATAGGTTATTTACACCAGCAATTGCTCTAATAGCTCTTTTCTGTAGTCTGAAGATGCGGTCCATATGGCAGGATCTGGCTGAAAAAATTATGCCATATCTAATTTGGGAGTAAAAATACACAATAAATTTGTCGTCACATTTGAGGAGGCCGAGTGATATAAATTTTTTAGCATATAAATGTACATGTGTAATTTATTGGCTTGATATTCGATATATCAGTCAAGAGTTTCAGTTAGATTAATACCTAAGAATTTTATTTCATTGCAGTTTGTGAGTGGGAGATTGTTAAGTTCAAGTGATGGATATATGACTTTCTTTGATAAGTATGGAATAATATGTAAGATTTTTTTGTTGGTTTAATAAAAGTTTATTGTGCATTGTCCAATTGGCCATTTGTGCTATGGCTTTGTTAGCTTTTATTTCAATAGTCTTCATGCAAGGTGCAGTAATAACATGATTTGTATCATCGGCAAAATTTACCAATTGTCCATTGCTAATATAGGTAGGTAAGTCATTGGTGTAAAGGATAAAGAGAAGTGGACCAAGGGTAGATCCTTGAGATACTCCACAGCTAAGAAGTAGTGATTTAATTTAACAAATTGTTCAAATAATTCAACAAATTGTTTGCGATGTTTGACAAATGACATGCTGTGATGGTGATATTATATGAAATTTATTGAGATAGGTGGTAATTCGAGAAAGCATTATTCTTTCAAAAATTTTTTGAAAAATCTGATGTTAAGGTTATGGGTCTGTAGTTCTTAGGGGTTTCAGCCGAGTTTTTTTGTGTATTGGTATTATTTTGGTTAATTTTAGTAATGAGGGAAAAATGCCTTGACAGAGCGAGGAATTAATGATATGGGTAAGGGGTGGTGAGCATTTGGCCAGTATGTGACCAGGGATATCATCAGGCCCAGACGAATGATGGTTAGTTAATTTCAAAAGGCATAAGTAAAACTTCTTTTTCATCTGTAGGTAGCAAAAAGATACAATGATGTTTTTAGGAAGAGGGAATAGAGGATCTGGAAGAAGCTGATGTGTGACTGGAACTAGAATCTATTGGACTTATAGAAATTTCATTAAAATGTTGATTAAAAAGATTGCTAATAGTTTGAGGATGCACATAAATATTGTCATTAATGTCTAGTTTGATATTGGATTGTTTTGATCTTGCGCTATTAGTGCAAGAATTAATTATATTCCAGGCAGCTTTGTTTTTATTTCTAGAATTTGTTATAATTTTACTATGGTAAGCTTTTTTAGCTTCAGCAACTTTGAGCTTGTTCAATTTAAGTACCTAGTTTTTTGTAGTTTATCTAATCTTGTGGATTGCCAGTTATTTTGATATTTTTATGCATATCACAAAGATATTTACTTGATCTGATAATTACATCTGTGATCCAGTTTGAAGATTCAGAGATAACAGTTATCTATTTTTTTTGGAAAGGAGTTGTTGAAATGAAAGACAAAAATGTCCATAAAATAGTCAAAGATCTTATTGATATCATTAGATGACTGACCAGTCAACAGTTGAGATGTCATGTATGAAGATGGAAATGTTTTGAGCTTCAAAGATACGCTTTTGTTCGTAGGGTGTTTGTACTTTAGTATTGGGGTTACCATTAAGTGAGATGATTTGAGCACAATGGGTCGAGTGAATATAAATTAAGCAAATGCATAAAGCAAACAATAAAAGCAAAAGCATAAGCAAATGCTAAAAGCATTTGATACTCACTTTTAAGCAAATGCTTAAATTTTACGGAAGAAAGCTCTTTGCAACTCTTCCTTCACTTGTTTTTGTTTACATTTAAAGTTTTACATAGTTGAATTTCAAACTAAAAACATAAATATATTGGGTAATATTTTTTTAAAAGTTAAATAATAAATTTTAAGCTATTTCTTTTATAACTGAATTCGATAATATCACAAATCATGGGTGGATTTTTATTCAATTAGTTATAATTTTATCCAGTCATTTGCCTTTATAGTGATTTTGGATGACACAAATTTTACTGTCTTACATACAGTTGTGCATTGTACGTGGTCTTCTTCCCCAACTCCTATTTGAAATCCAGGATCACTTAAGTACCTTAAAAATATTTCTGTCTTCTGTTTGGAAGATGGTGCCCCACCACGTCTCCCTTGATATTTTCCGAGTAACAGATTTGAAATATAGGTACCTACTTAACATTTTCTTCAGAGAAACGATACAAATTTTTATAACTGTTGGTTGTTGAAACATTTCTCGTATTTTTTAACCTTTTGTGACACCATAAATTACCATATTTATATTTAGGATCAATTATCACGAAAATAGAGTACTTAGAAATATCTTAGCAAGCCCTTTACCTCACTTAAAAAAGTTTAAGCATATGCTTAAAGCATTAAGCAAAATCTCGGTTTTATTCACACAATTTTAAGCAAATTCTTAAGAAAAATCCTAAAAATAAGCAAATGCTTATTCTTTCTAGCGAAAGCAAATGCTATTTTTTTATTCACTCCAAATTAAGCATTTGCTTAAAAAGTGATAGAAATCTTAAGCAAAAGCATTTGCTTATTTTTTATTCACTTGACCCAATGATCTGAGATACCTGTGTCAATGACAGTACTCTTATGTTGGTATTTTGGTAAGTTTGTTAAAATGTTATCAATTAAAGTACTGCTTGCCAAAGTTATTCTAGTAGGCTGATTAACAGTAGGAAATATATTATAAGATGCAGTCAAGTCAAGAAACTTAGATTGATGAGGGCTTTTTTTTAAGTATATGAATACTAAAGTCACCACAGATTATCAGTTTGTCATTTTTTTACATTTCAATGGTAAGAATAGTATGGATTCTTCAAATTTAGCTAGGAATGTATCAATATTCTCCAAAAGTGATCTGTACATGGCTAACAGGAAAATATAGTTTTGATCAATTAAACATTTAGTGGCTGCACTTTCATAGCACTTTTCAACATTAACAGATATATGAATTTCACAAACTTGCAGATGACGTTTAGAAAATATGGCAACACCATTTTTTGACCAACTCCTACAGAAATAGGACACAGGATAGTAACCATTTAAACTGATAGTTTTGATTTCCTCTTCACAAAGCGAGTGTTCACTTAGAATTACAATATCTACAGATGAGTTGTAAAAAGTATTTCAAGATCAAGAGCCTTATTTCTAAGACACTGAATATTTAGATGGAAAATTCTACAATGTTGCATAGTTTATGTGTATTGAAAACATCATTCCATCATTCTTGGGATAGAAAATGAACAGAATTCTTAATTGATGTTTTGGAAAAAATTCGTTTGGAGATATAAATAGGTTTAGGTTTAATTGGAACCTGATCAACACTGACAGTCACATTTAGGCCAAAGTGGTCAAACAGACCAGTATTGACGGTAAGATCGGAGATAACATAGTCAATTAGAGATTGTGACTGTGGAGTAATCCGAGTTGACTCGCTATTAAAAATTCGTAAACCAAAGGAGTGTAATAGGTTTAGCAAATCAGACTTGCCTGCTGTCTCTTAAGAGATCAATATTAAAATCACCAAATATAATAAGGCCATTAATCTGATTGTGGGTAGCATACATAGTCACTAAATGCATAGAGAAAATCCAACATATTGCCATCAGGAGGGCGATAAATACACATTACGACAAATTTTAAGTTATATACATTTAGGACAGCCCTGGAACATTCAAATACTCTTTCAATGCTTCCACTAAATTTCAAACACTTCGATACAATATTAGGTCTACAATATATAGATACCCCCTCCCGCCCCCACATTTAGTCAGTTGTCGACAGAAAGATGAGGTTGAAACCATTTACGCAAAAGACAGAAATCTCATCAACATTTAACCAATGTTCACAAAGTAATACAATATCTGCATTAACTTCATGAAGCAATAATTCAAGAGAATGGCCTTTGTTTCTAAGCCACTGGATGTTCACCATATCTCTTATTTTAAGACAAAGATTTACACGTGGGATATCATAATATAAAACTGTTCAAAGTCTCACCTTTATGTATGGAACTGATGCCCTTTTAAAACATTTCAAAGAAAACTCGCTGTCCATTCTCTTTCACTAATGTCCATTTAAAAAAATAATGGAGATTAACCTTCCTTAGTGAATTTTACGAAAATTGACCGCCATAGTTTAAATTAACACAAGCTTTCTGAATTTGCCACTTATAGCGCTATAAACAGTAGTGCAGTAGTAGAGGAAGCGAGAATGTCATTTAAACTGTTTTTGCATTTGTCCTGATATTCGAAAACTAATTTTGGAAGTGGTAGCACCCGTATTATTTAAACAAAGATGTTTTAAAGTAATTTTAACATGAAAACAATTCAGCTATTATTTACTTTAAACGCACCACAGAAGGGCACGTCCTTGAGTATAAATATCACCTCCAATTATAGTAAAATTAATAACATTATTTTTCTCGCGGGAAAAGAAAATTAGGAATATTTAATATTTGGAAAGAAGTGCAATATACCAGTAAGAGGTAGTCTCAGCTGATTCGGGGGTCGGGGCGTGACGTCACAAGGTTCCCGACTCGGCAGAGGGAAAGCGCTGTATATGTAGTTAGGGCGCGCGAGTATTGCCGTATAGCATTTAAAATCGGGATTTTTACCGCTGTTGTAGATGAAAATGTATCTAATTAGGACTTGTTAGCTCCTCGTAAGCATATGCGATGATAATTCCATTCTGTATTGCTCTTGTGAGAAAAATATGACTCTTACGTAAACTTATGTTCTTCAGAACATTTCCGCTGTAACTTTCTGGACAAATTTTTAGTGAGTAAATATTGTAAACGTCTAATATTGCGAAACATTCTCATTCTCATTAATAGGATATTTGACGACAGCACGGCGATGAGGAATTCATTCACTTTAGCAATCTAACCAATGAAATTTTTTAATACTAGTTGTTGGTGCTTGCATACTACAAGCGCTTAAAAAATCACCATACCCCAAGATCTTAACTCGTAAATAAACCAGCGCGACAGCATTTGAACTACACAGAGTCCATTTAAAAAACATAATAGTTTTCATTTTCTCGGGAATTAAGGCATATATCAGGATTTTTTAAATTCTCTGGCATTCGGCTAGCAGCCAAGTTTTCAAATTTCAAGGCTCAGATAGCCCCTTTTAAGCAATAACTATAATCATCATTAAGACAATAGCCTATATGCTACACTAAAAATTATGTAAAAATAAGGTATGGTGTCATTTACTACGTATCCGGATAAAAAATTAATTTAAAGTTACCACGTCATCATATGTATACGTCTTTCGTTGAAATCAAATGGATTATAATGCAGTCTAAGGATTAAATCAATGCTATTGATGTATGGAAAATAAATTCCCCTTGAAAGGCATTGGAGTCGTTGCTATGGCACTTAATATTTTTCATTGTTGAAGACCGAAAAGAATTTCATAATTTTATAATTAAAATCAAATGTTTACGCAAATTCAGCATGAATTTGAATTCTGTCCTCAAGAAAAATAAACTTAATTCTTTTTGCACAGTGTGGTGAATGTTCCAACTTTGTTCATAAATTTAAATAATTTAAAAAACCAATTTTATATAGCCCTGCACAGTTTTAATGCTTTTATAATGGGTGTTTAAAATTGGACTTTGGTGTCAATAAAGCCCCTTAAATATAGCATTTTCTGAAATTTCGATCTATCCTGAGGTTGTACCCAATGACCTATCTTCATGTCAAATTTCAGCTCTGTAGCAATTCTAGAAGTAGTTTATTTGGTCCAGAGATCAAGATATACAGAGATATCTACATCTACATGTTACCCTGAAATTCACCTAATTGGTGGGTGGTAGCGGGTGCAATGCACCATAACCTACCTAAAGATTGTCTATCGCAGGTTGAAATTTTCTATTGCGATCTCGTATTGTCCTCGGAAAGAACGAACCTAGATAACGCTCCGTCCTACAATCGATCTCACGTATCTTATCGTCACGGTCGTTTCTACCTATATACGTTGGTTCTTCAATTATTCCTACAACCTCGTCTTTTAGACATTCCGATCTATATTTCTCCAGAAGCCGCAACCTTGAGTTCAATCTACGATCCTCCAGTGGTACCCCGTTCAAATCCCTCAATAATGTGGTGTTGCTTTCCTTATGTTCGTACTTTTGTTTTATGAATCTGGCTGTTCTGCGCTGAAGTCTTTCTAATTGAATATATGTCCCTTCTCGTACGGATCCCATATGCATGAGGCGTATTCCTCTTGTGGTCTAACCAGTGATAAGTAACATGTTTCGCGTACTTTCTCTGTAGTGTTTCGTACTATTCTACCTATGAAGGCCAGTGTTTTGTTGGCCGCGCCTATAACTCGACGAATGTGCATGTCCCATGAAAGATCTCGACAAATGGTTACTCCTAAATATTTTACAAACTCGGCTGCTTGAATATTTATTCCATCTATTTTATACTCGAAACCTACTTCTATGTTTTTACTTTTCCAGAACGTAACTGCGGCACATTTAGTGTAATTAATTTCAATTTGCCATTCTTTGCACCACGCTGAAATGGCTCTTAAGTCTTCAAGCAGCGACTGATGGTCCTCCTGGTTTTTTATTTCTTTATATAGAACCGTATCATCGGCAAAAATCTAATTTTACTACGAACTACCGAGCAGATATCATTTACATAGATTGAGAAAAGTAGAGGGCCAAATACACTTACCTGAGGAACACCCAACGCAACTTTATCGGGGGACGAGTATTTCCCATCGATGACAACTATCTGTTCTCTATTCGAGAGGAAATCTCTCACCCAACTGACAACCTTCGGATTGATACCATATTTTCCTAACTTTGCAATTAATTTCTTATGAGACACTTTATCAAACGCTTTTCTGCAGTCAATGAATATGGCATCGACCTGAGTATTTTTCTCTTTGCATCGCAACAAATCATCCACGAACGAGCCGAGCTGCGTTTCGCATGATCTGCCTCTCCGTAATCCGTGATGGCATCCGCTAATGAGTGACTATCTAAATAGCGCATTACAGAACTAAAGATTATGTGCTCAAGTATCTTGCACGATAATGAAGTTAGGGAAATTGGCCTGTAATTTTCGGGGTTCTCTTTGCCGCCGCACTTATGGATGGGCGTAACGTGTACCATCTTCCAATCTTTAGGACCTACAGCTTCGGTAATGGATTTCCCGAATATAATTTTTAAATATGGCGCTATTTCATAAGCTAACTCTTTCAATACTCGCGCGGGTATTTCCTCCGACCCAGGAGATTTACTTGGTTTAAGTGAATGAAGTTGGAGCGCGATACCATTTTCGGAAAATATCAAATCTTCCATCAAGTCGCCCTGATGCATAGGAATAGTGGTTTCATATTCATCGTCATTAGGAGTAAAAGCTTTCTGTTGTGTTGATTTAAAAGGTTTGCTTTCTCCGCACTATCGTGAACTA
The DNA here is from genome assembly GCA_028673005.1 of Tanypteryx hageni. NCBI lineage: Eukaryota > Metazoa > Arthropoda > Insecta > Odonata > Petaluridae > Tanypteryx > Tanypteryx hageni. Next base: position 124,501,297 of record CM054113.1, on the reverse strand, counting down.
CATTTCCCGTTTCCGATCTCAGTGACGCAATAGTGGGGCCTTTACCTTGGACTTCTCTGACATAAGACCAAAATGCTTTCGGGTTCTCTTTCAAGTTATCCTGTTAAATCTTCTTTTTGTAATTGTTATTGGAGCACACAGTGACGGAAAACCTTTTTCTTGGCATTTTTGCTTAAATTAAGTCCGCAAATCTATTATGCAAAGCGATTACACTTTAAACGCACGCTGAACTACTACTTCAGTACAAGAGTTTGCACGAGATCCCTCACGGAACCAAGAAGCCCGAGGAACTTTGTGACGTCACGCACTTACATCACTACTTTCACCTGAGACCACCTCCTATTCTATTCACCTTGCAATATACCCTCCTAGAAGTGCCACCTTCTATGGCGAGAACTGGAACTACATGAGTCCATAGCAACGGCGCCCCGTTGCTTTGGCTTGGAAATTACCGGCGGTAATTTACAAGACAGTCGAAAGTGGTGTGGTGGTGTCGCGACTGTGGTCGAAAGTGAAATGCAGTTAAAAAAGGAAAAGGGAACGAACCCATACCCCAACTACTTTACCCAACCCGGTGGAGGAAATGGAACGATGTCAACCCCAAACCACTTAACCCAATCCAAGTAGGGGTGCCATGTCCCCAATCCAAGAATTGAGGCCACTTGATGACAAAAATGAGGACGTCTCTCTCCCCTGATACCACAACCCGCTTTACAACCTTACTGACATTTTATTTTTATAACCTTCCATGTACATACATACATTGATTTTAGATACAGAAGGCTTATATATTTGATATATTTTTAAGAGACACTCAAAGCAAATGTTTGAATTTAAGTTCACGAATAAAATAATAAATTAACAAACCATAACTTAATTGATTGAAATCTATCACACCTCATAATAGCATAATTCACTCACATTAGTGCTTAATTAAATCTTAGTTTGATAACATAATTATGAAATGCAGTAAAATGTCAAAAAAATTGAATTGAAATAAAGAAACACTAACATATATAAACCTATGATTTAATATATTTTCCTGAATTTTAACTTTTAATCTCATGAAATATTTATACTCTCCTATGGAAATCTTATTATATATTTACTTATAATGCTGGAAACATATGTAGAAGTCTATCAATAACAGGTAATGGTGAAAGCCAGCGAGTTTAACTGTGATCAAGTAGCTTTTTATAAGTTACTTGGGCAAATTCACAAAATTGTTTCACACTTTCAACACATAGTGTAAAATGAAAAAGAGTTCAAAATATTTATAACAACTGACACGATGTCCACATCCAGTCCAGAAAGCAGTAATGTGACCAAATTATATTTTTCAGTTTTCGTCTGCCATGTTATAATTCAAAAATACTTTTAAACAGCCAAAGTGAGTGATGGACCCATGGTAAGCAAGGGGGCAGGATGTACTCTACTAATTGAGCGAGTTGTAAATGGCACAAATGTGGCTGACAGAAGGGACTGCAAAAGAATGCTGCTTCCTTGTGTGTATGTTGCGGAATCCAGAAAGTCAGGAAATCGCTTATTTAAATGCCTTTTCTTGGGTACATTTCCCTTCAAATACTTATGCACGCTTTCAAACCCGCCTTTTACTGAACAGATTTTCATGAAATTAGGTGTACATATAAATAATGCGATTGTGTACAAAGCCGAAATATCCAATTTATTGGTTTATCGGAGTCACTATTTATAACAGAATTTCTAACAAGAAATTTAGAATCTTTTGATCATTGTTGCTCGTTATTCTTGTGTAATTTTGGTGTTACAGTATATAGCAATGGAGAATGTCAAAGAATATTTGATTAAGTCAGGGCTTCCCAACCTTTATCACACGCGACCCCGAAATCCAACCTAGCCCACTTTGCAACCCCAAAATATATGACACTATTCATATCTCGGCATAAAAGCCACCTTATAATAAAAATAGTATTTAGAATATAAAAACAACACTTTACTTAATGCAAAACTTGTATATGAAAACATAGATAGGAAAAACGAGCACATATACCAAAGGAGATTTTTTTAAGTTTCAGAAGTGTGCGGCCTCAAGAAAAATCTACGCTACCCCATAGTTGGGAAGCCCTGGTTTAAGTATTAAATATTGCCGTAATTTCAAGAAAATTTTACGCATTATCTACGCTACCCCATAGTTGGGAAGCCCTGGTTTAAGTATTAAATATTGCCATAAATTCAATAAAATTTTACGTATTATCTCTTTCAAATACTCAATCGAATGAAACGAATATTTTAATGATAGCAACAAAACAGAAAATTTTAAAGCGGCTCGGTGTGATAATTTTCATAAACGGTTCGGTTTGGGTTTTGTTTTATCCAAATAAATAATTTAAATAAATTTATTTCTTCTGTAATATGTCAATTTATCATAATACACAAATACACACACAATATTTATTTGTATTAATTGACATAATGACAGAAGAAAATGAATGCTCTTGATGGAAACAAAATGCGACTCAAAATAAAATTAAGAGAAATTTTTTTATTTGGGAGTCCTACCCCACAGCAATGATTTGGGATCCTTTTACTTAGTGTTCATTGATCAAGAAACTTGAAACGAGATAAATTTAAAGTGTAATGTCAAAAACATGAAATCAACTAAATTCAATTGGTATACATTTTTAAAAATAGCCCCTTTCAATGTGGGTGCTAATTCACGTTCACTTGGCCAAGGAATGCTTCAATTCTTAAAAGTAGGCTCTTAAAATTCGAAGTGATTTTATTCTACTGTTTCATTCTAAATAAAATTTTGCACATGAAATACCGTAGAATGAAATTGCTAGTAAAGATTCAACACTGTTTACATGAGTAATGCTTAAAATATGTTCGAGGCATCGCAATTACTTAATAGGAAAAACGGAAATGAAATACTAATTTTTCAGACATCTCATTATGCAAATAAATATTGGATACATAAAAATGGTTTTTCTTCTTTCAAATATACAAAGTTTTTTGCCAGAAGCTACTAAGTTTTGTATAACATGGCAAAGTTTGTATTGATACAGCCAACCTTGAGAATTGAGAATAATCGCAGCATTTAGTCATTTTTAAATCATCATGAAACTTTTTCATTGGTGTATTTGCATTAGGCTGTAATGTCTTCATCACAGAAACCATTGGAAAAATACTGTATCAATGTCATTTACTTGTGTTGCATGTAGTATTTTATGGCTACACATAGCTTTAGATGCCTAAATAAAATTTTAATAATTCTTTTTGTTTTGCTTCTAATATCATAGACAGCAGAACTACCTATGTCATTCTTCATTGAAGTGCCCTTTCCAAGCTTCCATAGTAATTTGACTTTTTTCACTTGTGAGAGTTTTATGTTTCATTACACTACTTGTGGGGGAGTTTTCTGCTTTTAAGTAGTAATTTTAAGGTAAATTTAAACAAAAGTAACAATAACATTACCGAAAAATGCATGTAATAGCTACGAATGAAAACATTTCATTAAATATTGCTGTAAGTGGGCATAGCATGAGGCTCATGAGATGCATAATTGCTGAATTATTAAAAGTTTTTCAATTCCAAAATTTTCATCAAGTGTCAGATTTTTGAGAATTCCTGATTTTTTAATGACAGATTTATGATGTTTTATTATACTTCATTAAAGATGTTTATTTTAAACTATTGCATTAGAATAAAATTGCTTACAAAATCATTTAATTAAAAAGTTTTTTCCTTGCACAGGAAAGCCTAGCTTAAATCACTGTTTTATGAATGTGCAACAAATAATATCAAATAAAAATAATAATGAAGTAATTACAGTCTTTAATAAGGAGAAACCTTTTTCTTTAATTAAGAAAAATACTTATTTTCTCATTCATGTTCTTCGTAGGGGTTTCTTCCTAAAATTTAATTTTGATTAAAAAAAGTTTTCAGATGAATCTAGAATAGAAACACAAAATTTGAAAATTTCCATGGTCTCTTTATTACAAACATGCTAGCAAACAAATAAATTCAACTGTATTGTCATGAAATATAAAGCAAACATTATTTAGTTTTTACAAAAATGCATAGACAAAAAGACTAGATTTAAGAAACAAATGCAACATTAATATGTGATTAGTTTCACAAAGTATAGCCTACAATATTTCTTCAACATGAAATATTAAACACAAAGTTAAATGGTCCATTTGTTAAAAATGCAAGTCACATGTTACATCACATTATGCCAACATCATCTGTAATATACTTATAATTAATTATATCTACTTAAAACATCAACATATGTTTTAAGTAAGACTAGCAAACAGTCCACTTGAGGCAATAATTTAAATGCAATCGAGGAAAAAGGTGTACCTTTGATTCCTTCTACAAGGTTATCAATGAGTAACAAATGGGCAGTCATGTTGTTTATAATGTTTATTACATTTATTTTTAATGATTTTAAGTCATAGTTTCTAATCTCTATAAGTACTTTTATTCCAAAAAATTATTTCTCAAAAAAATAGTATTCTTTTCTACACCAAGAATTTTTAGGTATCTAAATAATGTTATAACTTTTTATATGTAACACTCATAACTGCACCACTCAGAAAAGACAAATTTAAAAAAATCACTCGGAATGTATTTTTCATAAATTAAAAAGGCACACTCCTTGGCTAAGCTAGATAATTTCATTACTACAAAGAGAAAACCTACCCTACAACCAAAAATATATGCTGCATATATGAGAAAGAAATGTATGCATAATCTGCTCATTTAGATACTAAAAAGAGTATTTAACAAAAGAAGTTAAAATAATAAAATGCCAATGTCTTAGTCTTTTCTAACATATTTTAACTGGCAAAAAGTTGTTCCATCTTTAGATATTATAAAATCTAAGCACATTAAGTAAGTACAATAAGGTTGCATTGACAAATACATTACAAATGCAGGGAAATGCTGAGTTACTAACTCATTAGTAACATTTCTTACTTAAACAGTATTTGAAAGCATTGTACATTCAATATACAACAAAATATTGTACTAACTCAACACATACGCACTTATAATTAAAAGCATTACACATTTACTTTAAATTTGTCATATTACACTGATTTTATGTTTTATGCCTGAAAAACTGATGAAATTAGCTTGAGATTCAACAGAACACATATCATAACAGGATTATCACTACTTTTACAAAATGCCTCTGCAAGGAATAGAAGCTCATCCAAGAAATAGAATGCATTTAAGGAACACTTATTATGGCACTTATAATTAATTTCTGATCAATTATAACTAATGCTCAGGATACATATTACCAGAAAGCACTTTTACCTAAAATTTTTTGTATGCAACAATATATTTTGTTCAAGTAAAAACCAGAATGTCTTTTTTTGTAACACAAGGTCATTCACTGATCAGGTAAAACCATAATATCTTCATCTTAAATTATTTTTCTGACAATTTTTTAAGTGTATTTAACTGAAAATATGAATATTTTCTAAAAAAGTAAAAAGAATATTTATAGGTATCTTATTCACTAAAACAATGGCCCTCACAAAAAAAAACAAATAATAATTGCACTACAATAATCTCTCTTTTGCATGAAGTAGTCCAATTTAAATTTACATGCACGGAAAATTGTAATCAGTATTAAATTTACTCAGATATCATTCATCAAGCTTTTCCATAAATATTCAAACATAAAATCATGTTATTGTGCCTTTCAGCACTTAAAATCACAATCATGAAGTTCTTGATCCCTTTACCTGAATATTTTTACACAGCAGAATTTTTGGCAAAAGTGGTTCTTGAGGTGGCATTCTTAAAATCAAAGTCAATAGATGTATCCCTCTTGACACTGAAAAATAAGCAAACAGTAAATAATTATGAGAATGTCCCAAAGTTGATCAGTATTGGACATACATTTCTATTTTCTCCATATGCTGATAGAAGCAAATATTGTATTCATGAAAAAAATCAAACAAAATTTTAATGGAAATAAATGTTTTGGGGTCCCCTGAATACCGTTTCACTATTTTCTCGATGATGTCTATGTGTGTCTGTGGTGTGTGCGAATGTGACAGGAATATTGTGGGAACTCTTAAATCAAAAACTAATAATTGGATCAGCAAAAAACTATAAATTCACAATTTTATCTGAAGAGATATTGGCTGAATCTGGTCAACCGTAAGTGGAGGATCACTCTTGTCATTTTTCTGTTTTTTCCAAATATCTCCTTTAGGGCTAAACTTATGGAAATATTTGTTACTAGCAAATATACCCAGTGTTGCTCAGGTTTTTAAATCAAGACAAAAATCTGAAGAAGATTTGAGAAGTATTTAAACCAAGTTAAATAAGATAATTGTGTAGTTATTATGGTAGACTTTTTCATAGGGATCAGCGCGAATGAAGCCCAGAGTCGAGTTACTCGACTCTTTCGACTCCAAACCCCAGAGTTGTTTCACATGCAGAGTCGATTCCACATGATGTCATGATAAACTTTGCATAAAGCCAGTGCGGAACGCACTCCACGAAAGGCATATTTACATTTTGATTTTATGTTTAATAAGAATTACAGTGAGGTTTAATTATTTAATTAATATAATACACCTGAATTGGCTTGGTTTGAATGAATGATCAGAGAGATGCTGGTCTTAGAATTTTGATCTGGCAATTTAACTCCTATAAATGACATGCACTAGGCAGAAGTAGCTGTTAATGATGACCTCTTAAAGGCCCTGATTGGAATTGGATTCCCCCCCCCCTAATTGTAGAAAGAATTGAATTAAAACTCTGCATTAACTCCTCAACAGTACTTAAGATCAAAAATCCAATATGTGGGCTACACATGATTTTAGCTCATCCCTCTGTGTTAAAAGAAAATAACACATGAAGAACGTTGTCCAGAAGTTCAGCCAGGTTAAATACAAAACTTTACATCATCACCCATATTCAATGTACCTTCCACTTGTAGATTATGACTTATTAAAAAAATTAGATCCATCTTTTAAAAGTGAAATAATTAATTGATCAGAAATTAGTTGAAAATTGGTTTACAGATCCCTGGAACTAATTGAAAGCTCTAATTGTAAAAGATTGATGAGATCTACAATCTTTGAAAGTATTAACCAGAAATACCGTTGGTCAGCAAAAAAATTTTCTCTTTAAGGTTGGAAATTAAAAAATGTATACTTTTCATAACAAGCAACTGAAAAAAACGAAAAATTTACATTTAGAGATATTGAATTGGATTTTGTTGTCAGTACACCATCTGAATAAGTTATTCATAGCCAATTGTAAAATATCGCAATCACTAGAGGAATGTACCATTTTATAAATTTTTAAGTCATCATTTCCTCCATTCATGGATTATTTTTTTCTGTGGGAGGTGGTGACATGCTGCTGCTTGGTTTCCATGCATTTTTATGTATTGAATTGGCTGAAGCTTATAACTAATAGTGTAGGCATATCTTTTCACTTTTATAGCAGTTGCGATCTCAGTACAAGTAACGTTAGATAGGTAAAAGTAACGTTACTTATCCTAGATATATATAAAATATTTATGACATATACATGAATTCTACTGTTCCGTGGCATTAATCACACTATTCAGCAGCTCATTAGGAACTAAATTATCGCAAACGTGCCGAAATTGTAATCACTGTGAGCATACATATTAAAGCATAATAATGAAAATGAATCCTCGGAATTCACGTTGCAAAAGTTATTACTTTATATATTAACAAAATTTTCACTATTAATTATTAGTAATGTACATTTTATTGTTTTTGCGAAAAAATTACTGCCAATTATTCCATTTTGGGGATGAGTGTGCTCGTTAGTGTCAGTAATGAAAATAGTAATAATCTAACCTTCGGCATATAAGACGCAGGCTGACTTTGGGGGTCATTATTCCGTAAAAAAAGTGCATTTTATATGCTGAGAAATACAGTAATTTTTAAAAATTCAGTGGGGTCGAAAACCCCAGGAAAATGTTTTTATGATTATAAAATATTTTCAAATAATGGTAGTTACCCTGCCTTAGGGGTGGATTGGGGGTTAAAACGGATTTCATTTTTAAAATCAGCAGGGTTGAAAACCCCTGAACAACATTTCTCTTGCAAATTCCAAAATTTTTTCCCCAAAATTAACATGGGAGGTCCATAAACCTCCGTGACAAAAATTGATTTCATGTGGTGAAATCAGCAACACACCAACTTGTACCTCCTTTACCAAAATCTTAGAGCTCAGGATAAGGGGTGTGCCAAGTTTCATTGACCTACAATCACTCAAAAATTGGTCCCTGTAGGTAGTCACGGTATATAACTTTATTCTGCACAAATTCTTCAAAATGTAGAGAAGATGGTAAAATTTTAATTTAAAATAAACTTCTAAAGGAATTTTTAATTAAGAATTTCTACACCCATCATTTTGTAATGAGAATGAGTGAAGTAGATTTCACATTATTTGTTGATTTTTTAAAAATCACGTTGAAATCGAGTGACATACAGACAGTGTCCGCTTAACGTATGTCCGCTTAATGTACATCCACTGATACATACATTAAATATAGACACCATATTCCACACCTACGTATGTACTGTCTGCTGATACGTACATTGATTCTCGCACACATGACACAGACAGGATTGAGAAAGGCCAAAGACTACTAACCCTTACACAAAGACCGGTAACTTAATGCTACAGAGCAGGGGTTTTCAACCAGTGGTATGTGTACATGGTGATGGTACATGGTGATGGTACATCATGAGTTTTGAAGGGATACGTGAAAGTGTTAAAGATTATAATTTTTCTTTTTACTTCGTCTTTCATGTATGATTCCGGAATCAAAAGTTGCAATGTGGTGCCTAAGAACAATGCCATAAAACAAAAATATTCCAAAACTGTGAATTTTAACATTAGAAACATAACTTATCTATTTTAATACAAGTGTTATTAATTTCACCACTTTAATGTACGTGACCATAAAAAATTGCTCTAAGGGGTACGCCAGCAAAGAAAAGGTTGAAAACCACTGCTATAGAGTGATGCCCATTATGTTTGGCAGAAAAATTTGTAACTACGTGTTCATGATGTGCTCTTGGTATCGTGATGTCACCACTGAATGTCCCTCACCCTCTTCCCCTCCTGTTTTAATACGATAATCATAGCAAATATAAATTGGATAGATAGAAGAAATGGATTTAAATGAAAGAATGTTGAATTGCATTTAAGAAAACAAATTTATTAGCGTATATCACACATTATGAGATTACAAATCACTGCATATTTGTCTCGTATTAAAGCCATTGCTAAATACTCACCAGAATCCCAAAATCATACTTAAGCATCAATGGAGGATTTCTATAATTCAAGATGGTGGCTGTCGACTGTGTGCGCTGCTCAATTTTTATGATATTTATTTGTTTTTATATATTCTATGCTTGTTTAAATTTAATGTTAGTTAATTTATAAATACAACGGTGCAATGTTGCAACTTAATTTTGAGTGAAAAATATGTGCCTTATCATTTATAACATCAGTTTATATGGAAAATGACTGTCTGCTTAATGTACAGGTTTTCAAGAAGGTAACCTGCACGTTAAGTGTACACTGCCTGTATTTGAAAGACAACAATGCAGTTTGCCATGGAGATCTCACATAAAATGGTGATAAAATCGCCTAAAATCAGAATATTAACGTAATTTTTGAGCAATTTTGAATTCAAAGCGAAATTCTACTATATGAATAAGAAACTTGATTCAATTTCCTGTATGCTGAGAGTTCAATTCTATCACCTTTTAAATGCTAATGAAAAAAGTCCTGCACTCTGAATTGGAGGCATTTCCATGTAATTCAAATGGAAAATAAAAATAATTATTTAAACCTTTCATCCAGCATATTTTGATGTGAAAAGTATTGCATTCAGCTAGTTTAAGCAGCAGGATTGTTTATGAAAATTTTGTAAATATAGGTAATTGTGAAGTATGACTATACGGAACAAACAATATAGTCAAAATATTTATGTATAGAGATTATTAACCTTTAATTATGCTGGTGGGGTCCTCTGGACTTTTGTGTATATCTCCCATATTTACTGTCAGATGGCACTGTGACTCTATATATTCTCAAGTCAACTTACATTCCACCCATCAGTGTCATTTGTAGCTTTGTAAAGTGCATTACAACAGTGTGAGAGTGAATTTGGGGTATGATAGACCCCACCAGCATTTGAATTTAAGCATTTTTTGTTAATAACTGTTTTGTGTTTTGCTGGATTTTATCTAAAATTTGTACTAAATAGATTCAGAATAAGAACAAAGTTGTGACACTGCTTTCTAGTATGCATCATGATCAGCAAATCCATGAAAATCAAAAACCTGAAATGATTATGGATTATAATAACACCAAAGGCAAAGTTGATACCCTTGATAAATTGTATGCCACATATACTACATTAAGACAAACATGTAGGTGGTGGCCTATGGCTTTATTTTATGCCATGTTAAACATTGCTGGAGTGAACAGTCAAATTGTCAGGTACTATTTTGAACCAAATTTGACGAAAATATGCAGACGACAGTACTAGACCGATTTGGGAAAGGCTCTTATCAAAGAACACACTGCTTGTCATGATAAAAAATTTTTACTTCGTGATTTGAAGCTGCTTATCATCAAATTTTGGGGAAAAGACCCAGAAGAAGACTGGGAGAGACTTCTGTGATTCGGAAGAGTCGTTGCCAAGGCTGTCCCCGACAACGAAACAGTAAAACGAAAAATGTTTGCACCCAATGCAAGAAACAAATTTGTCTATAACACAGCAAATTTTTTGTTTAGATTGTTTGGAGCATTTTATTTGTCTTTTAAAAATGTTGTTTTGATAAATATTTGTCATTGAAATAGTAGCTTTTCAACAAAAGGAACTTGGGATCTTCAAGACCCCACCAGCATACTTGTGTGATTTTTTTAAAGCAGTATAATTAAAGGTTAATGTTGTAGACTATATAATTTTCTGCAAATTTTTTTTGAAACATTTTTTCATAAAATGAATTTTAAAGAGATATTTCGATTATCAATATTATATTAGCCTAATGCTTGCTGCAGCTGGGTATTTTGATTGGTTACCAAAAAATAGCAGCCCTACCTCTAGCACTTTGGAAGTGAACTAAAATATTATATGACTAGAGAGTATGTGAGATGCTTTGCAGACAGAGCCAGCTAGGAAAGTCAGGGGGCACAGTTCAAAGTGTGCGGTAGGCCACATTCACAATAAACATTTTTATTTTCTCCATACACAGTATAGAAGAAAGTACATATTATTTAAAGATCCCCAGATTATGTTTTCACTATTTTTTTCAATTATCTCCATTAGGACTTAATTTATGTTAATATATGTTAACTCTTTGTTTTACGATTGCTCTTATAACGAATTTTCATGTTAACACATTTGAAAAAGTAATACCCCTTTTTCAGTATATGCAATGAATTTTCCCTATAACGAATATATGCAAAGCTGCACATATGTTGTAAGCCCTGCCAATTGTTGATATCCTTAATCCTTGTCCATGCAGTAGATGGGCGAAGAATGAAAGGATAATAAGGTTAATAAGATGTGTCAATGCCGATGGTGACAAATACATTTACAACGTATCATTAGATGGTGAGATGATTAACACTTTCATAGTGAAACTATACAATATGGATGCATATAACCACTCTGTAAATTATGTTATAGACTCGGGAAATATAACTTAAAACTCACAATTTTATTTATTTTTTCTGATTTGTGTACATTCATTCACAGAGCATTTGTAGGAGAGCAGCTATGCAACTACATAATGGCCTGAAAGCAGGTGTGGGGACTGCGACAATTCAGCCCTCATTCAATGTTCCAATATTGGTGGTGGTGTTTAAAGGCACTTATCCATTAGTGACGATATCAACGGAAGTTAAACTGTAAATCTCAAAATATTTTTCCCTCCATCATGACTTCAAATTGCCTATCAATATCACCTGCTGACACTACATACAGGCAAAAAGTCTTGACAGCCTCTAAGTCTTGATATAAAGCTAGACATCGTGAAGAGGCATGAAAAAGGTGAATGTTTAATGGACATAGTACGCAGACTCCATCTTGCACCTTCAAGTGTGTGTACTATCCTCAATAGTACCAACAAAATAAAGAAGAGTGCAGCAACAACTGCATTGTGAGCAACTAAAGTCCAAAATACAACAATGGAAAAGATGAAAAATTTACTGTTTTGGATTGAAGAACAAACACAGTGACATACTCTGCTGAGTATGATCATGATTCAGGAAATGGCAAAATCACTGTGGCAAGATTTAAGGGATCATGAAGACGGAAAGATCTTCAATCAGTCAGGAGACATTTAAAGGTAGCCATGGCTGGTTTGGACATTTTAAGAAAAGCGCTAACCTGCACAATTTATGTGTGAAGAGAGAGGCAGCAAGTGCTGATGCTGTAATGGCTGAACATTTCCCAGATGAATTGAAGGAGATCATAAGGAAAGGGAAATATATTGTAAAACAGATATTTAATTTGGATGAAACTGATCTCTTTTGGAAGAAGATGCCATCATATACATACATATCCAAGGAGGAAGAGATGGCACCAGGCTTCCAAGCATCAAATGATTGGCTTATGATTCTCCTTGGAGGCAATGATTGCAAGCCTAAACCGATGTTAGTTTACCATTTGGAGAACCCACTGGCTTTGAAGGGATATACCAAGATCCATCATTCTGTGGTTTGATGTTCAAACTGCAAAGCCTAGGTAACAGTCAGTCTTTTCCAGGACTACATCACATCTTACTTATCCCCTTTCATTGTCAAATACTGTGCCAAAAACAACCCAAATAATAAGTGCTTACTGATTATCGATAATGCCCATTGTCATCCCATCCACTGTGAAGACGTTGTTCACAACAGGCATATGATATTTTGCCTTCACACACCATGTTATTAATTTAGCTCATGGACCAGGGCATTATTTCAACATTCAAATGTTATTTCATGTGCTGTGTTATGAAGCAGCTCATCTTGGAAACGGATGGCAAAGATAAGCCATCAATTCATTACTTCTGGAGGAATTACAACATCAAGAAGACATTGGATAACATAGAGGAATCGTGAAATGAAATAAGCAGAGCATTCATGAATTCCGCTTGGAAGAAGTTGTGACCAGAATGTGTTCATCACTTAGTTGAGTTTGAAGGAAACCAGGAAGTGGTTAAAAGACAGATTGCCAAGTTGGCAAAGGAAGCAGAATTTACAGAAGTTGATGAAGATGACGTGAATGAGTTGATAGAATCTCATACTGAGAAGATGACAAACCTTATAGAACTGAGCACACAAAGGGCCATACATGAAAAAGGAGATAGTGATTTTCAAACACCTGCGACAGAAGGCCTTACTGTGAAGCATATGTCACTAGTTTTTATGCTAATTGAACAAGCTCCAGAGATTTTCAAAGAAGATGACCCGAATGAAGAATGTAGTATCAGTGTGAGCAGAAAAATTGAAAAAGACCTTTGGTGCTATAGGGAGCTGTATAAAATGAAGAAACAACAAGCTAAGCAGATGTTGCTCAATACTTTCTTTATGCCATGGGATCCAGTGACTCCTCATTCATCGGCCTCCAAACTTCAGCCATCAACTTCTACCAGTTTTTGAATTGTTGCCCATCGATGTCGAATACTGCTGCTTCTGTATTTTTTTATTTTTGTTCTTTTTTATACTGTTAGTTTCAATTTGTAACTTCAAATTAGTTATTGTATATAATAATAAGTAAATACATTTGTGTACTTAATATTTACCTGACAGGAGACTGATTAGGAATCTATATGTGAATCAAGTTGTCAAGGTCAGGTTGGAGAATGCGGATACCTGCGGAGTAAATATCGGTAGAGGAGTAGGACGGCTGCTGCCTATTGCTGACCCTATTCAATATATATAGAGAAAGTCTAATGCAAGAAGCCTTAGAAGGCACACAAGATTTCAAAATTGGAGGAAGGATTATAAGAACAGTAGAATATGCAGATGACCAAGTACTTCTAGCAAGAAAGGAAGAGGAACTCCAGAAAATGATAGATATACTAGTAATAACAGATAGAAAATATGGTATGGAAATAAATACAAAAAAATCCATGGTCATTCGAATATCAGGCAAAGAAGAGAATCTGAACATAAGTATTGGAGGAAAGCCTTTAGAACAAGTTTCAGACTATAAATACCTTGGAAGCATCATAACAAGAGAAGCAAAATGTACAAATGAGATCAGGACTAGAATAGGAAAAGCAAAAGCGGCTTTCAGAAGAAAGAAATACCAACTTATGGGGAATATAAGGAAAGATATCTGCAAGAAGTTCATAAAATGCTATGTATGGAGTATAGCTTTGTACGGGGCAGAAACATGGACGCTAAAGAAAAATGACATCAAATACTTGGAAAACTTTGAAATGTGGACTTGGAGAATGCTGAAGATAAAATGGACAGATAGGATGAAAAACGATGAAGTGCTACAAAGAGTAGGAGAGAAGCGAATGATTATACAGATTATTAGAAAGAGGAAGGTAAACTGGATGGAAAAAGGGAAAGAGGTAAGAAAATGTTTCAGCTGATAGATGATTTGAAAAGGAAAGAAAGTTATCAAGATACGAAGAGGACCGCAGAAAATAAGAGTATATAGAGAACCAGGTTTAACCATGAATAATCATGGACCTGTCTATGGACAGACTACCTATGATGATGATGATGTAAAACAAATAGGGAAAAAACATTACTGGAATCGAACTCAGGACTTCAATCTTCGCCAAATAAAATACAGCCTGAAGATGGGCCCTGGCAGCATGAGTCTTATACCAAGTTTCATGAAAGTCGGTTCATTGATGCAAAAGTTGTTAGTAGGGGACACATACACACAGAGACAGGAGCATTTCATAAGGCTATATTTCCTTTGGAAACTAGCCTAAAAAATGCCAAAAAGGGGACAGAAAAATAATTTGGCCTAGGAGTGGGAAATTTCCAACTCTGCCACTGTTTATATATGTATGCATTGTCTCAGGTCTCGTATCTCTAATTACTAAATTTAAATTAATGGGAAACACATTTTTGTTTAACGAATTTTTGCTCAATGAATGACTTTTAAGGAATGTACTCCTTTCATAAATTGAGGATTTAGTGTATTTAATGTTGGAGCTATGGTTTTGGATTCCTGGCGATTATTTTTTTCCTGGGAAACAGGAATTTGATTTTGAAATAATCTGGGAAAAGCAATGATTTAGAATTTTTAATATTTAATAAACAATTTTTCATTTAAACATGATATTTATTATTGATACAACATAAATACATAAGTCTTTAATGAATCCCAATGACATGAGAAACACTATTTGCTACAAATTGTTAGCAGATTCGATATTCAGATGCACTTTGACTTGCGCAACCGATCTTTCCTCGATGTGGAGATAACAAGTGACCACTACTAATGTATCCTATATTGCAGTTTTCTCAACGTTAAAATTGAGGAAGAGGTTTAAACAACAATGTATATTCGAGGGGGTATTGGAAAGTAAGTTTCCCTAATTTTGTGCTTGGAAACAGATGAGAAGAGACGGTAGGAAATCACACGAGGTGTTACTGTGTAGCATTACGAACACTTTGTGGTTGCTGTACTGCAGACATGGACAAAGGAGGTGGTCAGAGCTGTTGTTTGATTTTTGTTGACCAAACAAACCAGAGCTGTAGACATTCACCGGGAACTAACCCTTGTGTATGAGAATATTGTGATGTCGGTGCAGATGGTATGGAAATGGTGTAGTGAATTCTCAAATGGCTGGACAAGTTTGGTGGACAAGGGGAGAAGTGGCCGGCCATCCACATCAGCTGACCTGGACCCACTCATCGATGAGGTAGTGCACACCAACAAATGAGTGACGCTGCATGAGTTGGAGGAACTGTTTGACTGTTCTTATGGTGTTTTGTGGCACACTGCCCATAAACGTCTCAGATACCAAAAAGTGAGTTGCCAATGGGTACTGAAGCAGTTGTCCAATCAGCACAAAGAGGAGTGCATGATTGCATCTCTCACACATGCGGTACTTGGAGGAAGGTGAAGACTTCTTAGGTCCTATAGTCACAGGCGATGAGATGTGGGCACATCATTACTCTCCGGAGTCCAAGGCAGAGCCAACGTCATGGAAACACCTGGCGTCTCCTGTGAAGAAGTTCAAATCGACACCAAGTGCCGGGAAGGTGTTGGCGACAGTGTTCTGGGATATGTATGGTGACATCCTCATGGATTTCACCCCACGTGGCACTACAGTGAATGTAAATGCATATCAACAAACTCTAACCCATTTGAGATATGCAATTCACCATAAGCGCCCTGGGCTCCTTTCGACAGGGGTGCCTCCTTCACGACAAAACACAGCCACATACCACCAACTCAATGAAAGAATTTCTGAATCAGTGGAATTGGAAGGTTCTGCATCACCCTCCCTATAGTCCAGATCTGGCACCCTCTGATTTCCATCTCTTCAGACACCTGAAGCAGATTCTCTGAGGACAAGGAGGTTGAGGAGCACATCGGGACATAGTTATGGAGACAGGACCCATCTTTCTTTTACAGTGGTTTAAGTGATCTTGTGCACCGATATAACAAGTGTTTCAATTTCAATGGTATGTTGAAAAATAGCTGAAGAGTGCAGCTGTAATTAACATTCATTGTTCGGTGTACAATGATAATATTTGTGGATTAATAAAATAAGCAAACTTACTTTCCGATACCCCCTCGTATAATTCACTTGGCCAGAGTAGCTATTTGGTCAATTAGGGGCAGAGGGAGGGAGGAAGGAAGAAGATTGAGAGAGGAAGGTCATTTGCATCAGTGCCTAGTTTCAGATTCATACAAAAATTACTTTTTGAACTTTTTGTTTACTGATGACATTCATGGGTGTGAGAAGAAACCATTTTGACATTGAATTAGGGTTCCATTAAAATTGAATGAATAGTGTGAAATGCAACCTGATCCTTAATCTCAAACTCCTAATAACTAAGTTCATGGACGAGGCTGAGACTTCATAGAATTCCATAATCGAACAAAAACTAACAATATGACAAAATATCTTATATATATTTCTCTTACTCTGTCTGCAACAACTTCCATCACGTGCCACCAGACTGTGTCACTGACTGACTGTAATGCTATTTTTAACAAACTTTCCGAGTAGGTAGAAGATTGAAATTTGGTAGGAATGTTTATCTCTTATAGTAAAAGCCATTTATGAAACAAAATCCCAAAAGAAGACCCAGGTTTGACTCCAGTAGATAATTTCTATTTCCCATAAGATAACACGTAAAAATCGACTTTTTGACTTACAGACTTTTACTCTTTTGAATAATAAAATTAGAAAGAATTGACCTATGATCTTCAGACCTATATATTTTAAAGAAAAAGAAACAATGTTTCTTATTCTTATTGTCGCACTTTGCCAATGATATAAAATCAGTCAAGTTCTACGTTTAAATAATAATTATTTGAAAATTTTAAGCTTTTTAATGATATGTTGCCTTGTCGAACGTGTCATTGTTAAACCTCAAGATTGTATTGTCGCCTTAATCCTTATACTACAGAGTGTACCACTTCAAATGAAACCCAAACTTCAATGTTGTTCACAAGCGCAGATATTGCATCAAGAAGGGTTCTTTCCCTCTTTGCTGATTCCTCTCACACTACTGCACATGCATGTCAAGATGGCCTTGACTATCTCATGACTGGCATAGCATTGGAGGTGCAAACATGGTTTTTACCCAAAGAGGACATGCGTTTATTGTTGAGCATTATTTTTCTTTGAAATCTTTTACTGCAGTTCATGAGGCATTCAGGAATGCATATCCAGCAAAAGATGTACTGGAAAAGAAATCAATACACTCTCTAATAAAAACATTTCATGAAACAGAAACATGGTGAAAAGGGTTGAAGCATGTCATTGAGAAGGTGGTGGATATTTTCAGCACCTCCTGTAAAGTGGTTGACACTATTTATAACAAATAACTAACAATATACAGATTATATTTGATGAAACTTGTAATAATGATATTTTCTTTCTGTGGGTTGCATTTTAAATGGTACACCCTGTATATGCATAAGGAATGCATGCTTTGAATGCTTTAATACGCGAGAGAGAGAGAAGAAGAGAGACAAAATTAAATGTTACATAGATTAAAAATAATTTTGGGTGTATAAGAATTGTAAAGTGTAATGTATTCTTTGTCAAACAATTTCTATTTGCCCAAAACTATTTTTACTCTCTAGAACACTCAATTATGTGCATATAAAAGTTGGTTTCATTAATTTTTATTTAAATTTTAGCTTAATACTTATTTCACGCATACTCGTCATATTTGACGGGCAATTACACTAGTTTTTAACAATAACTTTGGCTAATTCTGCCTAATTAATTTTATTTATGTGGAATTAACCAAAGTTCTAATAACTCAGTTACTAAATAGAATTCACTGAGATAATATCTATTATTTGTCAAAAATTCTATTGGTACAACATGTACATATAAAATCAAAACAAATTTTGATAGCTTAACATTTGGGACTGAAATTCAGAGGAATATCTTTAAAAATCCAGCTGTGAAGGCAATTCTGGAAAAGCTTGAAACAGCACAAAATTCAAACAAACAATTCCTGGGAATCAAGAGTAAGAAATATAGAGTAAATTCCCAGGAACCAGAATTCTTGGATCCAAAACTCTTGTTGGAGCCATAGATAATATAATTTTCTATAAGTTATTCGAAATAGTGTTTCATAAAATGGGTCATTGAAGAGATATTTTGATTATTAGTATGAATTTGTTAAGTGCATGGCTAAGGGAAACCTTTGCTTCTGTTATTATGATAAAACTTTTTAATTGTTGATAGAGATCCTATGCTACCAAGGGTAATTTTAATTGCAATCAAAACTATCCCAATGCCATCAAACATCATATTTTGTAAACAATTTTTCCTGTAAATATCGATTGCGACTCCAGTGCTGGCAATGGTGATTTTAATTGCGCATCTATATTTTGTTACGCATAGATTCAAATAACAATTTTCTTTACTTATTGTTCTTTCACTGTGAAAGTTATTCAAAGCGTTTAAAAACTATTCATGAGTGTAATTGCTGATGATTATTTTTGAGGTCGCTGATATTGAGTGCAACTCATAAGCTCTATTGCAATAATATTCATTACTCTCATGTGCTGGACACATTAATTTTTTTTTCATTTATAAATATGACTTGACCACTATTATGGCCATATTTGAGGAACAGCTTTACACAAATCAGCTGATTATACAGCTTGAAAACATGACATATTTATGCAGACAAATGAATCACAGTTCCCAATAAAAAACACTGGCTTTATCCCTTGTGTGGGGAAAAGCATAGAAATATACCTTGCAAGAGGGGGTTTCGACCCTTTGCTCGGGAAAGGTTGGATTGAAGCCAATCCTCTCAGCAGGAGGTATGATTTCAGGTCAAAGAAGACTACCTCAATTTCATTTCAGAATAATCGATTAAGATATGTATTTTTTGATGAATTATTCGTATTCTCTATGAAAAACTACATCGAAATAGTTTTTTATTGGTGTTCCTATGGTATTTTTTAAGACAACCGTGCTCCAGCTATAGGAACTGATATAATTAACTCAAGCCGCCCTGTCACCGTGGTTGGGTTAGTTAGTTTTGTGTTGGTTTCCTGTACACGTTGACTTTGCACCCACCAGCAGCTTGGGTTAAGTATATCCATTTGTATATTTGGAGTGCAGTTTTCTTAAAAAATATCATAGGAAAGTCAATAAAAACTATTTTGGTATAGTTTTTCACAGGTAATACGAATAATTCATCAAAAAATATGTCTCAATTGATTATTTTTAAAATTAAACTTCACATTTTTCTCTGTTTCTGCATGCAATTCTCAAATTCTTATGATGGTTTTAAATAATTTTAAAATTTAAATGAATATTACGCTACACAATTTAAATGGAGAAAATTTAAAAAGGAAAATAATTTTTTAAAATTCATTAACAGCGGACAATGTTGATCGAGTTAATGCTCTGGTTCAAGAGGACAAACGGATTACTGTCACTGATATAGCTGACAAGTTGGACATTGGCTGTGGATCTGTATATTCCATCATGCAAGGCCGGCTTGAGATACTGGCAAGCTGGGCAACTGCCTGGGATGCCTAAGTCTTGGGGGCACTATCTCTATCATCTATCTATGCATTACTTGCAAGTGAATAAAAATTGGATACCAATTTATATTGCATAAAAGGCTGGAATCTTGATGGCATTCCTTTTATTTTTTCATTATCAATAATTATAGAGAGCGCTGAATAAATTAACATGTACTTGGAAAATATCACAACAAACATTTATGGAATTCTATCTTGCCTGGGGTACCAAACTACTTTGGGCTGCCCCTTCAATCATGCACGGTGACCTTGGATATCATAGAATTTGTGCAAGGTAGGTGCCAAAGGACACGTTGCATACATAGCTTTGATCGCAACCAAAAACATTCTTCACAGATGGCTTCAGGAAATTCATGGACAAAAGTAACAACTGTGTGGGATTTGGGCACATATGGTACATATTTAGAATGTGGTATTTGTTCCTACAAACCTCATGAAAGTTGCTCTAGTTTAAATAAATCAGAAATTGAAAATGAAATTAGAGGTTGCCAATTTATATTTTGGTGATGTGTATTGTGTTTGCATTGTGAGCCTTGCTCTATGCTCCTCACTCCAGAACATTCAAGAGTCCATGTTTCCATGAACATCAGACACTATGGCATATTATTTTTTGACTAAATATATATAGATAGATATATAAAGAAATACCTAAAATGCCCACCAAAACTGCTGGGTATCCTGAAGTTGTTGCAGCCACAACATTTCTATATCTATCTACAAAGACTGGTGTGGATCCTGAATTTTCTGATGATCCAACAAATTTGCAGGTCAGTGAGAGCAAAATATCATCCGTGACCACAAATGTGGTTGAAGTGATTAAGCCCTCCTTTACAAATGTGACCGAAGGAGTAAATCATACCAAAAATACTGTATTAGTTCGAATATAGTCCCCCCCCATATTTCTAAAGCCTCAGTTTTGGAAAAAGTTTGAATCCCATTACAGACCTCACTTTTTAGCCTACTTTCCAGAATGGAAATAGGCTTATATTTTCATCATTGTGTCTACCTGTCCACCCCCTATTAACTTTTGAACCAATAGACCGATTTTCATGACACTTGGTGGAAATCTCTTACTACTGGGGCCAAGCTCCCGAGGATAGTTTTTATTGTGAAGATTGAAAGTCCTGGGTTTGATTCCAGGAACTATCCTTCCCAATTTGATTTACATGGAAAATCTGAAATCTGTAATTTTCTCTTGCACTTTAAAATATCTTAGAATTGTAATATCGGATTGGGATTTGTACTATTCTCTGAGGAAAGGAATGAAGATTCTAAATTTTATTGTAAAATTTTCCTTATAGATTGTATTTCTTAGAATATCATGTTAATACTGGCATTTTTGCAGTTTTTATCACTTATTACAAGTGTGTTGCCATAGCAACAACTATTGTTGCACTCAGATTTTGTATAGTCTAGTACAGTGATACCCAACCTTTTTTGTCCACGACCCAAAATTTGAAATCACATTCGCCTTGTGACCCAAATAGTACCCGGTACCTACTCAGCATCCCAGCAAATCACCATAGATTTATTAGCATAATATTAAATAAAACATTTAGAAAAAAATTGTCAATACAATTGCTCAATTTCTTCCAATTTTATTTTTTCTGTATAAAGGTCAATTTTTTAAATGAGTGCATGAAAAACGATATGGGACCTCTGAATGAAGGCATTCCTTCACTGAAATTTTAGCAGTTCAAATTTTTTTAGAACAAAGAAAGCTGCAAGCACTAATTTACTTGAAATTAATAAAACTAGAAACATCACTGTTTGCTCATGTGACTGTGTTGCATCCATGATGCTGTTGGACTTTCGTGATCTGCTGATCCACTCTTGATAGAGCACAGTACAGATCATGGTGAAGATCAAGTTTATTTCTTGCCTCTCTTGGTGGCCCTTCTTTACATTTATTGTGTTCTATGCACGAAGTGAACACATATAGGGGAGGTCGTTTCCGTCCGTCCGTCCACATGTTAAAACTTGGAAACCGCTGGACATATTATGATGAAATTTGGTATTGGGAAGTTTTGCTAAAATTGGTCATCCGATTTCAATTTTGGTCAAAATCGGACAACAATGATGACCACTTTATACAAAGACCTATAATGTTCATTTGTTTCAACTCAGAATCAGCTGGACGTATTATGATGAAATTTGGTATTGGGAAGTTTTGCTAAAATTGGTCAGCCGATTTCAATTTTGGTCAAAATCAGACAACGATGATGACCACTTTACACGAAGACCTACAATGTTCCTTTGTTTCAACTCAGAAACCGCTGGATGTATTTTGATGAAATGTGGTATTGGAGAGTTTTGCTAAAATTGGTCAATCGATTCCAATTTTGGTTAAAATCGGACAACAATTACGTCCACTTGACATGACCTACAAATAGTTGGCAATGTTCCTTTGTTTCAACTCGGGAACCGCTTAATGTATTTTGATAAAATTTGGTATTGGGGAGTTTTACTAAAATTGGTCAAATGATTCCAATTTTGGTTAAAATAGGACAACAATGACGACTACTGTACATGAAGACCTACATGTATTTTACAACGTACCTTGCTTGCTTCTCGTTAAATTCTCATCTGAGCAAAAAATATTGAGAACATTGTGAAATCTCAAAGAATGCATTTGGAAACTCTGTATACTCCGACATGGAGTACACCTTTCCAATCTTGTTATATCCGAGTAGATTATCTCTGCCAAATGTCAAGTTTATATCTGCATATTTAATCGAATTATTCGCATTTTAAGAGCATGGCCTGGACCAACCAACCAATGGACCAACATAGCTTTTTATGCATTCGTTGCACGAAGTGAACGCGTATAGGGGAGGTCATTTCCATCGGTCAGTCCATCTGTCCTTCCGCATGTTAAAACTCGGAAACCGCTGGACGTATTATGATGAAATTTGGTATTGGGGAGTTTTGCTAAAATTGGTCAACCGATTTCAATTTTGGTCAAAATCGGACAACAATGATGACCACTTTACATGAAGACCTACAATGTTCCTTTGATTCAACTCTGGAACCGTTGGGTGTATTTTGATGAGATTTGCTATTGAGGAGTTTTGCTAAAATTGGTCAACCGATTTCAATTTTGGTTAAAATCGGACAACAATTACGACCCTTTTATATGACCTATGTGTTTGGAACACCTGGTCTAGTACATACATGTGTTATTTTTGCCATACAAATACTCGTGATCAATTTAGTTTTCCGTTCGAATGTAATATTTTATAACTCTAAATTATGAAATTTGGGAACACAAAAAGCAACTTATCTGCGGTGATTTTAAAGCTATTAAAGCTAATATAAGTATTAAATACATGATTAAATGGAAAGTAGACATCATAAGTTCTGTTCACAATTGATCTCTTTTAACCCATTAACACCTAGTGTGACCATATAATCATGGCGGAAATTTTGACATTTAAATTGTAATATTTCAGTTTTTTTGCATATACAAATTATCTGTATTATTTCACATTTTACCTCTAGAAGGTTTGCATAAGCATACTTCAGAGTTGGAAAGTGACTTGACGCTATGGTTTTTAAGAAATGCATCCTTGAATACAATGTATAGTTTTATTTGGCCATACTGCAATGTATCATGTTCATATTTTGCTTACAATATGCATATTTTGTTTTTTCATGCAATCTCTGATGCACACTTATTAAGTATGTTACCATTCAACTACAATGAAAGTAGTGTTGTTGAACTAGGATATTTATGGTTAGATTATGACATTATTCTCCCGCATGATCATTAGGGATGAGCAAAAAACAATTTTTTTCGAATTTTGACCGATCCTTTTGAATAGCCTAAAAAGAGGGGAAAATTTTTTTTGATCAGTCAACATCTTCCAATTCTGCCAGGCACCATTTGGTTTCAACCATTAAGATATGCACAAAACAACCCGAAGGATTCAGCTCTTCACTTGTTTTAGCCTTCTCTTGCCATTTCAGGCTAATGAGCAAGTCCAAATACCTAATCTAATGCAGTTCACCCAATTCTAGCTATTTGGGAATCTTCAGATTGCCCTGCAGCTTGTTGGCAGGGGAATAACTTGGGGGAATACTCTGATAATGAGTGCAAGAGCTGTCGCCATAGTGAGTTAAGCTTCCTTTCGCTGTGGTTGTGTTGAACGTTTCATCGGTGTACACTCATTTGTTAGATAAAATTTTTAGAAAATGCATTAAATTATTTTTGAAATAGATAAATTAGCATTTAAATTATTTAAACATGAAATTTGGATGTGGTAAATGCTGCATCTCCCATGGCCATCTTCACTGGACATACTTCGGCAACCATTCCACAAAATAAATAAAATAAAATGCAAGGTGAATTTTGGACTAACCTCCCAGCCACCATGGGAATTGCCTCTGCCTTTTGTCTCTCATCTTCCTTAATACCAACTTTATTCCCATTGGTGCTCTTAAGAGGTTCCTTTTCTGCACTGCAAAAAAAAAAACAATATTCGTAACAACAAAATGTTGACTGAAATGGATGAAAAATAATGCAATACATAGCATAGTCCTATATCAGTAATTTATTGATCTTTGGATGAAATAAAATTATTATTAGCATCAAAATCAGACTAAATTATACATATTACACATACATGCATGCATTTCTATGAATGTATTGCAGATGACTTTCTTGACAGCACTGTTACATTCTTTGGTAATGTTTATATTAATATTTTTACAGCTTTATCCACAAAATGCATGTCATATTTTCCTTCATTGTGAATTTAATGAAATATATCAATTTGGATATAGGGATGAAAACTTATATAAAAAGGTTAAACATGACTAAGAGAAGTAATAAATAACAATTAACAAGTAAATTCACTTGGTCATGAACATATGAAATATTTGCAAAGATGATTGAAAGGTGTTGTTTGCTATATGGTAATGATAATTGAAGGTTATTATTCCTTTCTAAAAACCATTCCGTATTACATTTAAGGAAAAATTGATGCAGTGAAAAAGCTTAAATAAACTAACATCGACATAATTTATTTAAAATGAGAAGTAATAGATTGTAAATTTTCTCCAGCTTTTTCATTCACTTATTAAACTTCGGCATGCACAAACACTAAACTATTTTTTATTATAAAGAGATCCCATTTTTCAGTGAATTAGAAATCTGACTTTGAAAAACATGATTGGAAACTTTGAAATAATGCACTAAAATAAACAAAGAATTACTTAATTGTCCACTCCAAAATTCAGATAGAATACCTAAAAAATAATTTGAACTATTTTTGATGACTGATCCGAGGTGGATCTGAGATTTCTTTTTATGAAAGCACCAACTATGGTTGTAGTTGTTATTAATAGGAAATAATTATATTATCATGAATGTAGTAAACAGTAACATAAAAGGAATTGTTATATTTGAAAACAATTTGTGGTCTCTATTATGCCTATTAGCATTAATCCTGCCAGTATTTTTTCCAATTTGTTAAATAATGAAAATAAATTAAATATAGTCATAAATGATAAATTTACAAGCTAACTAATAAAATTAATTTTTTAAATAAATAGTAATGGTGACCTAAGATGATACTTCAGTGCTATAAAAATATTTCAACAAACAATTTTACAGCATAAGCATCAACCCCAAGACAGACTGGGAAATCTTTGTGGCAAGTGGAATCTAAAATTATTTCCACGTTTCAATAATCATCCATTAATGAAGAAACATCTATGACAAAGTAAAAATTATTTATTTCCATTATGACAAGTAAGACTCCTCAACTTCCTCAACCTGGCTCCCTTAACCATAGAAACTGTCTCAACAAACAGCAAAATGCCATAAGTGCTTTTATATTTTATATCCTCTCCCTTTTTAGCAAACAATATGCAATATTAATTAAACACCAAATTTTTCATAAAATATTTTCAGATAGCACATACCTATAAGATTTCACTATATTTACTTGGGGCAATAATCCTTTTATGGGCATGACATGAAATAGGAAAAGATAATTGGTGAGAATCAATTATACATTGGTAAAATCAGAAACCATGCATTACCCTCAAGGATTTCTCTATAGTTATTTTATAATATCATTTTATTTACCATTCATTTTTGATATCTTGCTCTTTGGGCTCTGCACAAGTTTTCTGGCATATAATAGCAAGTAATCCTGTAAAGTATTAATGATAATAATCACAGATATGATTGAAAATAAAATCAGATTCACATAAAAAACTTATGCAAACATCTCTTACCAGCTCTGTTCATAAGGCAGCAGGAAACATCTACGATAATGAGGATGATCAAAAGAGCTGCTACAACAATACCAATAATTATTCCACTGCTCAAGGTTGGGCTTTCTTCTTTCATATATGGATCTAAAGCTGAAATATGTTTGAATAGCATTATAAATACCAATCGCTAAGAAAGTGAGAGGCCTAAATCCATCTACTAGAGAGTGCATTGTATCACAACTAGTAAAAAAATTATTGATTACATGTCAAAGGGCACTAAGATGCCCGTTAAAACGAAATAAATGATAAACCCAACCATAATCAATATCTGAAACTCACATATGCTAAAAATATAAATAATAATACCATGGTGAAAATAACCAATTGCATTTTAATTTAAATAAAATTTTCTTAAATACTGTAGTCCATTTTCACAATGGTATTTTTGTCTCCAATCAAAACAAATCCTGTGAAATAGACAAATATTCAATTTAAAACTGATTCAAGCAGACATAAGACACACAGCATGTCAAGCATGCACTTTTTAGAGAAATCAGAAATCACACCAAGAGCGAGGGGGTTAGGGATTTGTTTCAAAATTCCAGCCAAAATAACTGATATCCTTTGCCTAGAACTACACTATTTTTTAATTCATCACTTTAAAGGGGAAACTTAAAATAAATGTGCTGTTTTCAACAAACTGCAGTCTAAGTAAGGGTTGCATGATTTTGCATTCAAAGCAAATTTTATTTAAATATAACTCACCTCAATAAAATGGCAGCATAATTATAAAAAATAGAACCCAATGCATGGACTCTTGAATCTGTACAATTCATATATCTCATTTAGCTATTTATCTCTCAATAAAATAATATTATTAAATTTCTTACACATCAACATCTAATCCTGAGTTTACACATGATAGAATTATTTCCTAAAAGTTCTTCATCTGGTCAAAAATTAAAATAACATTATTGTTTCCCAAAATAATGTAACAACAAAATTAATGAAAAAACATTAAATTTAAATTTCAACTGCACAAACTCATATGTAAAAAGTTGTAAATTTAATTTTGATAACAATAAAACCTAAAAAATTATATAATAAGTTAAACAAGATAGAAAAATGCATATTTGTAAAGCAATTCTGCATTTTTTACAATACACTTTAACTTAATCTGATGGGCAGGCATATTGAGTCATAAAGCATAAAACAATGGGATGATTAAAAAAATCCGTTTTTATTGATACAATGCAAATTGATATAAGAGCATACTTCTAAAAAATAAATTCTACACAAATTAGTAGCATTGAAATTTTAAATCAAAGCATTAATAACATCTACTAAAAGCTGTGATTGTAACTATGAATAAATGTGACATTTAGCTACAGCTACTAAAAATATCTTTAAGTAATTTGATAGATATAGTTACCTACATCAATGATTCCACTTCAGTAAATAACTGTTGGCTGCATTCAAAATTTCAAATTATTAAGAAGAAAGATCAACCTGCATTACAGAATTCATACAAACACAAAAGCACTCTTACAAACAATAAGTATGATAAGCAACATTCATACAACTTTTTGTATGCACATACACTTCCACAATCAGAAGCTACTGGCATGAATGAGGAGTTAATATTTTTGAATACTGTTCTTTTTTTAACATTAAGCAATTTAAAATTAAATTTGTTGTAGAGTGACACTGAGTGATGTCTGACATAAATTTGGTCTATAATGATTTTCATGACTTTTTAGATTACAATACATGTGGTAAGGTAAAAGAAATGACTACACCCAAATTTCTTTCATATCTGTATTTCTTAAAATCGGTCTGTACATTTTGCTGAATTCAGCCATATATATTCAGGTCTTCTTTATACAATGTTAACATGATGGCCTTGAAGAAGGTCATAATAAACACTAAGGTTTATCTTCATTGCAGAGCAAGGATAGGACGCCAGCATAACAGAAAAAGCTGTGTTATAATTGCACAATAACTTTTTTCTGGGAGGGATTATTGAATATGTAACACAACTGATTGTTTTTCAAGAGTAATTTTGTTAAATGTTTTGTGTAATTAGAATAGAAACATTTCAAGATTATTGTCATCTACTCCAACTCAAAACTACAGTATGCAAATTTAAACTACTAAAATATCTACTTCACAGAGCTACAACAAGAGACTAACCATAATTTAAAAAAGTAATTCTGTCATGCTGGTGTCTAGAGAGGTTTGATGAACAGAAGCTGAACTAGCATAGTCTACTGTATGAATAATGAAAATAAAACTGCTACATCTCACCTTTGTATAACAGATGAGCAGTATTTAATCCTGGGTTTTATAAAAAAAGTTTAAATAAAACAGAAATATATACCAATAAAAACGGATTCTTTTGGTATTTTCAAGCAAAAATTCTTCATATGCACTATTAGATTGATATGATTTGAAAATAAATCTTATGCTGATGCAAAATTGCACTAAATTATAAATATTTCCTTACGATGTGCAAAAAATGCAAACTAAAATGATTAGCTTTTTAAGCTTGCATGCTGACGAGCACTACAATGACAAATATGTAATAAACATGCCCGTAACAGCTCTTTTAATTTAAGAGCTCAAATAATTACAAATGTACACCACATTCAGCTCTTCAACAAGGATTTCAAAACGTATTTTTTTGCACAACAGCACAGACATCATTAAAGCAAGATCAGATAAATCTCCCAATTTGAGACTAAATGAAGAGACACCACCCAGAGAATGCTGAAAATATCTTTCGACAATTATAATTCTGAAATTCTAGAAATGGATGAAAGAAACGACTACAATGTTTATGATAAAAAAGTACTGAAGAAACTCCCAAACAAAATTAAAACTTGTAATTAAAATAAAAATAATGACATGAGTAATCATTGATGCAACTCATAATTGAAAGATGGAATGCAATTACACTAACAAAATAAAATGCTATGTTTTCATTGCATTGTAAAACCTAGAAAAATTATTTTTTCCTCCAGTTTACGATGATGAACAGTTGTTTTTAATTTTAATCTAGACGACCCCATGTCCACAAAAATTCTTTTTGAACATCTATGAATTACTACACATCCACTCATCCAAACATCCACTTGGACCACCCCTCCATTTCCTTCAACTGACTAGATGTTCTTTATATGCCTTCATCTTCTAAGCTGAGGACACAGCTTATGACAATACAATGGAGTGGGTTTCTGAAATATCTTGAGAGTATGGAATACCATAATCAATTACAAGTAACCCAAATACCATACATTTATACCCACTTTTCATTTGTAAACACTATAGTTAATTGGTTTAGCCATGAACAATATTTTTTACAAGAAGAATCCCACTCTGCCTGGCAGTGATTTCTTTTTCTCTCAATTCAATCTTTTTATTACTCTAATACTTCACAAAAATTCTCATCAAATTATTATGTAGTATATTTTAGAATTTTCCATCTTCATGGACAAACCAGGCCCAACACTCATCTTCTTCTTTTTATGTTTTCTCATTTTTAATATACTTAAAAATGAAATAGAACAGAGACCCAGGCTAGAAATTAAGTATTCACAATAATTTTTGCAAAGAATTAAAATGTCATTACCAGTGGAGGTACAATATATATATATATATATATATATATATATATATATATATATATATATATATATATATATATGTGATCACTTAAAAAAAGATTAAAATACTGTAATGGAAGCCAATAGGAGAGAAAACAATCTAAAATAGCTATCTAGGTCCCTGACACATAACAGAGGGCTTCAGTATTTTCTTCCACACTGTGACTCTGAGAAACATAGCACAGGGGATTGACAGCATCCAACTGTTATGCTTCAATCCAATGGAAGCACCATTCCCTTCCTTCACCCCATCACTTGTACATACACAATTTGCTTCAACAACACTAAAGTACAAACCCGTCACAAACAGGTATCTCTCTCTTCACCACACACATATTTTGGGCCCACCAGATAACGGAGCGACATCACTTGGTCCCACAAATCCCTAACTTGGGCATAAATGCTCAAGGGTGTGGGTCAGCCCTGCGAAAAGATTTTTCTTGGTGCAACTGCACCAAAAAAGGCTGTGATTTGCTATTAGCAGCATTTCTGTTTTAAGGGGGACAGGAAAAAGGACATTTTTTTTATTCTTTTAAGTGGAGTGGAAGATGAATTGTGAGCTATGTTGAGATAAAAACTACTTTAAAGGCTGCTGATGCTGCTTGAATATGAAGTGACTAAAATTAGGCTAAGGAGAACAAGGGAGATTGTACCCGCTGAAGTTGCTGTGGAGGATGTTGATTGGTCACCATAAAAAATACCTGTATTGGTGGGATCTAGAAAAGGAGAAAAAAGAAAAAATGAAAGAAAATAAAACCCACTTATATATCAAGTAGAACATATTTGTAAATGTTCCCTTTCTGACAATTAAAAGCAACATTTCCATATCTCAACATTAAATCCATAAAATTAATTATGCCCTAAAAAGTACACATAAGAACTTAAAAAATACATTCTACTCTATGATCAGATATACTGCTAAAGTGAACAAATAAAATGACAATTTTTTATTTTCCACTTTTTTTAACATTTCAATATGACCTGGGTTTTGATGTGATACATCATCCTTAGAAATGAGATTACAGAGACAATATATATATAGTCTATGAGAGAACATAGAGGGGAAATAGAGTAAGGGTAGGGAGAAGGTTAGAAAGGGAGTAAGAGTGGAGTGGGGAGAAGGGACTTTGAAGTAGCAGTAGTCTGTGGGGAAAGGAGTAGGTTAGGTGGAGGGTGTTGATGGGAGATGCCAGTGAGGGTTTGTAGATGGAGTGGAAAGGTGGGGGATGGCAAGCAATGGGGAATGAGTGGAGAAGACATGCTCATTTAGGATAGGGTGGTCTTTCTGAGAAGCACACAATATGATCTCCTATTGCTCTAGGGCAGGGGTCGGCAGGCTTTTCTGCATGGTGGGCCATATTAGCAGTTGTGAATGCTTCAGAGGGCTGCATTGGACATAACGCGAGCTTCGGCAGCCCAGATGAGTGTTTATGTCATAAGTTACCAAGGGATTATTTAGTCTCATAATAGCAAAAATGAAGTCTAAATAATTTACTAGAATTAAAAATTCATCAATAACGGTTTTGAGACAATAATTCTGCTTAAAAATATGAAATACTCTAAATTAAATGTTATTGACCACTTTTTCATTATAGCTTTGAGGGCTGCATGAAATGCTCTCAAGGGTCGCATGCTACCTGCGGGTCATAGGTTGTCAACTCCTGTTTTAGGGCATCCATCCTAAGACCTTTGCTTAGCAACGTGTAACACTTCCAAAGAAAAGGAGCTCCTGTGGTTTTACTCCAAAAGGTATATGGCAAAACGCAAACAATCGTCCTTCAATCTGAATGATTGTTTATGATCGCTCATTCTTACTTTAAAATTTCTGCCTCTTTGTTTGATTTAAGAAGCACCACAGCTATCACAAGAGAGCTTGTACACTCTACACTAGCCTTCTATTTCCAATTTGTCTATAGAATTGCTGAGTAATTTGATTAAGTTAAATAAGGCTGTTTTTTGAGAGCACTGTATCTGCCCAAATAGAAGCCGACCCCCCAAAAATTTCCACAATTTTTTGTCAAAAAAGTAAATTTCGTAGATTTTATGCAAAGTGAGTCGGGCATGCATGCACAGCCTAAAATACATTATTCGAGATCAAATAAAAGATTGGGAAATGGTTTAGTTGTTGTCATTTTGAAATATTACTCCAACTAATAATTTCACGTTGTTGAATAATATTCCACATTCAGTGACGAAAATTTTATTTATCTTCATTTTCACAAAAGGTCAAATAAAGCAATAGTGACCTCGCCAAGATAATTTTTCATCCAAGTCTATTTCCAATGAAAATAGCATTTACATTGCCTTAAGAAATTGCATTTTTATAATTATACACGTTTTATGTAAAGTTTTACTGTTCATTATCAGCTGAGTTTTGCAGTTCACGCTGATGCTCATACCCCCATACCTTCGGAGCAGATGTCTCTTTATTTACCGAAATTCAAACAGTTGAGCATTGAAAGCCATCATCGAATTACATGTAATCGCCTGCATAGTCAATGTACATAATTTTAATAGATTCTATGAACAGGGTTTTAACATGCATGCAAATATTACAACGACTATAGCAATAATTATAATAGCCAAGTAAAACGAATAGGAACTTCTTTTAATGGCTAATGAAAATAATACAAAAATCGCCAGCTATTCTTAATGATACATATACATAGCTCTGAGAAACAAAAGAAAATATTCAATAGCATTTAGAAACAAAAGAACAGGTAACATTAAATTAAATATTCTAGCTTTTTTATTTATTCATTAATATTCATTGTAGGTCAAATATTTCTTTTATGAAAAATATATGTAGTACCATCATTTGATACGTGACAGCAATGGCAGACATGCTGCCATCTATGGGTGACTATGAGACTTAACCCTAACCACAAATTTTTTTCTTTGGCTCACATTTAAGCCGAGGGGTGATTTTTTCATGATAGATTTTAACAAAAAACATCAGCTTGTATTTGGGAAGATACGGTATATTAGATCATTTGTAGAAAATATTACATAAAAGTTGTAGTCGACACCATTATGGCCATTTATCAAGAGGGGTCTGGGGAATTGATATTATAAGAAGGGAGGTCATTTTGCAGTGTTCTCTGTTTAGTAAATGGTCTATTAATCCATTACTGTAGCCATTGTTGGTCACTATTTGTTTTATGGTGTTATGCTCTGAATTGAAGGATGTTTTATTGACTCATCTGCTAACCTAACCATCTGAGAGACAGCCTTGGTATAGTGGGCCTTGAGTGATTGTAGCATCTCTGCAATGTTCTCATGCACTCTACTGCTTTGTTGTCCTATCTTTTAGTAATTTAATACTTCCGTGACTAGATGGCAGACAATATGTTGAGTGCATATTAAAATTTTCCAAAATGAAAGTCATTTGCAGTAACTGTTAATGAAAAAAATGGTCAGTGGACGGGTTAAGGAGTATATTTATAAGGCGGTGGATCATGGAGTGGAAAGGTGCATGTTTGTGGGGATATTATGAATGATGTGGTCTGTATATGTAGGTTTCCTGAAGATGAAAAAGATTTGTCTATTGTTGGGAATGGTGATTGTTAAATCTAGAAAATTTAGACGGTCGTTAGTTTATTTTTCTAAGGTGAAGTTCAAGGAGGGATTTTGAGAACTAAGTAACTAAGTAAAAATAAGAAAATGTCAAGTTGACGATTACTACCAGTCCAGAGGCTGATAACATTGTCAACATATCTGAACCAATAAAAAATTTTCTCAAGTAATTGGCGGCCTGAACTAAATAGTTTACTTTTGAAACCATCCATAAAAATTATGGCAAGTAGCAGGGATAAGGTGATTCCATTGCTAGACCCTAAGTAAAGAATTATTAAATTTAAATTAATTTTGACCTATGCGTTTTAGTTACGGAAGTTATTTCATTCACTATGTGCATATCTGCTCCATTGTCGATTAAAAGGTTCTGAGGAAGGGATAAGATCGAAATCAGAGTCCTATTGAAATATTAAATCCGTGGAAAATACAAAGTTCTCATTTTACTTCTTCATCATGGAACAGTACCAGAAGATTACACCCACCACTGTGAATTTTATACTGATTACGTTTAAATAAAATTTTCATAAACTTAAGAGGCAATTCTTTACATAGGATTCTATTTCAGCTAAAAAGTTACACAGGCACAAATACTTTATTATATAAGGTGTAAATATGGAGATAATTTAAATGTTAACAATTTAAAATCTTTTGATTGCAGAAAACAGTTGTCAACAAAACTTGATTCACTATAGATTTACAATGAATAATATTTTTTTCTGAGAGCAATAATGTAATACCAGCTAAAAACCTATTTCGTAAAGAATATTACAAATACGTATTATGTCAGATAGAAGCATAACTTTAAACTAGAACAGAGGTCTCAAATTCAAGTTGTATACAGGCCAAATAGATAATTTAAAAATATTTGGAGAGCTGCATTTCATAATATAAGCTAGAGCATTTTGTAGAAACTTTAGAATGCACAAATGTTATATCATTATCATCATCACAGGATTTCTGTCTGTAGACATGTCTGTCAGTAATATTGGTTAAACTTGTTTCTCCACATACTCCTATTATTTGCAAACTTTTTCAATTCTTGATGACTCTCGTTATTCTTTAAGTCATCTAAGATTTGAAACATTTCCTTCCTCTTTCTCTTTTTTTTCTAATGTTACTTCTAACATGTCTTTAATCATGCGCTCTCTCCTCAGGTAATGTTGAATCCAGTTCACCTTCCTCTTTCTTATAGTCTGTATAATCATTTGCTTCTCTCCCATTCTTCTTTGTACTTCATTTTCCATCCTATCTATTCATTTTAACTTCAGCATTCTTCTCCATGCTCACATTTCAAAACTTTCCCAGTATTTTATACAATTTTCCCTAAGTGTCCATGTTTCCGGTTCATAGAAAGTGATACTCTTAACA
Organism: Tanypteryx hageni; assembly: GCA_028673005.1. NCBI lineage: Eukaryota > Metazoa > Arthropoda > Insecta > Odonata > Petaluridae > Tanypteryx > Tanypteryx hageni. The sequence continues at coordinate 124,466,218 of CM054113.1, read as the reverse complement.
TAGTATTTTATCATATTATTCCATGTGCCTATGTTTATACAGTAAAACCTCTATTTTGTTATCGTAGACTTCCATATATGGCACTAATGTTATGATCCCACACAGACCCAATGTAATATCTTAGAAATATACCTCTCTTTTTCATAACCTCCATATTTTGTATTCCTCTATATATTGTAATAGAGATGTTACTCCAAAACAAAAAATAACCTCCATATTTCGAAATTGTGACCTTTTTTCTGGTATTCGTTTCAGAAAAATAACCTCCATGTTTCAAAATTAAGATGTTTTAGGCACTAATCATTTAGCCAATTGAGAAGGTGAAAGTAACAACAGTAATTAACCAGTCAGTGTGTTTCTATGATGAATGGATTGTAATTGTTGCAATGAATAACTGTTGCTTGGTGTCAGTTTGAATCTTCATCGGCAAGACATTTCTACTATGTATATGCTTTGATTTCAAAAGTGAAGGTGAAGAAGGCTTTGGGTAAAAAAATTATCAAGAAAAGGTGAGTTTTGAGTACTCTTTATTTTTCCAAATTTTAAATCAAGTTTGAAATAATCTATTGCAAAAAATTTAAAAAAACCTGCCTCTCAGAGCAACATTTTTATTAAAATTATAATATGTTTATCGTTGAAGCACATGACCTATTTAGTTTTTCTCCTTTCTGTTTACATTTTATAGTATTATGTTAATTCTTTATCATTTGTCATACCTACCTTGAGAACGCTTGTTTTGATTTCAAACGCAAGAGAGGAATCTTCAGAAAACATCTTCGGAACAAAGGTAAAGCTCACTTGATGTTTCATTTGCTGCGGAACTTTAAAAATATTGTTGCTAACTAAGTTTAAATTAAAAATGGTGTATAATCATATGAACATGTTCTCGAGAAATTTAGGCCTTGCAGATTCTTGGAGTTTGCTTCATGATCAGCAACATTAACAGCTTTCACTGGTATCATACACGTTGTTTTAATTTTCAAGAGATAGCATGAGGTCTCCAGAAATCACCTTTAGAGAACGTGTCAGTTTTAACAAATACTATTCCATATTTACTCACATTCCAGTAAGTAATAAATACATGTCATGTCATTTTATGAGAACGATTTTATTAATTTGTTAAAAGAGCTCACGATTTCTTGATTTTGATGAATCTTTCGCTATATGATCTCTTTCATGTTTTAGATGCAAGTCCTTCTACCATGAAAGTATGGGCTCAATTTCAGAATTTTTGACATCCTCTATTTTGAAATATTTTAACAAACTTAGAATAATATTTGCTTGCATTTTCAAATTGGATACAATCAGGAAATAATTGCAGGACTATAATATATGTGTGTAAAAAACGCAAATTTTAATTTTCCAGCCAATTTTTGTGGACTCCCTTTCATGATCAGTTGTGCTTTGCGATATATCAAATGTTAAAAAAAAATTAATGTAGATCACATTTTAGAGGTTCTTTAGTAGCATGGATGGGCCAAAAAAGTCAAGAAATACTGGTTGAGAAAAAACTACTTATTTTTAAGACTATTGATGATGGAAATAGAAAAGTAGATCCAGCAAAGATGTTTGGCCTTCCACTTTCAACCCTTATCTCAATTTTAAAAAAGGGAAAAGAAACTGAAATTGCAGCACAACTTGATCCTAACAGGAAAAGATTTTGTGCTGCTAAAAATGAAGACCTGGATAAGGTTATTTATGACTGCAGTAGTGGAACAAGAAATCAATGGGCCCTAGGACAAGAAAATTTAGCAGGCTCCCTTAAGTGGCCAGCTGTACTGATTTTGACGACTTTGGACTGTTTAACTTTTTGTATTGATTTATTTCTGTTCAGATTATAACAGATATATAGAGGCAATCTAATAGACGGAGGTACTCTAAGGGGGATTTTATACCAAGATGACTGGTGAAGGAGATTTAATTTTGATATGAAGGCAACTTGAGTTGCTTTCTGATGACACATGCTTTTAAATGTAACCCTTCACACCAAGTTGACGGCAATGCACTGGTGATGGGATGCGGCAACTTAGAGTTCAAACAGTAAATATTTATGTATGGTTTATGTTTGAATTTACATTCAGAGAGCGTTTAAGTGAAAGAAATACGTTTTGGCAATACTTGTTAACATATTTCTGCAAATGTTTTTGTTTACCTGAACTTTGTTGATATTTGGCTAGCAGCAAATCATCAACACATCTTTCAAACTGGCCCCAATTAAATATCACATCATGTCAAAATTGAATCACTTTGGAATGAAAGTTCAGGTGACAATGACTTTCTAGTGACTTAAGTTGCCGTCATTAAAATCTGAAAAACTGTAATTCGTGTAATGTCTGCACTTCCAAAATTTTGATATTTCACAGCAATATAAGTTTAATAATCTATCTGAACCCAGGTTTGATGATAAATTATGGTAACAAGCAAATATTTAAGAAATGACTTCAAAAAATTATTTTTTATTCTTTTTTAACGCACGTAAACATGAAAAATTCACATCCATTGCCATTATATTACACGGAGACAACTCAAAAACCTATTTTGGAGTCTAGCTCCTTGATCTAGCAGAAATTTTCAATCTTGATCTGTTGCACATTCTCAAGTTATTTAATTTAAAATGAGTAATTTTTGATAATTTTGCGAAATTACGCTAACTCAGCCATTATTAACCTAGAAAAATAGCGAACTTTACATAAATAAACATAAACTATTATGCTCAAAATAAATCCCCGTGTCAAATCTCTCGGAGATCACACAATACTAAAAATAAACCGGTCACTAGACATACTGTGACCCGGTTATATAAAAGCGTTTCTCATATTTCTGTGGATAAAATGTATCATAGCTTTCAGAAAGCACAAATGAACAACTCCAACAGCTGTTTAGTGACATTTCCATCGCAAGATTGTGTTCTTTGCTTTTATACAAAGTAATAAAAGTATGTAGATATATTTTTTTAGGATTGCATAACATAAAAGGAACCCAAGAAAATGCACTTACGGTAAAATGTGATTTGAGCATGTCACGAATTTAAAGACAATCTAACAGAATTCGTTTTTTTAAATGAAAAATATATGCAATTCAGTTGTTTATTTCGCTTACATCACCTTTTCTATGACAATGAATGACACCCTTCTATTTACGTAGAATATTTACGTGATTTAGGTTTACTACAGACAGCTGGCAAGGAATTTTAAAAAATACCTGATACCTGACCTATCGTGCTTATTATTTTATTTTACGCATTAAAAGAAATACCTTGGTTATAAATCTGGGAAATAAAATGCACAGCGTATTGCGCCTACTGAGGAAAACCCCTACTCATCTCACGCCAGGCACACAGTGTTAGTAGGCATTTCGCGGGTTGCCTACTCTCAAAAGATGAAGGGGCAAATGTGTAATGCCTGCACCATCTTTATTGATGGGATCTTGTGGGGGAAAAAGTGCAGGTATTACACGAGAAAATACAGTACTTCGTTTTCTTGACTTTAAATTGGTATATAAAAATGTCATATCATTATATAAGCTGCAAGATAAAAATAGTAAAATTTCTGAATAGTAAAAATCAACTGGGTTAAGTGCTATGTTATAAACTGTTCTTTTAGCGCAAATTCTGATAGTGCACATGTCTCGGAATGCCTCTCATGTGCTAAGCGAGGCATGCCCATATATCATTTATTACAACCCTCCATTGCAATAATTTTTGGGAAAAAGATGAAAAATTTAAACCTATTTGTATTTTAGAATATAATACCGCAATGGGGGAGTGGATTTGAAAGATGAAAATTTTCATTCCTCCCTCTTAGAATGTACATAAAATTGTTTAGATGGCTATGCAAATGGTGGTCCCTAGGGACTGCCGTGGCACTTAATGTGTTAAATGATTTCCATGTTGATTTAGCACCTTCAAGTTTTTGTTTTGCTTGCTTTCACCTTCGCACATTTGCCTCTGTCATTATATATTTCCTCCCAGTCTCATAATTGTTACTTTCTTCAGCATAATGCACCACCATTAGCTTAAAATTTCTATTGAAACATTGTCTTATATCTTGTGATACATTTCCTTCTACAGAGGTGGCTTTCTTTTCTACATGATCTGTCATTTCAGTCCTAAGACTTGGGATACCTTATTTAAAACTGCTAAAAATAATAACTAGTCCTCACTTCACATTAAAACTTAGCAAAGTTTGCACCAATCGTTTGCTCTCTTAGAGGTCATACTCGTCAAACTGTAGATGTACTCGTCATCTGCTGCTGGCACACCAATTGAAAAGTAACAAATATGTATAAATTGTAACAAGACATGGGTAAATGCTGGCAATCTTAGTGTGGCCATTTTCAATGCCGTATGTATCAAATTTCCTACCCAGCTGATTACATGTTCTGACATAGATTTGTCAACACGCCCCTTTCACAAGTACTTATGAGGTGGAAAGCCACTCATTTGCACATTGTGAACTTCAAGAATATGAATAAATGTATAGCATTATACGTTAAATGTAATATATTGTGTATGTATAAAAAAATGCATTTCTGTGGACATAGAATTGGCATCGGGGTGTTCTGGGTGGCAATTAAAAATTTGTACTTGATTTTAAGACAATCCCTAATGTTTGCTGACATTTTTGTAAAAAAAACTTGTCTTTCTTTCAGGTTAATATAGTATATCCTCTACAAGAACAATATATACCATGTGATGTGTTTAATGCAGATGAATTAGAGCTATTTTATAATCTTCTCCCCAATAACACTTATGAATTTAAAGGGGAAACTTTTCATGGTGGTAAATGAGCAAGGAAAGGATGACAGTTCTAGTAGGAGGTAATAATATGGATGGCTCAGAGAAACTTCCATTAATAGCCATTGGAAAATCAGAGAAATCATTCTGCTTAAAAAAAAACAGAAATTTTGTCATGCAAGTACAGGAGCAAGACAGTCAGGATGATTTGTAGCATTTTTTGAAGAATTCCTAAAGGTCCTAAATTCAAAGATAGGAGGTAGCAACACAAAGATTTGTTGGTTTGTTGACAACTATCCTGCTCACTCAAAGAATACTGAACACTTGTCTACGGTCCACATGATGTTATCAAGGTTATGAAGACTCTTTTTTAGAAACCTATTCTTCATAAGCTGCTTCAGCATCTTAGAATGAACACAAACACTCCAAAACATAGGAATTTCAAACTTTCTGTGCTGGATGCAATGCATTTTTTGGCAGCATTTTGAGGTATGGTTAGTTCATCAGTCATAACCAGTTGCTTTAAAAAGACAGACATTAATGATCATATTCAGTATAATATTAAATGCAACATTGATTGTACTGAAGAAGAGAAAGAGGTTTGTCAGTAAATGGGATTTTCTACAGAAGATTTTGAATTTTAGTATAAGATTCCTTTGTCGATTTCATACTTTTATCAGCCTTATAAATTGCTTTCAACTATTCCAAAATCTTCAACTCATAATTTCTTTATGTTGCCATGTCTACTATTCTTACGAGAAACTTAGCTACTATGCCACTGATGGATTTTTAAGAGTACCTAGCAGTGGGAACAGTGGTGTAGTCTAGGGAGGATGGGAAAAAAGAGGGTGACCATTCCTCCTTGAAGTCTATCAGACCTCTTTGGCATGTAAAATCAAAACAATGTACATTTGTAAGTGTTAAAATTTTCATCTAACAACTGATTGGCTACGGGGATTTTCCGATAAGTTTATCTGCAAGGGATCATGTTACACAAGCACCAAAATTTAAAGATGTCATAGCTTCTATTATTCTCAAATCACAGATACAAATTTATTAATGAAAGGGAAAAAATAAAGGTGGAATATAATCCAGAGGATCGACAGAAGAATTTTGTAGAAATCATAGACTTCAATTTTCTCATGAAATTATCTCTTAACAAAAGTTCTAAGGAGAAACAATATATAGAGGTAAAAATATGGATGATCACACTTGTCACATTTTTAACAAACAAAATATTTTGCATTGCATGTGAACTTTATCTTTTACATATTTAATAGGATTAAAGATCATATAGACATCAACTAGCAGAAGTACAAAAGAATGAATTTAATTTTCATCATTTACAGAATTGAACAGCCAACATGTTTGGAAAAACTACCTAATGATAATGTTGAAGCAAAAGAACTGTTCATAAGACATCAGAACTGGTCCTGACTTAAAATTTCCTTGTAGAGATGTTTTAAATTATATAAATTAAAATCTGATGTGGCCACTGCATGACTTTCTCCATATCTGTCATATTTCTGAACTTCTAAATAGGTTAAATGAAAACAAATATTTTAAGGAATTGCAAGAAAAATTCAAAGACCTTACAAGGGCAGACATAAATTCATACCATAACCTTCTAATATTGGATATAGCCATGAATCTCCAACAATTAAGGACAAAAAGGAGTATTACTAAGACATAACTAAGTGTCATGTGTTTACAAAATTTTCCTTCAGTTGGTATGGTGATAGCAGCTAAAAATAATATTTTTAAAATATCTCTTAAACAATGCATTATATTGGAAAATGTTTCGAACAAAGGTTGTAGAAACTTAAATTACCTACAAGTTTTAATCCAATAATTTTTTACTTTGATCAAGTATTAAAGCAAATATTAAAAAAACAGATAAGTAACAAGAGTAAACACCCACTTCTGTTTGACTGATTTTTACCAAAAACTAATCCCTTTAACAAAATTGTCAAATATAAAATTTTGCGATGATTTAATCAATAATTTTTGAGTTAAGAGCACCCACAAAATTCCTATCACACTCTCTCTTACACACGCACACACACACACAGACATCATCAAGAAAATGGTCAAAACATGTTCAGGGGACCTCAAACATGTATTTCCATTGAGATCTCAAATCGATTTTTTTCATGAAAACAATACTTTTATACTGTATTCAGAAAAAGTTATGATAAGTGATCCTGGAGTGCTTTACTTATAGTTTCTATTATGCCAAAATATTAAGCTGAATTCTGCAGTATGCATTTAAATTTTTAAAGTGAAATAACCGAAACAAAATATTATAGAAGCATTTTACTTCTAGTTTTCTAATATGGGATTGATAACATATTAACAGATAATTTTTTGAAAAATATTATATGTAGATGTTACTTATTTTGTTTTTAGAAAATTAACAATATATTACACTTACCCCTTGCTGTCTTGACTATTATTTGTCCAGGGGTGCTGTAACCAATTCCATTGTGCGCTCGCAGCTCAATCTTGTAATGAGTGTTGGACTGAAGGTTCCTGAGCTCATGAGCAGTATGATCATGTGATTTCAGTTCAATTGTGTCACATTTTTCAGCCTCTTTCCATCCTTCACTAGTGTTCTTTGCCTGCAAGAAAAACATTTTTAATCACAAAGATTCATCAAGATGATAAAACTGAAGAAAGAAGTTACAATTCAGAGCCAGATATACCGTAAATACCCACGTATAATGCGCACTTTTTTTCCGAAATATTTGAGTTAAATCGCCCAATTTCCCTTCTTCCTGTACTGTCAACTGCTTGCGAACAAAACATCCATCAGCGTCTCCTTTATTTCACTCTCCCTTTCATTTCTAGTGAGCAGCATTGTTTCCTCCCAGGCTCCTTAACTTTAAGTAACCTTTTAGTTTTGTATGCACATATCACAGATTCCTTCGAACGTTCCTCGCAATTGGATGTATGCTATATTGACTTTGCCAAAGCCTTCGACTCCATAAACCATCAACTTCTAATCTTTAAATTGGCCAACAGATACAATATACATGGCAATTTCCTTTCCCTTTTGGCTTCATTCTTAACAAATAGACAACAACGCGTAGTACTTGACGGCTTTTCATCTTCAGTTGCTCCCATCTCATCTGGCATTCACCAGGGTAGTGTTGTTGGTCCTTTACTTTTTGCATTATTTGTTGATGATTTAGTCGAAACTATTTCTTCCACATCCTGCAACATCCTCCTATATGCAGACGACTGTAAAATTTTCAGACAAATTAACTCAGATAAGGATTCCACTGCCCTACAAAATGCTCTTGATGTGCTCCTTTCGTGGCCCAATCACTGGCACCTTCGAATTAACCCATCTAAATCCACAGTACTGTCATACACACTCTGCATATCTCCCCTTAACTATCCATACTGGCTCTCTAGTCAAGTAATCCCCTCTGTCACCAACCAAAAGGACTTGGGAGTAATCTTCGACTCTAAGCTTCTTTTCCAAGATTATATTAAAAGTATTTCCTCCCGTGCTATTTTGTTAGTTGGTTTAATTTATCGTTATACAGAAATAACTGACATTTCCGCTCTTCGTACCTTTTTCTTTAGCTGCGTTCTCCCCATTCTTGATTACTGCTCCCCAATTTGGTGCACTGCTTCGCCTTCTACTCTCAAGCTCCTTGACCGAACCATGAATTTCTTTCTGTCTGTAATTTGTTTTTGTCACCCTCCTCTCCATAACTCTTCACTCAGTGCCATATGAACCTCCCTAGGGATTCCATCCCTTACTGATCGACACACTCACACTGACATTAAAGTATTTTCAAAAATTATTAATGGCAATTTTAGATCACATGAGTATCTTTCTCTATTTCTACTCCAAGTCCCCGCTCATTCTACTCGCTTGAATGAGCTTTTTCACTGCCCTACCCCTCGCCTCTCTATCACTAAACGCTCCTTTCTCTATCGCCTTCCTAATCTTTGTAATAGTTTGCTGAAGTGATTCCCTGACTATGACCCCTTCATTAAGTCTCCTAGCTTCCAATTTAAACCTAATATTTGATTTATTTTGTTGCCTATTTTCCTTTACCTTTCTCCGGATTTAATTGTCTTTCTATTCGCCCCTTACCCTGATTTCGTGTGATTGATGTACTATGTATGTCTTCTGTGTATTCATAGCTAGAGTTTTAGTTAATTTGTTGATAGTTTTATTTTTGTTTTATTCTTGTTACTTCGTTGTGTGTTGTGCCCAATGTAATTGGCCTTGTGCTGTTTTTGGGCTTTTACAAATAAATAAATAAATGACTGAACTGAGTTGATGTCTGAAATTGCCAGCCTAATGCATTTCGAAGATTTCACTAATGTTGATAGCATGGTAACAACTTCCAGACAATGTACAAGTTAAATAGATATTCTTCTGATGGATACAGAAGTGGCTGTTTCCACAGCAGCTTCATGGAGTAAGGGAGAAGAGGATGAACAGGAGAGCCTCCAAATCCTACTTGCAAAGAGGCCTTCACAGCACTTGCTGTGCTTGAATCCATTTTGAACTGTGATGCAGATAAGAGTGTGGTTAAAGCATTGGATAATTTAAATGAATATTTCAATTTGATAAGAATAAATGAGGTGATGACTTATTTTATTCTACAATCATTTTCAATTTTCAGTTCAATATAATTTACCAGCGAAGCAGCGGTCTCATCTATCCATCTTTCATAGCTTTCATCTCCTAAACCACTAGATTTTAATTAAATTAAGTATGAGTGAACCTTATTAAAATGTATCATCCAATTGTGATTTTGAACTGCATCCGTCAACTAGCACTTCCACTTTATATAATCACTTAAATAAACTTAAACCCTTATCTTGTTAAATGGCATCCATCAAGCAGAAATTCAATACCATATTTTTCTCTCCCTAGTTCTTATATGATCTGTAAAGTATAGATTAAAAATTTTTTGCAGATAGACGATAACATATACCACAAAAAGTGTGCAAGACCATATAATTATAACTTATAGTTTATGAGATAAAAATTGGAGAAAATCGCGAGCATAACATCACATTTATGTTTACATTGGTCAGTACGACAATTCTATCAGCAAACAACAATTAAAAAAAAACATTTTTCTCTCTCTCTCTATCATAACATCATTATATATAAACGTTGCTTACAGAGGAGTAACATATAACATATTTGAGGAGGGTACTTAATGTTTAAGCACTTCCAGAAGAGCGACAGACTCGAAATTTTTTTTATTGGTAGAACTGTGCGCAAAACCAACTAGGAAAAACGAAAATCTTGAAAAAGTTGAAAAATGCTGCCGCGAAATATTCGACATTGTTTAAACAATTTTCAAGGTTTATGTATTTCCGAATGTGCTACGGAACTGTATTTTTTTATAGGTAGAATTTGTAAAAAAAACGAAATAAAGATTATACAAATTTTGATATTTTAATTTGTTTGGCAGTTAAAATTCTTAAAGTTTAAGAAATAGGTAAATGTTTAGACACTATGTGGCGAGTTAGGGTGCTGAAATTATAAAGTTATTTAGAGTTTAGTGTCTATAAATGAATATACATTTCAAGGTATCCATGAAATCGTTATTGCGGCTTTTAAATACTATTTAAATTTAAACAATTAGATAAATGTTATTTCACTTCTAATTGTGCTATAAATTTTAAATTTGGTAGAAATGTGTGGCATTATTAACCCAATGTGGAAAAAGTATAATATTCCTAAAATTGCAAAAATTAGTGATTGTTTTACTCCATTATTGTTCCATAATGAAAAAACGAAAATTGGTCCAGAGGAGAAATCTTTTGAATTAAAGAAATATTTCCCATGATGAAATATCTCTCTGAAAAATGAATGTTTTTTCAAGGTGAGATGAAATGCTTGCAGTATGCAAGCATCTTCTACTAGTATAACATATATATATATATACATAGGAGGAAACTAATGTTTAGGCACTTCCATAAAAGTGGCAGTCTCGAAATAATTTGTGTCGATCGGATTATGTGCAAAACCGACTAGAAAAAATGAAAATCTTGAAAAAGTTTTACAATGCGGCCTCTAAAAATTCGAAATTGTTTTTAAAAAATTTTTTTAAAGAAAAAACTTGAATAATGTTCGTTTTTTCACCTCTTGAGCTATGACTATTTAAAAATTCATGTTATAACTCAATTGAATTCCTCTGTTAACCTGGGATTTGGAAGAAATTATTTTCTCAACATGATAAACATCCTTTTTGTCACTCATTTTAAAAATAACGGATGGGTAAAAACTCACAAAGGTGGGTACAAAGAATACACAGACAAACTGATAGCTTCAATTCATGACTAATAAGATGTTCAGCCGCCGACTGAACTCGATCTATTTTCGCCTAAGATGCTTTTCAAGTAGATTGTTATATGGACGTCTGATGTGTTTACAATGTAACAAGTATCTTGTATCACTTAACAGACATGCAGAATGTATGATGATTTTTCGAAACACGATTTTACGATCTTTGAAAATTACTATTACTCGAATATAATGCGGGGACTACATTTAAAATGACATTTTTTGGAAAAACAAACACCACGTTATGTTCAGGACATTACAGTAATTTAAATTACAAATAAACTTCAATTTAATTACAAACTGTGAGCCAATGAGCAGAATTTGAGTGGAAAGCGTTAAAACATGATAGTGCCAAATTTGAGCATCTTTTCAATAGCTTTCATACTTGGTTCAAGAAGTAAATAGCGTAAATAATATTTCCGTATCTAGGTGCACTGTTTATGCTCTGCTAGTGTGATTTACTTATGCGGTTTTGAAGTTTTCACCCAAAAGAGTTAATACGTATTTCCGTCACTAAGTACGATGCTCCAGAGTAGCATCGTAGCATCTGCTGAAGTGAGTGCTGTTTTGAAAAGAAAGAGTTCATATTTCTGCCTCTAGGGGCGCTGTTCCTACTCTCCTGCCGTTTTTGAAATCTTCGTCCAAAAGAGTTCTGATTTTTTTGCAAAGCTAAGCTGAAAAATGTTAAAAACTGTTGGGAATCGCATGCTAAATTCTTTTGAAAATCAGAAATTCTAACGTAAAATGGCACGAATAGCAGGAAAACTTAAAATGAAATAGTGTAAATACAGGGTTTTACTTACATAGGAATCATTGGAAAATTGATGGGACCTAAGAAAATGTTGTAAATAGCAGGAAAATGTACATTCTGATGATGTAAATATGGGGTTTTACTGTGTGTGTGTATATATATATGTTTGTTCATTAAATGTGTTCTTGACATCCAGCATTGAGTTTCGTGATTTAACCTACTCAACCATCCAACACCTGCTTGGCGATGACAATGATGCTAGCAAATGAGGGCTTGAAACTCCAAATTTTAATATGTATGAGATAATTCATAATCGTTTAATTCGAAGTTATGAATTTTTGGTCCCTTGAGTTTCATATTAATAAGGTTTTTATGTAACAGTTTTGCTTTGCCTGATTATCAAATAACATTAACCAAAAATGTTGTTTATCATAATACCTTGCTTTAAAAAATATTTTCAATAAATTAAAATAACAATGTACCAATCAATGTGAACAACAAACTATACTTTAAAAAACATAAACAGCCAACTATATTTTATTAAAAACATACACAAGTGTATGTGTCACGTACTACTAATCATAATAGTAACTCTATGTACTTGGTGCATAAAAACATGACAATATCAAATAGAGAAAATTCCAAAAAATACCATATTTACCCCAATCCAAGAAGACCCTAAATTTAAAACTGTCAAAACAGAAAAAAGATTTTATGACCTAATGTCTCATTGAATGTATTTGGTGTATATTTCAAACACACGTATTCAGTATAGGTATACTAGTTCATTCATTAATTAATTGAAATAATTTGTTACAAATTTTAGTCTGAAAAAAAAACGAATATTATAAATGTATTTCTAGAATTAAGACTTTATCAATTGAATTCCGGATGGTAAATTTTCAATGAAAAATTTCAGTAGATACAATTATTCTATCTTACGTTACATTTGTTCAAAAAACATTGATTAAATGCATAACCATATTTACTATGGTTCTATGACAACTCGTCGCAGTCAGTTCATCATGCGGCAATTCGTCGCATGAAAAATTAGTCGCTCGTCAAAACATCGCATGACAAACATATTGCACATCAACTCATCACTCGACAAATTTGTCACAAGACAAAGTGAGACAACATGACTGGTGTTTGGCAGGGGGAGACACTTTTCCACATAAAAACGTTCTTTATATTTCGATAATACCAGAATGAATCACAATTCTCTTTCCGAATTACCCGAGACACATTGGATGGCCTATGATAACCCAAGAGGTTGATTAGCCGAAAATACACACACACACACATATTCGATGGTGAATGGCAGGGGGTGACTCCCAACCCTACAAGTGTATCCCCCTGCTGTACACCAGTCATTGGGTCTCACCTTCCAATTTATCTTGAGACGGAATTGCCTTGCAATGAATTTGTCAAGTGATGAATTGATGTACGATGAGTTTGTCGTGCGATGTATTTATGTGCGACAAGTTTGTTGTGTGACGAATTGATGCATGATAAATTGATGCGTGATGAACTGACCACTTCATATTTGAATTGACCCTTGATTTTCAAAAGCTGAAATTTAGAAAAAAGATCTTGGCTTGGATTTGGGTGAATACGGTACTTAAATATCATCAAAAAGGTAAAAAATTCAAGTACTGGAATTTCAGTAATGATCTTAACATCCATTCTTAAGTTACTGACCCCACATGACTAATTAAAGGTTAATGATAATTATGCCAAAATAATTTACTAGTGTTAAAACTCCAATGGAATAGGTATTGAGCCCATAACTCAACTGAAAAATATGAAATTGTCAGTATTAAATTTTAATGATCACTTTATCATCATAGCTCTGCTGGCCACATGAAATGCTCTTGGGGGTTGCATCATCAACCCCTGGTCGAAATTTTAGTTTAAAAAGACTTTTTTGAGTTAATTTGTAAACATTTTAATCAATGCTAAGCCATATTTTTTTGTTGATTGGCAATATATTTATAATATATCTCCCTCAACATATCAAAAAAATGTAATGGTGATCATCATCATATGTAATGCTGTATATACCATAAAAATATAATGATGCTGCTGTGTGAGATTTTGAGATGCTACACCTGATAACTTTCAATCACAGGTGAGAGCAAAGGAAAATGGCAGTAAGAAAGAGAGAATAGAAGAGAGAGGGACGGAGGAAGAGAGTGGAAGGATGGGAAGGAAAGAGGGGGGAGAATGTGAGGGAGAGAGGAGAATGGGATAGAGAATGGGAGGGAGAGATGGAGAATGGGAGGGAGAGAGGGAGGAGCCTTATTTTTAATACTTTATTTATGTATACCAATCATTTTTGGTGGGCAACTACACTACTATTAAACAAAATAACATTACTCCTCTTAACTATGTGGATTGATAATGTCTATTATTACAATATTAATTTAGTGCTTTTAATTAGAATCAATGGACAATATTTTAATACGATTGATTTAATACTACAATGTAAACTAATTATTACATCATAAATCCAAAACTGGAAATTTTAGAAAAACATAAAAAAAATTTATTTTAATGCCATGTTTTGTCTAGTTTTTCAAAAATTTTTTAACTTTTCAATTATTGAATTAAATGAACGAGAGAATTAAAATATGGTTTGACAAAAATGTAGAGATAGTAATATAATATGCTTCTATTACTAACAACTAAAAAAATATGCCATATGTATTTTGCAATTTTTTATCTAGATACAAAAATCCTAAAACACAAAATATACTAATTTTTCTATAAATGTTAGCTTTACATATAGGCTATTGTCTAAATGATGGTTATTGATATTGCTGATAAACTATGAAACTTCAAATATAAAAATTTGCAAGCGAGCTGATAGTCAGAGAATTTGGAAATTCTAGACAGTAGCCATAATTTTGCCAAAAATTACAAATATTCTGTGAGAATTCATGGAATTTATTATCTAATACATATGGGCTTCACAGTGCTCAAATGCTGTTGCCTTGGAGTATGTTTTGGCTTATTTACGAGTTTAGATTTTGGTGTACGGTGATTTTTCTAGAGCACTTGCAATATGCAAGAACGAACAACTCATGTATACTTTCCTTCACTGAGGAAGAGCTTAAGCCCGAAAAGCTTTTGTGTTTTTTTTTGTATTTCCACATGTGAAATCCCCAACAGCTCATCAACTTCATGTCCACTGGGATCCCTTCAACACCATCATCACTACCTTTCCTTTTCCTTAAGATTATATATATATATATATATGTGGCATATATTCAGGGTGTGAATCACGATGTATGTGATATTTTATTTTTCAATTTATTTCCACTCACCCAAAAATATTATCACTAGAAAATCATTTAAACATGCGATATCGGCTACACACACCTCCTAAGCCTGAGCAGAGCTGCAGTGCAGGGTAGAGATACTTTGGTTATGCAATGTAGATCCCAGCCTGGAGAACGTTTGATGATTCAACAGACCCTCTCACGGAAAAATATTTCACTGGAACAGCCTTGAAGCATGCAACCTGAGCTAATGCATACTCTCTAGCTCTGAGAAGCCTTGAGCAGAACAGCAGTGCAGTGGAGAGATACTTGGCTAATGCTATGTGGATAATGGCCTGAATGACATGCGGTGTGTCAGTAGCAAGCAAATTGTCGAGTGAATATGGCATTGATTTATTAAGTGTCTGTTTCTAGTTTTACGGTGTTTATTAAATTTCCGTTTTTTACTTGTTTTTTAAAACATTTGTAATTTTTTGACACTCAGTTATTTGCCCATCTTATACAATCTGAAACAGTGTTGAAGAGTGTACCATTTTCAACTCGAAACTCAAAAGATTCATCGGATTTACAGATGTTAGTGCTGATAGAACTTCTATTGCTATTTTAAATCATGTTTTAAACATAGTGCAAGAATTTAAAACTGAGGGCAAATTAGTTGGTCAAACCTATTATGGGGCATGTGTAATGAGTGGACATTTAAACGGTTTGCAAAGCAAAGTTATCAATACTTACCCTTAAGTGGTTTTTAAACATTGCTATGCTCACATTTTCAATTTAGTTTTGAAACAAAGTATCTCTAATATCAAGGAATGTAGGATGTTTTTCCAAACATTAAGTGGAGTGGCAGCTTATTTTTCTAAATCTTCTAAAAGAGTATATATATTACATGATTTTGTTACTAAAAAATTGTTCCAGCCAGGATACTAGATAAATTAAACTCCAAGTACTTATTTTGTCTTCTGAATTCTCAAGCAAACCAGTGAATGAATTAATGAAGGTTATGAAAGAAAATAATCTCAAGGTGTCTTTTAAATCTACAAGATGGCTGTTGTCATTTTACTAGTAGCTTAGAAGTAGCACTTACAATTAG
This sequence comes from Tanypteryx hageni, assembly GCA_028673005.1. Lineage (NCBI taxonomy): Eukaryota > Metazoa > Arthropoda > Insecta > Odonata > Petaluridae > Tanypteryx > Tanypteryx hageni. Next base: position 124,450,027 of record CM054113.1, on the reverse strand, counting down.
ATATTGCCTGATGCTGTGCTGGTTGCATAAACTTTATTTTATCTTAACCTCATGCCCATACAAATGATCAGGATATGCCACTGATATATATAGTTTATATATATATAAACTTAAGGAAAAGAAAAGGTAGTGATGAGGGTGGCAACAAGGTGTTGAAGGAAGCCCAGTGGACACTTACCAAGTTGGCAGGCTGCTGGGGGTGTCAAAGAGACAGAAAACACGCACACAAAAAAACATGTAAGCCTTTCGGGCATATGCCCTTCATCAGCGATGGAGATAGAGTAGATATATATATATATATATATATATATATATATATATATATATATATATATATATCTACTTGTGCATTACATATTGCTATATATTTACAGTTAAGTTAAAAATATATTAATTAATTGATACTGACTGGACAGAACTTGATGTCATATTTGTCTATAGGTTCTCCATTATCAGCAGGTATTTTCCATCGTAGCTCATAGCGGTCCACATAAGGAGACATGACAACAACTTCAGGCCCGCCATTGCCATTCAGATTCCCACTACTCAGAATTCTGGGCTCCTCTGGGTTTGATCGTTTAGGCATGGTATGGTGCTCATCTGCAGACCACTCACCAAACCCTACATCATTTTTTGCAGCAAACCGGAAGTTATACGAGGTTTGAGGCTCCAGTCCTTCCAATATATATGAAGAATCTATGTGAGAAATAATACATGTCAGTGAATGCTCTAGTAACTTTTGTTTTTAGAAAATTTGGATTTATTAAAAGCAAAACTAAACTAGATACAGTACATGTCCTTGTATACATGTTCCAGTTAGTCAATAATAACAGTTATATTCATTTTGAGCTTCACTAAGACAGTGCACATGCTGACACTAAAGGTTTCTTTGACTGCTCACATCAAAATTTTCATATTTTAGTGAGTGAGTGAGAGGTTCCCAGTTTTAAGCTTGAAATTTAATTTTTAAGGCTGATGACAGCAACATTACATCCATTCCCCTTCTCCTATAAGTCCTAGGTAAGGGGTCATCACCTAACCATATGGGACCCTAGAGGCATTTCATTAGGCTCACAATGCTATGATGACAAAGTGTACTGAAAAATATAACACAATATTTAAATTGTAATTTATATTTGTCAATTGAAGTTACAGTCATGAACCCTTGAATGTTATGATGTTAATGTTAAAAAAACTTTTTTAGACTTGATTTTCACATGTGATACCAAAAAGCCTCCAGTTATCTTATGTAAGCTCTTATGTGGTCAGCTGAAGCATTTGTAGCTTTCAATATGGTCTGCCTAATTTTATTATGCAACATCTATTTCACTACAAATTATTTTTTGCTTAAGGATTTTTCTACAGTGATTCACCTATTGTCTGGCTTCATTTGCTATACAATTTCGCTCATGTCCTTTGTATGCCAGATACAGAGGCAACATGTGAGGTGAGTTTGAGAGGTGACCACCTGAGGTGGCACTTTTCTAGGGGTGGCGTTACAGAAGTGTTGCCCCTAATCTGTGGTTACATGTCATGAACTCAAAGCGCATTATGCCTTTTTGCCTCTGGAAGCAGATTTCTATGCACCAGTTCTGGTCACATATAAGGACATTTATTATTTTGTCATTTATAGCACTGCTAACTGGCCATGGAAATTTCTATTTTATACTTACCATACTTCTGCTCTTTTTATCTACAGTAGGTCTGCTATAACAGGAGTTGATAAAAGTTAAAAAAATATCCTTGCTATAATGGATGTTATAATCAAAAACAAAAAATTATCATAATGTTTACTTTTACATTTTTTATAAAACAATTCTCAAATAGAATGCATTCTCATTGCCATCAAATGTTGTTGAAAGTGATAAGTAAAATAACTTCCCCTGACGCACCTTGACTTACTTTTACTTTACTGTTATTCACTTTCCATCTTCAATTTCCACTTTATGATAGAATAAGCAACAGTCTAAATCAATCACAACAATCACACTTGAATCACAAATAAAACTTTTACAATAATTACTAAACCTATAACTCATTTCCACTATGCGAGAGATTATATCTGTGATGGCCAAATAGTGGCTCTCAACAATTTTTCAAGTTAAGCTTGTCATGTGGAAACCCTGACTGGTTACATTGTAAATGCAAATTCAGAACAGAAGGGAAGGATGTACACAAATGTCTCCATTCTGTCATCAAAAGTGTTTCAATTCCTTGATGTCAATTCAAAACGAGATATTTTTCACACCTCTGTTAGAAATACTGAATTTCTTTCTGTGGAGCTTGGAGCATGATATGATAGCCGAAGATAACCAGCATGGAATTTCATAGCCATACACCTCGTGAAAGAAAAATATAATAATTTCAGTGCAGGAGTACAATCCAATTTCATCATTCAAAATCGATATTTTTCTTATTTGATCTTCACTCCACCACGAAAAATCACAGGCCAGACAGTTTGAGTTTTATCCTCTGCCTCTTAACATACAGACAACAGAATACATTATATTTTAGAGGATGACTATTGCTCATCTAATACAAATGCTTCCTGAGAGTGAAAGTGTGAAAAAGTCTTTCCTTTCTGCTCGTGCCATCTACCTCTCTACCACTCCTTAGTATTTAGCATGTGTATTAATTCTTTCAAGACCACAGTATTCCACAAAAACTGACATACATTAACAAGTTGGCTAACACCGAAATAAATGATAACTGAAAATAAAAAAATATAATCTAAACTAAATACATTGACTAATAAAATTCTTAATACATCATATTATATTTACCAAATGTTAGTATTCTTATACCAGTTGAATCATTTAAGTTGAAAAATTGATTATTAACTGTGCAATCTATCATGTGTAAAAGTCACTATTTCTCATTAGACCTAGCCTTCTCTCAGGTGAGCTTTAGAACTGGGATACCTGGTTAACTTCTGTCCATAAGACAGGTCAGTTTTAGGCAATTAAAGAAAAAGCCTGAGCCAAGGCTAGGAAATATCTTATTGTTGAAAACCTATATATATTTTAATTTCTTTGGTTAAAGACTTTTTGGAATGGATTTCAAGGATCTTGGAATAATCATAAAACTTCGTCATTTCTACAATATATTTGCCAAGGTAAACCATGAAAAAATAAAACAACAGATTGAGCTTACCAACAAGCCATGTCTTGTTCATTGCTTCATTCCAACTTTTCCTTTCTTCCTTGTATTGGACAGCATAGGCTCGTTTAGGTAATCCACCATCATTCTTTGGCCCAATGAATGAGAATGTGATGGTTGTAGCTGAAAATTGAAAATAAAAACAATTTCTTAAATACAGTAATATAAATCAGTTTTTTCGTGGGCAACCTTTTGAATTCAGAACGTTTTAAATTAAGATATGAGATAATTTAGCTTTTTCGGAAGAATACAAGATGTATTTTTTCACCTAAAAAGAAATTTATGTATCAAAGAATTTTTTAAATGAGGTTGCTCTTTCACTTGGTTGAAATATTAACTTTTCCATTTTCATCTATATCACCTGTGATGACTTCTAATTTTGCCTGAAGTATCTCTGAAGGGGGATGAGCTTCCCGAAGATGAACCTCATGCTCTGCATTTCCATGAATATTGGATGCTTTGCATTTGTACACGCCATAGTATTTGCGATCTAGAGGTGTAACCTGAAAAAATGAAAATAATGATTATAATCTAAAAAGTCCAATCATACACATATATGGATAAAAGTAAAATACAAAGATGAATAATTAACATTTTTAACATGGGAGTTTTTGAAAAAGAACATTATAAAATATCCATATCTCAAGACATAAATAAATGTGAAAATTTTCATGATTCAAGTTTGATGATATGTCAGATGGTTTGATTAAATAATTCTCAAACACAATGCTGAAAATGACCATCACCATAAACATGCTCTAAGCAGCATACCTTATCACATTGGGTGCAGTATTTTTAGGAAATATTGTCAATAACATCCCTTTCGTTCATTGAGAGTAAGGGGATGTTTCACCTTTCCCATCCACTCTCTCACTTTGGATTTCAAGAATATGTTAGCTTTCATTCCTTTTTCCCTTCCTCCTCCATTTCCACTCACCACCTCTCTTCCCCTATTCTAACAAGCATCTACCTTTCCAACTCCTAATCACCATCTTTTCCCCTCACCATCCACTCACCACCTCTCTTCCCTTCTCCTACTCTTATGGTCATTAATGACTGAGATTATGGTTACTTAACAAATCACAACTTTCACTCTCCCTGCTGTGATGGCTCCCAAAAACAACCTGGGGAAGGAGTTGGAGGCGGATAACAGCTATATCCGCTTGATGCTTGTGATGGTGATGACTTTGATTACTTCTTTTAAAGACACACACAATGTGGTAAAGGTCCAGGAGGGCCCAATAAAGTAGGAATCATCGGCATTGCTCGAGGAATGGTTTGATTCCTTCCATCAAAATATACTGGGTAATATTAAAATCATCTTGGGGCACTTAGATGCCCTCAACAGTTGAAAGGAAGAGTTTGATGACCAACAAGATGCCCTAGAGCAATATTAGAGAAGATTCTGTCTACTGACTCACTGCATCTCCAAAAAGGATCCCTAAAGACAATCTTCAAGTTTTTCGGAGACTGCCTTAATGTGAAAGTCGAGCCTACAATGCTCTTCAGAATGAATCCAACCCCAAACCACTCAACTCAACCCTGGGGGAGGGAATAGAAAGAATCCAACCCCCCAGATTGGGTTGAGTGGTTGAGGTTTGGATTCATTCTATTTCCTCATCCAGGGTTGGGTCAAGTGGTTGGGGTTGGATTCTTTCTATTTTCTCCCCCCGGGTTGGGTTGAGAAGTTGGGGGAGGTGGCAACCCTACTCTCAACTCAAGCCAGGGGGAGGAAATAGAATGAATCCGATCACTCAACCTAACTTGGGGGAAGGGGGAATAGAACGAATCCAATTCCCGACCACTCTACCCAACAAAAAGTTGCTTTTTCCTCCAGGCACTGAATTGTCCTGACACAGAATGCTCCCTGCTGAATGCTTCAGGTGGCTAGCAGGGTATTCATGTAGATGCTGTAATTAGTGATCTTCTGGGTGAGAGACGTCAGCTTGGTGAGGCCAATGTACCAAAACTGGACAAGAGAGAAGATGACCTCCCTGACAAAAACGGCCTCAAGATAGAAGATTAATTGTGTATGTTTCAGTTTTCCTCCCCTAATTTTAAAATGTAATATTACTCCATCCTCCTTGTGAGTTGGAGGTGATGGCCTACTGCCCGTGCCAAAAGTATGTAGACTCAAGTTTGCGGCTTAATAGCTCAAAAACGGCTCATGGGATTTTGGTGCAAAGCATATAAGCATGAAGATAAATTATTTCTTCCTTTTAATTTAGGTAATGCAGAATTTTTAGAAAGATTTTTAAGGTATGTTTTCAGATTGAGAATAAAAAATGGCCCCCCTTTTTGAGCGTTGCGGTGGCTGGCGGCACTTTGACGGTCTGTAATAACAGAACGGGATGTTCAAATAGAAGGAAATTTTTAATGGAATGTGTCGTAATCGAGCTCTATGGCTAACTATCGATATAAAACTAATGATGGCTCAACGCAACCCTATTTTCTGTCTTTTCAAATCAAACAAACCCCCAAGAACTTTCAATGCCTATAATAATAATATTAATAATAGAAATAAAAATAAGCAGCATTTAAGGAACACTAAAATAAAATTTCAAATGAAACACCATCTGCACTATGGAATAATCTGTGACATCTCGGGATTGATAAGCCTAAGGATTCTTTTTGTCTACTAATATATCTCTAGATTCTCTTAATACTAGTTTCTTGACTCCTTCCACAGTTATTGACTCTGAATGTAAACACAATGTAATTTGAAGCCTTGATCTAAAAGCAAATGAGTCTACGGTTCTCAATATTTTCTCTTTAAGTTGGTATTGCAAATTGACGTACTATGCTCAGAATTAAATCAAAAGTGCAGGGTGCAGATGGCACTCCAATTTTACTCATTAACAAATTAATTCACCTTATTGAACCAGTAATTACTAATATATTTAATCACTTCTTACTTCTGGGAAAATTCTCGTCACAATGGAAATGCAAGTTAATAATCCATCCCATCACATACAAATCACTATCAAAGGATAACAAAGATTATCATCCAATTAATTTTCTTTTCACCCTTTCTAAAGCATTAGAGAGACTTGTGCATGAGCAAGTTACAGATTTCATTAACTCAAATTGCTTACTTGACTCCTTCCAATCAGGCTTTCAAAAGTCAGACAGCATGGCCACTGCTTTAACTAAAATCACAGATGACATACAACGATCCATGGATGACAGGAAATTGACAGCATTATTACTGCTAGACTTCAGCAAACCTTTGACTCACTAGACAAAGACATTCTTCTGGTAAAACTATGCAGCATGAGATTCTCTACCCCTTCAATTAACTGGTTCTCTTCATATCTTAGTGATTGTTACCAAAAAGTCAACTCAGACGATTCTTACTCCTCTTGGCTAAGTATCACCCAAGATATCCTGCAGGGCTCAATCCTAGATCTATTACTATTTTCTCTGTATATTAATGACTGCTCCCAAACACTTAGATACTGTAACCATCACTTATACATGCATGATCTTCAAATTTACTTAAACTCTGAACCTACAAACTTATATGTTATACAATATACAGTAAAACCCTGTATTTATGTTATCAGAATGTACATTTTCTCACTATTTACAACATTTTATATGGGTTCCATCAATTTTCCTAAGATTCCAATGTAAGTAAAACCCTGTATTTCCATTATTTCATTCTAAGTTTTCCCGCTATTCGAATCATTTTACATTAGAATTTCCAATATTTTAAAAACAATTTAGCATGTGATTCTCAACAGTTTTTAGACTTAGCTTTGCAAAAAATCCAAACTCTTTTGGATGAAGATTTCAAAAATGGAGGTAGAGTAGGAATAGTGCCCCTAGATGCAGAAATATGAACTCTTTCTTTTCAAAACAGCACTCCCTTTAACAGATGCTACTTTGGAACAGAGTAATTAGAGATGGAAATATGTATGAACTCTTTTGGGTGAAAACTTCAAAACCTCATATGTAAATCGCACTAGCAGAGCATAAACAGCGCACCTAGATACAAAAATACTATTTATGCTATTTACTCTTTAAACCAAGTATGAATGCTATTGAAAAGATGTTCAAGTTTAGCGCTAACATGTTTTAACCCTTTCCACTCAAATTCTGCCCCTTGGCTCACAGTTTTTAATTAAATTTAAGTTAATTTGTTGGACTAGTTTAAAGTACCATACTGTCCCGAATATAACATGTATTTTTTTTCCAAAAAATGAAATTTTAAAAGTAGCTCCCGCATTATATTTGAGTACTAGTGATTTTAAAAGATCGTAAAATCGTATTTCGAAAAATCATCATGCATTCCGCACGTCTGTTTAAGTGATACAAGATACTTGTTACACTGTAGACACATTAGGTGTACATGTTACAATGTACTTCAAAAGGGTCTGAGGCAAGAATAGATGGAGTTCAGTCGGCAGCTGAACTCATTAGTCATTGAATTGAAGATATCAGTGCATCAGTATATTCTTTGTACCTACCTTAGCGAGTTTTTACCCATCTGTTATTTTAACAATGGGTGACATAAAGGATCCTGATCATGTTGAGATAAAAGGTTCTTCCAAATCCCAGGTTAACAGAGGAATCTGACGAAGTTATGACATGAATATTAAAATAGTCATAGCTCAAGAGGCACAAAAAATGAACAATATTCAAGTTTTGAAAAAGTATGATGTTCCTGAAGTATATATACCTATGTTTATGTACAATTTTCCAGACAAATGTAATGTGGGGAAAGTCATGGAAACTAAAGCATACTAGCATTTTAATTCGGCACATATTTGAATATTATTATTATTAAAAAAACGTGATTGTTAAGTAAATGAATAAATAAACTTAGCTCTTTTAACACTGATTTTATTGTTAGTCTTACTGTAACAAATGAGTGAGTTTAAAAGTAAAATCAGTTTAACTATTTTTCCTTTTCCCTCAATTTGCACTTTCCCGCAATTTACGCTTTTTTCCCAGGTCCCTAGAAAAGTGTAAATAATGGGTTTTACTGTAACTGATTCCAAAACCTCGGGTTCAAAACGTCTTGAAACACAAAAATACATCATATACTGTATTTTATGGAGATTTTCAGTACTACACATGATATAAATGGTATTAGAACATATACAAATCAATATAAAATTATTATTAAAATAGAAATAGGATAAAATAAACAAATAGTATGACTTGACTAAATTTCAACATGTCCAAAATCGGAAAAGGCTATATTTCACAATAGTACATCTAGAGACAAGAGAAAAGATCTATGTAATACCAATCAGACGGAATGTAGGTAGTTGTATGATCTATAGAGAACAATGAATTTTTAATAGAAAGATTTTAGAGAGCTATGAACACTTCTGTAATTGCGTATTCCATGAGTTGACATTGCTAGAAAAGAAATGTATTATCAATTACCTTATTTTTGGAACAGCCCTCGTAACTAAGATATATAGTCTTCAAATGTGGTGAAATAGCACTTATGCTTGCTTATTCATTAAGCTGCTTGAAAAATTATGTAGAATTATACAGATATACCCCGCTTTACATACACTCGCTCAACGTACTTATAACATGGATACCTAGATTTCTGTACAACGTATGTACAGGATGCAAACTTCGCTAAAGCGTACACTGACGCCAAGTCAAATTTCAGCTAATCAGAAGCTGCATACTGTGCACTTTCAGGGGCATGCAATCTATGGCCCCCGGGCTACATCTGGCCTGCAAGAGCAATTTATATGGCCTGCGATGCTTTGATTAGGATGTGGTCCGAGATATTTAATCTAGGCAATTTCATAAACTTTAATCAAAATTGCAGCCACAAAACCTTACCTAGTGAAGATTTTACACTAAAAAAGTGTTTAGACTTTATTTTCATTTTAAAAATCACATATGATCTCTTGAGTAAGGTCCCATATAAGCTCTCATCTGGCCCGCCAAGGCATTCATGACTTATAATGAAAAAGTTCCAGCGGATGTCCATGGTACTAAGTATGTTCGTCTCACTGCAAGTTGTTTCTTGCATGTCCAAAGAACAGCCCTCAATAGTGTCTCTACTACTATTTGTGGAATGAAAGGGTTTAAGGCTGGATCATAAGATTGGGACAATTTCTTTCTTGGGGAAGGCAAGTGTCAAAGAATAGGAAATGGTGTGAAGATCAGGAAAGTATGCAGCCCGCAGACTTGATATGGTGCCTTAATGCAGCCCGTGGATTTGGTGGAGGGCCTTCATGTGGCCTGAGCATCGACATGAATTTGAGACCTCTATACTATACACTTTCCTACATTGTTTCCTGAAGAATGAGTTGCATTCTCTGTCTCTCCTATCTCCATACCCCACATCACAGAATCAAGAGTATTACATTGCTCTTTTTATCAGCCAACAGACATACATTCAACTATCACTAAAGTATAGGATTGTAATTCTATTTAATCTTCAAATCGAATCTGGGAAGAATTATGAAAAATATTACATCTTTGGTTGAGATCAACAGTTTCATAATATCTTATTAATAAAAGAGTTATTCCACAATGGAATAGCTGAAAAGTAGTGTGCAAGTCTTTTTTCGTTACCATTTTAAAATTACTTATAATCCTCATAAAAACTCAGGACTTGAACCAAAGAATGCCTAAAAGAACGAAATTTCATTTTCATGTAAAAATGCATTAAAACTGATCTGTGGACTGATTCGACTCATATTAAAAAACAGACAGCAGGAAAATAAAACTTCATTCTTTTATGCATTCTTTGGTTCAAGTCCTGAGATTGTATGTTGATTATAAGTATTTTTAATATGGTAACAAAAAAAGGCTTGCATGCTATGTTTCTGCCACTGGCTCTGATATGGCCCAGAAGCGCATTAAGACCCCTGCTTTAGAGGATAAACTAAGTATGATTAGAAAATATGAGAGTGGCATTTCGATAACTGGAATTGAAAGGTCTATGAACTTTTCTAATTCAACTGTGCACATGATACTGAAGCAGAATGACATTATTTTGGAAAATATTAAAGGACTGGCACCAATGTTGTCGAAATGCATCAGGCTTAGGGGTTTCATTATGCTTTTCCTGCGATATAAATATTTTATATGGTTTTACACTGATTGAGAGATAATATCAAACTAAATGTGCAAAATGTAGAAATTTGACCTTGCTGCACAAGGCACTTTTGGTAAAAGAATTGTCTGTACACAACTTTTACACGAGAATGCTGCTGGACCACATTTGTTTTTTTGGAGTACTCATGGCGCCGAACCATTGTGGGTATTACTATTGTTGAACTTTTATTCTATTTCCATTGCATTCCTCCTCCACTATCAACTTTTAATCAAGAATTTTGGAGCAAGGATTTTGAAACACTCAAATTTTTAGCAACTCAAGAAATCAGCCAGCCACAAAGCAACTCCGTGACTATTGCAACTTTCTTTGCATTTAAAACTATTTTATGAACTGTGTATGTATTAATTAATACTTTTAGTACTTAATATAGCAATTTTAAGGTTTTATTGGCAAAAAAATCTCATGTTTAGGCTTGAGTCGGGAACCCAACCCTCCCTTTAACATGTAATTCCTATTCTCGATTAACATACTTTACCTTTACGTACCGAAACCTTGGAATACATCTGTACGTTATACCTGTATTAGCGCATTTACAGAGCAATTTTAAACAGGAAAAAGAGATAGAACTTATAGAGAGCCTATAGAAGCAAGACATTCTATTAGAAAAGCAGTTGACAATTGACACATGCATATGTGATGGCAACAGTTTTTGCCAAAATTAAAGTAATAATTGAAAGAGAATTTAAAAAGTTTCAAGGTAAGAATAAATGAAAATTAATGGATTATTTCAAGGAAATTGAAAATGCTTTTACTTTTATATATAATAGAGCTTAGAAAATTTTATTAAAATTTTGTTGAATAATTACTTTCAATTTCTTTATTTGACAACAACCGACGACGACAGCCAAGATTAGCTGTGAAATATTTACTAAGTATTTATTGGAAAGAAAAAAACAACATGTTTAAAAGAATATTATCCTTTATAATTACCACAAAAGAGTAATATTATGTATATAAAAGTTAAAAAGTGTTACCGTAAATACCCGCGTATAATGCGCACGGGCATTTTCAGCCTCGTAATCTATGATTTTTCTATATACCCGTGTATAGTGCGTACCGATTTTTTTAGCATTACCGTTGCAGAATAAAGTAGATGGTGTAACGTGTTCTAAAGCAATGATCGAATTATTGGTATTATGAATTGGTAACATAATGAAAGTGCGAAATGAAATTTCGAATAACGTTCCAAAAGAACGTCAGCTAACTCAATCATTACATACTTTATGTTTACTTACAAGGTGATATTAGGACATACACAATAAATCGAATTATATTAATTTCATAGTATGGCATATGACATTCTTTGAGCTAACAAAATGAAGGGATGACGATAATCCTATGTTTTTTACATACGTTTTTGTCACGCCTGAGGTGGACGGGTTAGCCCAACCTTCAGTTTTACCCTTATTAGAACACTCGGGAGCACGTATACACAATAGCAAATAACCATAATTAACTAAAGACTCGAAGAATCAAGAATAAATCACGTATGAATGCTGAGAGAAAGGTAGGGAACAATAACTTTAAATAGTTCTACAAGAAGCATCAACTCCCAGCGAACTCAAAGGCATCAGCTGCCATTGTTTCTAATTGTAAATAGTACCAGTATCTCATCACCAGGCCGGGCGCCGGTATAGGGTGACGTCATGTGTAAGATGACAAATCCGATAACAACATCGAAGAAGAATAGTCCAGTGACGAAGAATTTCTTGGCTTTTAAAATGAATAAATACTGAATTCATTCTTTTCATATCTAATTAATGTATGTTTATAGAATTAGTTAATAAATTTTTACTATTATCTATCTTACTTTTCGTAAAAATCGCCAATAAAAATATGAGGATACCCGGGCAGTAATTAATGTGCCGAAATTGTGGAAATATGAGGTCAGGTGAAAATAGGAAGATTATGTACCCTCGTATAACACGCATCCTAATTTTTAACTCGAATATTTCGAAAAAAAGTGCGCATTATACGCGGGTATTTACGGTAAAAGATTTTTCATTTTCAAATCTTACAAAGGAAAATTAAATAAAAATTAAACTCACAGTGAGAGTACTCTGAGGTCCATTTCCAATTTTAATTGCATTGGCATCATTCTCAATGTTTCTTTCATTTAGCCACCATGTAATTGTTGCATTTGGGATGGATTCTGCCAGACAAGTTATGTTGACAGGATGATTTCGCCAAGACCATGCTTCTTTCAAGGGGGTACTTGCAAAGGAAGGAGCAAATTCTACCGTAAGATGGCCCAGACGTTCTGCAATCCCTCCTTTGTTTTCTGCCACACATACATAGAGCCCATCATCTGAACGTAATGCACTGGTCACGATAAAATTTGCTCCCGTACTGACTTCTTCACCTTCAATGAACTTTTCTGCATCTGTGATTGCCAAGGACTCAACATACACACGGTCATCATCAGGTTGACCACCCGTTACAAATCTTCGTGAAGATCCGACCCTTCTGAAATGGATAACTGGAGGAGGAACTCCAGATGCTCGACAGGTAAGCATTCCTGACTTATCTGTGGCAACTGAGGAATTTGCCAAAGATAATATACGTGGTGGCACAACTACAGTTAAGGTGACAGAATGTTCTGCTCTCCCTGCAGCATTTTCAGCCACACATTTAAGTTCTCCTGCATCTTCTCGACGAACTGATGTGATGGTTAGAATTCCAGTTTTCTTATCAACAGAAAATCGGCCAGCAGAGGATGGGGAAGAGGGATTAGAGAGATCTTCTTTGGTGGAAGATTTAATCCAGGAATACAAAGGTAGAGGCTTCCCTGAGGCAATGCAGGTTAATGATGCAGACTGGCCTTCTATGGCTTCCATATCTGCCTCCATCTCTTGAAATGCAGGTGGTACATGCACCTAATAAGATCAGAAAATATAAAACGCAACTTGCAAAATTTGAAAATAATATCAATAAGAATGTTAGCTGGTTTTAGCTGAAGAATCCTATTGAATTATTAAATGTTGGAATTAACAAAGCATATTCACTTCAGGCAAAACTAAGGTAGTCAACCTTAAAAATATTCGTGCATTAAAATTGGCATTATATATAACCACAAGTTTAAAATATGTATTTAAATTGGTTCGATTAGCAATAATTTTCTAATGCAAGTTACATCACTTGGAACGGAAGAGTGAAGCAAGCAATTCAAAAACTTTTGCTGCAACAGCCTTATGCGATAATTACCTCAACTCTGATGTTTCTGTCATTCAGTTCACCCAATTCAATCACAATGGCTCTGCAGTTATATACACCGTCATCACTCTCTGTTACATTCGTAATAAGAAGTCCATCTGGATCCACTACGTAATGTTCATCTTTCAGAAAAAAAAATGTAAAATCAAATTTCAGTCTTTATATATCTAACATAATAAAATACATATGCCAAGGTAAACTTACTTGTGTTAATCACTTCAGAGTTTTTGTACCAATCAACAATTGGAGCTGGATTGGCTGTGACTTTGCATTTGACTTTGTACGCTGTACCAAGAATTGGATATTGCTCTTCTGGAGCATCAATATAAGTAATTGATACTGTAAAAGAAAAATAACATCAAATAAAATATATTACATGTATAACTGATACCACAAAAAACATTGTCACGTAAATGTTAACTGTGAGAATCGCTCAGGGCAATTCTCAAAAAATCTGCTAAAATTGCCAGCATCACTCACAGTGTCTCATAGTTTTTCGCCACAAACTCTAATATACAGCCAATTTAATGTACAAGTATTTTTGTTCAGTGGTCTATTCTGATATCTCAAATGTAAATATCGATTTAAATGCTCCTCCCGCAGCCAATTTAATTTGGGATAGTTGAATACAATGTGTTTAAATTTTAATAAATTTGCATAGCTCTGAAATTATTAGAGAGAAATAATTCAAATAAAAAGCTTTTTATAGTAAAAACATCAGCAAATCATGTGGTTCTATTTTCTGAGTAGAAACATTTTATAATAAACGTAGAGTCTTCGTAAACTCTAAACATGTGGCAACATCATTGAAATGAAAGGCATGTTAATTTCTCAAGTATGTAGGGAAAGATAAGCATTCTCTTAGTCAGGGCATCTGTTTACTCTGTGCTTGAATGCTCTGTCAATATTTATGGTAACCTATCTAGAGTGGTGTTCAGATGGACAATGGGTGTGAGTCATTCATCTGTGTTGGACCACCTCCTAGGCAGCAGTTTTAAAAAGTATAACACCCAAGGAAACTTATATCTTTCATACTTTTTAGTCACTCTTTATTAATTTTTTCATGTTCTTTTGAATGCTGGACATAATATCAATATATATTCACATTTAATGCTCAAAGAAAAAAACTTTTATAAAAAATATTTTTGCGTTTGTTTTTATTATAAACAGTAATTAATTGTTTCTTTGACAACAAGCAGGTAAATATATTGCTTACTTCCTCTAAAAATTTCATTTCCCTGTGGTGCATGATTTCATACTTATAACTATTTTAAATACACCCTGCATTTTCCATTCAAATTGCTTGACATATTTCAAACGTATTTTTGTCATTTTTTGGTACTCAAAAAGGTAAAACAGTAGATGCTGCTTAGTAACATCATTGATCATTGTTGTCAGATGGTTTTTGTAATCATACTTGAGATTCCAAAACCAAATCTAGTTTAAGGCAATCTGCCATTTATTGTTATTAGCCACTTAATGTTATCAATTTAACTGACACACTGATCACAATAGTGGCATCTACTGTATTTGGAATACATACTGAGGAAAAATAATTATTATTCTATAAAAAGTATTTATTGTTAGTGAACTAAAAATTTTAAATTAATTTTTTATCAATTCTTTAATTACTATTTTTGTAATTTAAAATTATATCTGTAATAGCTAAACATACATGGGATCCAAAAAAAAAACTTGTGGCTCATTAGTTTTATTGCAGCTCAATAAGCAAAAACAAAGGTATCATGAAAATGTTTCAAACAGAAAGAGTAAGTGCCAAGAGTATGTCAAAATGATATTTACTGAGTCAGAGACACCAGAAAATGAAGATAATGTGCCACAGAATAAATTAAAAAGTTTTGATTGACTATTTTTACAAATACTATTTAAATAACTAGCGTAATTGCCCGTCATATATGATGGGTATGCAAGGATTAAGTATTAAATTTAAGGCACTTCCCATTCTCCCTCCCTCTCTCCTTCTCTGAAAAAATAGACTTCCTAGTCTCAATTTTACCCTAATAAAGAACATTATCTATCTTTCCGCTCTTCCTCCTTCTGTTTCCCTCCTTCTCTACCATTATCTCTCTCTTCATCACTATCTCTCCCTCCCTCCCATTCTCTGGAAAAATATACTTCCTAGTCTCAATCTTGCCCTAATAAGAAACATTATCTACATATATCTCCCTCTCCCTCCTTCTCTGTATCCCTCCCTCCCTCTCTCTCTTCTCTCTCACTCCCTCCCACATTTCCTGTCTCTCTCCTTTTTTCTTCCTCTCTCTCCTATTAAAGCATTTAAAGAAGGCTTTCCTTATGTATATCATATAAGAATTGAGACGAAAATAAAATCTCGAGGTTTGGTAATGATATGGTCGGAAAGGCAACATATTGTTAAAAAGCTTATATTTTTCCAATAAATATTATTTAAACATATTAATTGAGTGATTTTGAATCATAAGCAAAACATGATGATAAGAGTAAGACACGTTATTTATTTTTATTTAAAACGGTTCAGATCCAAAGACTGTAGGTCAATTCTTTCTAATTTTAATTTGCAAAAGAGTAAAAGCCTGTATGTAAAAAATAGATTTTTACATGTTATCTTATGGGAAACAGAAATTATCTACTAGTGTCGAACCCGGGTCTTTTTTGGGGATTATTTTCATAAATGGCTTTTACTATAAGAATCAAACATTCCTACTAAATTTCAATCTTCTACCTACTCTGAAAGTATGATAAAAATAGCATTACTGTCAGTCATAAATATTTAATATTAGTTGAGCATGACAAGATTTCTTAGCTCATTATATAAATAGATATTTATCTTGTTTTTTATTAACAATAACTTGTCATTTAATATGATTTATTATGTGATGATTTATATTTAAGATTGTTAATTTTGTAAGAATATTTGTTTAGTCACTTTAAAAAAAACATTAATTTGAAGTATTTTTTAGACATTGAATACTGTAATTTTTATATTATTTTCTTTAAGTTCGGAATAAAAGTACTGAGATTTCAAATGTTTTCTTAGTTTCATCTTAACATATGGTCACACTGGAGAATGTGCCACATGCCCCACATAGACAAAGGTCTCTCACATATAAGGCCCTATTTTATATGTTTCACCATGATGGCGTAACGTTTCTAATATTACAGTTTCTCCAAACTTTAATAAAAAAATGGGCCCCTCCAATAACTCCAAAAAATTTATATATATAATATATAATATAAATTTTCCTTAACCCGGCAGAAGGCACGCTCAAATCTGGAGCACAGATGGTCGCATGGAGTGACTGAGTCACCCCATTTTAAATGACATTTTTCTGCATAATTATTCATGATTTTTTTATTTATCTTTATTTTTTGTATTCTTAGATTAGTAAGGAAATACACTAGAAAATTCAAATATATTTTAAACCCATATAATTTACATGTTTGTTAAATATATCTTTATTGTTCAAAACTCCTGGTTAGCTAATATGCATGCTAATATGCTGTCAAGGCAGTACTAACATATGTATTTCATGTTTCATACACATCGAACTCTCACATTTAGAACAGGGCAAAGTTGTTTTTGTGTCTTGATTTCTTGAGCATACGACACAGCCTAGATGGACCATGCTCTCCAGAAACATTTTCTTTTCTAGGTGGTATAAATTTTTGGCCCAATTCCCTTGTTGCTTTGGTAAGATTTTCTGTTGCAACCGAGAAATGACTGCTGGTTTTGCTAAGGCCTGTTCGAGTTTTTTTATGAAACTACTTCTTCTGAGCAATGTATTTGGGTTATTTTATAGAAATATTACCTAACTATAAGTCGCAATGTAAATCGAAATGTTCACCTGCCTCATAAAATGTAATGAGAGGGTAGAAACATTAAACTGGTCAATTGTAAAGAGATTCCATCAATTTATGAAAATTACAGCCAGATATAGAATAAAAAGCTTACCATGACTCGCAATAAGAAATTTAACGTGGAAGGGCACAGGGTGACTGACAATGAAAGATTTTTTGAAATGCTCAGTTTCATGGACTAAAATGCTACTGAAACCTAAAAGTGATATCTATATATATATACTCAAGAGAGTTCGAAAGAAAGGTACTGATTATATTAGGAAATAAACATGCATCACAAGTGAATGAGTATAGTGTAAACATTGGTGGAGTGACTCAGTCACCTCGTGCACCTGCTCTCAGGTTAAATAGGCCCTGGTAAATACTATTGATTAAAACTTGAAAACCATTTTCAAAAAATATGTCTTCTAGAGCAGTGGTTCTCAACCTGTGCATTGTGACACAATGATGTGTCATGAAGAGCTGAGGTGTGTTGCCGAAAATGTTAATGTTAAGGAGAGTTTTTGTCTTTCTTATACATAATGTTTTGCAACAATAAAAACAATAATTAGGCTTAAATTCTTTATTGCTACACACTACTTCTCCTTTTTAGTTGTACAGACTGTAGTGTTAAGTTTGTCATGCATGTGAGCAGCAAGCACCATGTGTGTCGCGAAGGAAAAAAGGTTGAGAATAGCTGTTTTAGAGTATCATCTATAAAAATTTATTGTTTGGTTGGTTTGTATTTATGGCTAATCAACATTGTGGATTATTATAGCTCTAAAAATTTATGCTTATCAAAATATTATGAAAAACTATAATTCTTCTCGAGTATCATCTCTAAAAGTTTATGCTTAACAAAATATTTAAAAAATAATTTGGAAGGCCCTAACAGTTTTAATTAGTTTAGCATAGATACCTTTCAAACTAAAACTTTTTAACAAAAATAAAAAAACAAGTTTTACTTTAAAGCAATTTGATAACTGAATTCCCTAAACAATTGATCATAAGAAGATGCAATCTTCTATTTTCCAAGATTATATATTTTTGTATGCTAAATTTTGTATATATTAATATGCATATAAAAGGGTAAAAATATTTACATTTCTGTACTTATTCAAATGAATTCAACTTATCTCAGGACAAAAATACCTAAAAAGTCTTTGTGACATTGATATTTGCATTTGCACCCCGATGTGTCCAATTGTCATAACATGACCTAATGGAATTAATAAATTATTATTATTATATATGGCTGTGAGTGGACTGCCTTAGAAGATGGGTCCACGTTATTACCTATTTTAAGTAATTGAAATAAACAACTGTAAAAAACGCGTCTGGAGCTCTACCTAAGCGGGTGGTGTGGAAACGAGCTCACAACATTTGATTTTAAGACAGCGCACAGCCTACGTTCTGCAAAAAACGCTCATTTTCTGCTATACCATCGCAGTAGCAAAATAACCGCAAAGATCCTTTCTTGTAGGAAATTGTGTTATCTACAAGTTTGTCTACGTACGATTTCGCCGTAGATTTGACCATTTTCGAGTTATTCGCGAAAGACCAGTCGCGGGTCGTGCTCCGGCGGCCATTTTGGCGCCAAAACGGCCGACGCGTACACGACAGGCATGTTAACTTTTGATATGTTAGTTAGGTCGCCCTAACAAAAAAATTTGCCACGTTTCAAAACTTAATGAATTATTTCTCCTAACCGTCAAAAATATGTAATTTGACTGGTCGTTCCGCAAACAACGCTCATTTTCTGCTATACCATCGCAGTAGCATAAAAATGCAAACAATCTTTCTCGTAGGTAATTTTATTCTCTACAAGTTTGTCTATGTACGGTTTTGCCGTATAGTTGACCGTTTACGAGATATTCGCGAAAGGCCAGTCGCGGGACGTGCTCCAGCGGCCATTATGGCGCCAAAACGGCTGACGCGTACATATAACTTTTGAAATGCTAGTTATGTTGCCCTAATGGACAAATGTGCCAAGTTTCAAAACTTTATGAAGTATTTCCTCTAACCGTCAAGAAAGTGTCTAATTTGACTGGTCTAAACTTCAACGGCTATTTAGTGACATATTTTCATCGCAAGATTGTGTTCTTTGCTTTTATACAAAGTAATAAAAGTATATTCTTTTAGGATTGCGTAATGTAAAAGGAACCCAAAAAATGCAGTTACGGTAAAATGTTATTTGAGCATTTCACAAATTACAAGACAATCTAACAGAATGCGTTTGTATTTAATGAAAAATATATGTAGTTCAGCTGTTTATTCCTCTTACATCACCTTTTCTATGAGAATGAACTCTGTCTGACACGCCTATTTACATAGAATATTTACGTGATTTAGGTTTACTACTGATAGCTGGCAAAGAAGTTTTAAAACACCTGATAAATATCGTGCCTATTATATTATTCCAGGCATTTCTGAAAAATACCTTGGTTAAAAATCGAGGAAATACAATGCACGGCATATTGCGTCTATTGAAAAAAAAAACGCGTTCTCACGCCAGGCGCGCAATATGTATTGAGTAGGCATTTCGCGGGTGGCCTACCCTCAGAAGATGAATGGGCAAATCTCGTGTAATGTCCGCACCCCCTTTTTTGATGGAAACTTTAGGAGAAAAAAGTGCGGGTATTACAAAATACGATAACATCCGGATCGTAAGTTAACAGAGAAAAATGTATCTTGTCTCATTTGTTTAAAAAAACATTGATTAACTGCATAACCATACTTTCTAGGGTTCTACAACTCGTGGTCAGTTTGTCATGCATCAATTCGTCACACGGAAAATTCATCGCACATCAATTCATCAATCGACAAAAACTTCGTGAGAAAAATTGGAAGGCGAGACAGCATGACTGGTGTACAGCAGGGGGTGACACTTTTTCACAACAAAATTTATATTTTATATTTTGATAATACCAGAATGAAACGCAATTCTCTTTTGCAAATTACGCAAGGTGAGACACATTGTATGGCAACCCAACAACAAGTGCATCTCCCTGCCGTACACCAGTAATGGTGTCTCGCTTTCCAATTTCTCTTGCAACCAATAACCGCAACGAAATTGTGTTGCGACGAATTTGCCGAGCAATGAATTAACGCGCAATGGGTTTGTCGTGTGATGTATTGATGCACAACTAGACTCTTATGTGATGAATTTATGTGCGAAAAATTGACGCGTGATGAATTGACGCGCGATGAATTGATGGTATACCACTTAGCACTAAAACTTAAGACAACTCTCGATTTTCGCAAGCTGAAATTTGGAAAAGCCTTGTCTTGGATTCAGGTAATTACGGTAATTAGGTTTACCGATGTCTAACAAAAGCTGGACATGTCCGGCTACTTTCCCTTTCAGCTTCTGTCTGGACAGCAAATCAAAATAATGATTTTGTCTGGCCTTTTACTTAGGAATGCCCGTTGATGACTCCCTTTCTTTCCACTTCTGCATCCTATAGTAAAAGGTAACTAACTAATTTTCAAGTACATTGGAGCACGGACTTTTAGTTTTCTCACTTGCTTTTGCCTCAAAAATTTCAACAAAGTAACAAATTAAAAAATGCTGTTATCATTGTGCCTGTAGAACAAATTAATTTCTTTTTGGAAACTTCCACATAGCAACAATGGCAATTTAATGAGTTAAGATAAACCTTTGCATTGCACAGAGGACTGCTCATTTTGATATTAGTGTGAAAAGAGTCAAGTTTGAGAACCAAACTGAAGGTCTTAACCACTTGAGTGGGTATACTGTATACATCTGTTATGGCCATTCGCACTCGTGGTGGGTATGCCATATATATTCGTCACAGCTTTTTCTCGGCGATCTATGGGTAGGTATGCCGAAATATTTCGTCATAGTGTCTGTCCTTCATCTAGTTCTGTCCTTTTAGTTCGGTTTTCTGGTGATAGATGAGGTATAATTCCTTATGTCGAGAAAATATGTGCAATTCTCGTAAGTTCTGCGTCTGTTATGCGGTGTTGCCTATTCTCTCCCCTGTGGAAGTGAAAGCGGGAATTCTAAGAATTTTTTGTGTTCACATGTTTACAATCAGAATCGTGTTCCCTCCTAGGAGGCCCTGGAAGTAATAACCCCCTCCCTTTTAGGTCTTGGTAAACGGTACACATGAAAAGGAGGATGTGAACTGAAAAAGTACAGTTGACCTTCGAACAGCAATCTAGACAAAGATTTTTCATCATTAGTTGGACACGGCAATGCTCAATGCATTTGCTGTTCATAGAAAAAATAGGGGAAAGTTAAACAGAAAGGAGTTTCTAATAACGCTAGCTAAAAAGTTATTAAAAAATATGGAAAGGATCCTAATCCTGAAATCAAGAAAAAAGTCCCTACCAGCAGTACGCTTGGGAAAAATTAAATACTCAGTTAAGTGGTTAATATACATACAAAATATTTGACCACTGCACATATAATACAGAATGCATTTTAAAATATCTAAGAAATATTAAACAAGTTACAATGAATTAAAGAAAACCGTATTTTACATTCCTATTTAAAAGGAAAAATTGAGATGCAAAGGTTATTCCAAGATTAAAACTATCTTTTACATCTTAAAGTCAGGATCTAAGAAATATATCCATAAGAGGATTATTTCAATAAATCTGGTTTTTGTTTAGCTTTTTTGCCTTTGCTGTCTGGTTATTTAACCTCCGTTATCTGATAACCCTACCCATATTTGGGAAACCTGCTTCAAAGAATTCATATTAGGCACTATGAGATTTCTAAATTATTAATTTATTTTAAAATTTGTGGTGGGTAAGACTAAAAATCTGCTTACTGCTGATCTCTATTAAATTGTCCAAGGTAAGTGACAGAGCATATTCCTGGAATACTCAAGATATGTGGTAAACCAAAATTTTAGAGCTCACCTATTAACCCTTTCGCTGCTAAGGACTTTTAGCTTCTGCTTCAGCCGTGTGCGCCGAGTTCTGTGACCTTGAAGCACGCCTGTGCTGAATACTTTCTCTAGGACCTCCGTGTCTACGTTCTTTCGTTCATCTTTTAGTCTCTTTATATGTTAAAAGTTATTTTGTCAATCATTTACATTCATATTGATTATTAACCATCTCGAAAAAATATTTTCATCTTTTTTGAGCAGCGAATGGAAAAGCTTGAAACGCATATATGCGTCGTTAGCAGTCAAGGCACCGCTCTGCCCACCCGCATATATGCGTCGATAGCAGCGAAAGGGTTGATGACTGTTAACATTGCAATCATTCAGTTACATTTCAGTGATTATTACCATAAAATTTGTGGTACACTTAGGAAATGTAGTACTAACATGAATGTGGTCACACTGATTTTTACCGCAAGTGCATTAACCCCAAACACAGCTTTCATTTCAATAAAGACGTGGTTCAGTATGATGCTAACAACCTTGTTTGATACCATATAGTGAAATAGGTGTGTAAAGAAAATGTAAATTTTAAAGACCTGTTTCACGGGTAGCAGAGGAGACGCTTATTCTGGATTTGACAGTTGCCAATTATAGGGTTGCACATGGTCAAAATGACCAAGTACTTTTCATTTTCTCATATTGTTTATCTGCCATTCAACTCAAACTACAGTCCTTTTCTGTACTCTCCCTTTAGAGAGGAAAGGTTTGTGGTGACTGTTAGTGAGAGTGCTCTCTGTTAGAAAGGGGTTCTTCATAATGCACATTTCTTTCTCTCTATCTGTTTGAGGTAATGCATGGGCAAGGTATACTTGTATACAATGCTTTTTGATTTACTTAGCTTTCACTTTGCATATTAATTAAATAATTCTTGTATATTAAATG
This sequence comes from Tanypteryx hageni, assembly GCA_028673005.1. Lineage (NCBI taxonomy): Eukaryota > Metazoa > Arthropoda > Insecta > Odonata > Petaluridae > Tanypteryx > Tanypteryx hageni. The sequence continues at coordinate 124,426,912 of CM054113.1, read as the reverse complement.
TTATTAATAAAAATAATTCACATTTTTCATGCATGTTTTGTATGTAAAGGGACAACAGGTTAGCTGGATTACCATAGAGAATTTTCAATATAGCGTAATTGGCATCTCAATTTTTATTTAGGAAATGAAGTTCTTATATGGATATGGTCAGTTAATACAGTCCCAACATATTTCTTACTTACCTTCACTTCTATGTTCAAAAGATAGATACTCAGTTATGTATGATACACTAACTGAAGGCAATTTTGTTGTTATTTATATGTTTATTCACTTTATATCTGTCTATTTCACCTGTTCACTTTTACTATGTTTTACATAGGTTTGTCACAATTCTACGGTCTTTTGCAGTGATGCAAATATTGGAAATTATACACTTTTTAACATTACTGTTGGGATACTGTTGGTTAGGGATAGATTCGCTTTGGGTGAATTTTTGCTCACAGGTAGGTTAGATTAGGTTCATGACTGAATTTTAACCTTCTTAACCAATATTCATCTGTTATTCTTATGTTATTTTGCTGATGGTACCAATGTTAAATTTATGTAATAATAGACCTGTTACATTTTTGTTAGCTCTTTAAAAAAAATTGGTGTTTTCACTTTGCCTGTTCATGCGCAAAATTTTGAAGTAGCAAGAAAATCTGGGAAATTAAGATTTTCAGGGTAGTTTTAAATAGTGACAGACATGACCCATATTGATTTGGAGTGCATTCGTCTGCCCATGTCTTTTCACAGGATTTGAAGAAAACCCTTATGAACTATGTGGGGCCATACTATGATAGTTTTGTTTTGTTTACATTGCTACAACAATAAAAGTGAAGCGCAAACATGTTCAATTTATTTTATAAAATGGATAAAGATCACATTAAAACTGCATAACAGCAGTGAAGTATATTTTTAATAACCTTTAATTGATTTTGGATTTTACGTTTTGTTATAAATATTTAGCTCTAACGAAAATACAATGTTACATTGATCAAACACATTTATGTTAATTAGCAAGTTAAAGCTTTTAAAATAAGAATCCAAGGTTGATATGTTTTTCATGCTACTGGAAGAAATAGTCCATTCAGAAAACATATTAAATGGTTAAATTACCCCTCAGATTCATATAATTTTGGACTTCTTATGGGGTAAAACTTTTTAAGTGGGACTTGTTGGGCAGGAAAATTTAGAATAGTTTACATGGACATAATATGTTTAAATTTATCAGTCATGGCTGCTTTTCTGTATGAGGCAGGAACCAAATCACATTTTTTGCATATGCTTTTGGAATTTGTATCAGCAGGATCTGCATTGGTGTTTTTTTTCAGGAATGCAGACCCTATGGATAGCAAGGTTCTATTGTAAAAAGAAAATTATCAAAAAATTTTACTTCAAGATTTTGATGAATGTTTATGTATTTGATGCCTATGTCCAATAAAGTGGTTTTAATGAAAGCCATCTGTCTTTAGTCTTAAATCTGTACAGAACTTAGTAAGCTACATGGGTTTACAAAATTGAATATAAATCTCACAGATTCACACACACACCACCACCACCACCACCAGGAATAGAAACCTTCTTGAGATAAACCATTTTGTGCAACAGCAAAGCCTAGTATAATCTTGCTGATTTTCACATAATGTTTATTTATTCAGAAATGGCACAAACAATTTTGACAATGAAATTCATCCAGTTATGAAGCTACAGGATGTAACAGTAATACATAATCTCTGTGTCTCAAAAATAACTATCCAGTATCCAGAGACACTATATTGAGTTTTATGTACAGATACCACCAAGATTTTTCCTTAACTCTGATGTTATGTAATAAGTCCTGTGTTCAGAGGCTACCACCTTTCAGACTTATTTAGGGACTTTTTGACCATAATAAGAGTTTTAATAAGGTGAGCATAAAGTGAAAATTATATTTTTAAAATGACCTATTCATTTTGAAGCTCTGTCAATGCAGTTCATATACTTACCAATGGTTTCTATTCGAACAGTCTTTCTGAGTTGCTCTGTGTTTGCATAGGTGGCTGCACATGTATAGTTTCCAGCTTCACTCTCAGTTAATGATCGAATAAAGAGAGCCAGGTCTCCACCAGGCATCATTTCTGTGTACATTCTCTTTTTAGGAGGGTCACTGTCAAAACATCAGCATAGCTTAGAAATTTTAGCCATAATTTTAGTCAATTAAAAATATTTAAGAATATTTTATAATGTAAAAAGCAACACCAATAATAAGATAATACTGTCTCTGTTATAGCAAAATGGCCAAAAGAACAACTTTTAACTTTGAACAATTTGGTACCAACAAGAAATATATCAGGAAAAGACTGAGTGACCATTGCCATGAAAAAAGTTGTTGAATAGTCAATTTGTGCATAAATAAACATAAGTAGTATGTAGATATCTCTCAAGTTTAGATAAGAGCTTCATTAACAAAAGACTCCAAGTTGAACATATAACAGAATGAATGTTGCATAAAAACAAAAATTCAGAAGAGTTAATAGACAATAAAAACTGATTTTGCATACAAAAACAGATACAGACAATAGTTATCAATATGTATAATTTAAATGAAATTCACATTTTTTAAATTTATAGAATGTATATTAAACGAATAATGTTTATATGAAACTAGCATCAAAATAACTCAATATCAATTAACAGACTTAAAACGTCCTCTTATTTGTGGGTCAAGATGAAAATAAAGAAACAATGTATGCATGCATGATTCTAAAACTAGCTTTCATATGTCAATTATACGTTGAAATTCTAATCTAGTATAGAAGGAAAACTTCCTGAAATTAAAGCATCATAGATAAATTATTAATCCAAAGCCAGAAAGATATTAGCATAAAATGCAGTATATTCCCAAATAACCATGTGAAGATAAACTGTTTGGCAGGTTATTCATGAACAGATTAAGGAGTCACTTTATATACTGTTCAAACATATAATGTAAAGACATTGTGGCAACTTATAAAAAAACTCAAGTGAGACAAGGGTTTTGCTTGAACACTTTCTAAGTTTTCTATTAGTTGCATGCAAGTATGCATAAAAAATAATATTGCCTAAGCAACTTTCACTCAGAACTCTTAAGCTGGTGTTACCTTAAATCTTGTCCTTCACTTGTAGCAGTGTCAAAAAAATAGAAGTATGTCAGAAAAGTCCCAGCCAAAATAATTAATATGAATGAAAACAAAACAATATTCAGCCTGAAAGTGGAGGTCATGGTTTAAAAAAGAATTTATCAAGGAACAAAAGGTGAAATAAATTGACCAAGAATGTTTTCAGAATATTTTTCTGAACTTAAATGTTTTTTTTACCACAGAAAATACAAATAAATACCATGCAAACTGAAAGAACTAAATATTATAGCAAAATAAATAGAGTAGTTAGGAGAATCTTATAGACAAGCCAACCTCCAACAATTCAGTTTAAAAATGCAATTTTATGATAATGTGGTTAATAAAAAAACTATTCTGCAAATGCACATGATAGAATAAACGGCGCAATATTCATTGCACAAACTTTCCCATATACGTACATATATATGTTTGGTCGACTGTGTATGCTTATAAAAGAAAAATATTTATAAATCAAAGTTAAACATAGTTTATCATATATTTTAATGTCACTGGTCGATATTTAGTAATTTTTGGGACACATGTCATAGTTAGTATTATTTGTGACACCAGGCTGTATGATTGGATGGATTTTATTCAAAATCCATATGGCCATTTTTGAGTAAATCAAATTTTGTTTCAAAATATCCTAGAATAAAGTACCTTTAATTGTTGTGCATTATCGTTCATCTCCTCAGAATGTCTATTATGAACGATATTATCCACAAATATGATATAACAATCGATTTTGTTTAACCATTTAGGCTGTAATATGATTTTGAGTGGATCATGGCAGAGGCGTGATATCATAGGGCTTAGGTAAGGTAGCTTAGCGTACATTGTAATGTCCCTGGATGCCATATAGTGATTTTAAGGGATATATATAGCTTACATAGTATTATCTGTGATATCACTCTACAATTGGATTGTTTTTGATCAAATTATCTGGAGCCATTTTTGAGTAAATAAAATATTTCTAAAAATCGCCAAGAATAAACTGCTCTTCATTTTTGTGCAATAACATTTTTATGAAAAAAGGGTCTTCAAAATATGATATAGTGCCCAAATACAAGATATCATTCGATTTTATTTACGTGTTTGGGCTATAGAATAGCGAACAGACCAAAAGACAGACAGACTGACAGACAGATGGCATGGCAAAGACAACTTTATGGAGTCAGGGACACCTAAAATGTGTATTTCCACCAAAATCTCGAAGTCAAATTTTTTCACAATTACAATACATTCCCAATATACTATGTATATGAGAAAGTAAAAAAATCCTCCCAAATCCTGAGGGAACAAGTATAGGTATGTAGTAGTTCTGTTTCAATTGGTGTTATGAATTTAGAAAGAAATGCAGAAATGATTCATTTTCAAGTTACATAAGACATGTTTCAAAAGCTTTTACAATGACCAGAATGCTCCTCAGCCTAACTCTTGGATAAGAGATCATATCTGGAAAATAAGGCTAATTTTGTTTTGCTTGTCTAAAAAGATGGACAGATGAACATAAACTTTTTCAAAAAACTCTAAGAAATTAAGTATTAAACTCCTTAGTATTCAATATTTGCTTTATTCTTCTCCAGGGGCACCAAACTTCTGTTGGCAAAAAGGATACCAAATTTGGGTTTCTCTGGGAAGTTGACTCAAATATGGAAATGTTGTTTTTCATCCCTTCTCATTGATCCTAAATAGTTCAACTTTGCCTACACATATACTGTAAAACCTGGCATGTTAAGTAAACCAAATTAGTATTACAAAATCTTCCAGAAAATTAGGCTCGACTGTAAAACACGAGGCTTGACAAATTTCAGGGGAATGATATTGAAGTGGCATGGAAATCTATCATCTGAGATGAAATGGCAAAATTTGACCTAGATCATGACAGATAGGCTGCCTTTAGAAAAGTGCCACAAGAGGCTCTCTCTCTCTCAAAGTCAACTCTGCCATGACCATCAAAGAAGACAAAGATGGTTGATCATCTGGTAGAGGTGATCTCTATTCTGAATCAACTATTTCAATGCTTACAACTGATGTGACAGACATCAATGACTGTCAATCTGAATAAAAATCATTAAAGACTGCAATAGAAATAAAATAATGGCACTAAGGGGCTCAGGGACCCTGGCACATCATTTTTCGCAGGTCCCCCTCTACACCCCAAACAGTGTCTGGGAGCTCTGTGGGGCACTGGTGCAACTGCACCACTGTGCCCCGATTAATCTGGCATTGCGCTAAGTGATGTCATAGGAATGTTCAGAATAGTCCACATATTTCTCAATCATCAAACCAGCAACAAATTATTCAGATATTTATTTCTAAGTTACATTCAAAACTTCGACCAGATAGGACCTTGGTTGGGTCTGATAAATATTTCATAAGATTTTTATTCAAGCAAAAGAAATGGGTCAATTTACATAGCCAGTATCTCACTAAAAATTCACTTAAAACGAAAAATAATGGTCAACTTGTTTGCCGTTATACATGGTGATCAAAACGTCATGGAGCCCATTACAGATGCAGGTATCATTTACTAAAAATGACGAATAAAAATAAAAATATTGCAAAAGATGCCAGAAATGAAAGTTTTCTTTGTGATTTACGTGGAGATTATAAGAAACTCACACTGACATTGTATAAGTTTCATACGGTGACCTGATGTTCTCTTTTAGGGAGGACAGTCCTTTTACAGTGCCTTCTTTAAAATTTTAGTCCTCCTATTGCATTTTTGCCCTTTTACCTATAAACAAATGTTATGTAATTTTAGTAGGTTGGCTGACTCTAGACTCTGTTCCACCCTGAGAAGACAGTATTGCACTTATGATGCATGCAGTTGCCAAATTTCCTATGGATTAGAGCACATTGTGCACATTTACCGGGAAATGTATGGATAATAGGTATTTCTGGAAACTTAAACTTACATTTGCCGAGCTTGGTGGTAAATATGCACATTTTCCGGTAAATGAACACATTTCCCCATTACGTACCTTTACCGTAACATATATAATGCAATCGCATTATAAAAGTATTACGTAAATCAAACCGAGGTGTTGAAGGTGTTTCAACTCTACAGTGGATTCCTTGATGTGATATTCCGAGGCATAAATATCGGAAGTAACGAAAATACAGGTAAAATAAATTATGAAAAGAATGTTAAATGGAAATCTGGTGATAATTACTTTTTTATACATGCACTATTCAAGTAGCCATTGTCAACGGAATTTGAATGATACGAATGGAATTTAAATAAAATTCATAAATGAAAATTTTTGAATTATTTCCAGTAACACTCGATACATTTAAATATCGCCTGCAACTATAACACGCAAAATGTGATGTCACCGTTTCATTCTAATTGATAGCTGTAACTAAATTGCTCGTACATATTAAAACTCGTTCTTTAGAATATTACAAGATGATCCAAACAGAACTTATGATGCCTACTTTCCATTTAATCATTTATTTAATACTGATATTGCCTTTAATAGTCATAATAGTCATCGCAGACGTAGCTTTTTGTGTTCCCAAATTTCATAATTTAGCGTTATAAAATACTACAAATACATTCGAACGGAATATTAAATTGATCACATGTATTTGTGCGGCAAAAATAACGCATGTACGTATTAGAATATACCGAATCTGAGTCAAACAATAGTTGTTGCTATGGTAACACTCGTTATGAGTGAAAAAAGTGCAAAATCGCCAGGATTCACGCGAAATTCTAAGAAATACAATAGATAAGCACAATTTTACGATAAAAATTATAATCTTCATTCCTTTCTTCAGAGAAAAGTACAAATCTCGCACCGATATTACAATTCTAAGATATTTTAATGTGTAAGAGAAAATTACCTTGCATGATGGATTTCAGATTTCCCATGTAAATCAAATGGGAAGGATAGTTCCTGGCATCGAACCCGGAACTTCAATCTTCGCAACAAAAACTACCCTCGGGAGCTCGGCCTATGTAGCAAGAGATTTCCACCAAGTTTCGTGACAATCGGTCTATTGGTTCAAAAGTTAATAGAGGAGGCCGGACAGACAGACAGCCAAAACGACAAAACTATAAGCCGATTTCCATTCTGGAAAGTTAGCTAAAAAGTGAGGTCTGCAATGGAGTTCAAATTTTTTCCAAAACTGAGGCTTCAGAAATAGGGGGAGGACTATATTCAGGGAGGGACTATATTCAGACTATAACGGTACTTGGAGGAGCCCCTAAAATATCTGATTTTGATAGTAAAAAGGCATGAAAATCTTTACAAGAGTGGTTACAATTGGTACATACTTGAATTTGTGCCTTGACATGATCCACACTTAATTTGTTTAGACCATTACATCACAATTCATTAATAACATAGAGTACATGTTCGCAAGCTGCGTTGATACTGGAAATGAAAGCATAAATGTTACAATTTTCCTTAATTCTCTGCAAACTCCATTTTCGTTTGACTAGAAATCGAAAACAATTTTGAATGTTTCTTTAAATTGTAATAGAAATTAGGCGAACTTATAGTGGCACGTCAGAGGTAGTAACCAACATGATCCTGTATAAAGACTATTAAGTATCACTTCTTTGGAATCAAAGGAAATGATTCAACCAAAATCTCAATTTAATATAAAGTAAAAAGTCCAGTAAAGCCGAAAATTACTTAATTATGAAGATTTTGGCCTCCCGCACAAGTTCTACCAGATTCCAGGAGAGATGTATGTAAGGTGAATTAATTCCGGGAGACTCCCGGAATTCTGGGAGAGGTGACAACCCTAGTCACAAACTCTCCCTCTTGAGGATTTCTAAATGAATTTGGGGTTGTGTTTACTTCCAACGAAGCCTCTTTCTTCATAGCTTGAGAGGTTTTTAAAAAATTGTTTCTGCATCTCATTTCTTCGAGGTATTTTTTGAGGCTTCAAAACTGCATTTGACAGCAAGGTGGAGAAACCAAAAAAACAGCATTGTGAAGCATTATATTTTTAGCTGCCCATATATACAAATTTTACATAATCATCCCTTGGTTATAGTCATAGTTGCATTCTTGAAAATGTGACATATTTCGAAAATTCATTAATCAAAGCTAAAACAATAAAATATGATTTTATGAACCCTGCACAAGATCTTATGTAATCTATTTTAGAAAGATCTTTTGATTTTGTTCCAGATTCGAATGCTAATGTTCGTGGAATCCAATTGTTTTTATTTATTCATTGATTTTACATTAATTCATTAGCCAAAATATACATAATGCGTTTTAAATAAGCTTCATGTTGCAATTTTACATTTATGCATTACTTCCATAATATTTATTATTATAAATGTCAATGTGTGAACAAATATGTATGTACAGAGAAAAACATATTATATAAATTTGGTCTTATTTTCTAATGAAATTATAAAATTGACTAAAAATCGGCTTTTCTTTGTTAAATTAGAAAGCATGGAAATTTGTTCATGATGTATGCTTCACACTTCAATTTTTATTACTTTCTCCATATGTAGTGTAGGGGAAAGTATTGTTTTAATGAAAAAATCGATTTCGAGATTTCAATGGAAATACATGTTTTGAGGCCCCCTGAGCATGTTTTAACTATTTTCTCGATGATGTCTGTGTGCGTGAGTGTGTGAGTTTTTTGTGGATGCTCTAAATGAAAAAAATATTAATCAGGTATACGTGAAATGTTATCTTTAACATTTTTATGAAAGTCACAAGAGTTGATTAGTTTGTCGTAAAAATTGGTCCACCGAAAGTAGGTGCTTACTCTTGTCATTTATCCATTATTTTAAAATATTTGCTTTAATTTTTGATTAATGTAAAAAGTACTGAAAGTACTGAATGGGTTCAAGAAATCAGTGTCAAAAATATGCAAAAACATCATATGCTTCATTGTCGAAATGTTTTTGAGAAAGAAAATGGCTGAGTGGACAGCATGCCTAACTTTTATGGCATGGCCCTGGGTTTGATCCCAAATGTTTTTTTTTTTTTTAAATTATTCAAGCGTTATTTATAAAGTAATATTCTCTGGTAAAAATATGCTGCATAATTTTTATTTTGAGATAATGAATGCAGAAACATATAATATGGGCATTTTAAATATTGCAGTCAATGAAACAATGGTTCATAGCATGAAAAATGCTGTTGAGCAAGAATGGTCATTTATAATTATATATTTTTATTAACTTAATTGTTATAATAATAATATATTATTGATAATATTAGCCTTGCCTTTGCGGACAGTGATTGGAAGAGAAAATAATGAATATTGTGAATTTCCTTGAATATTTTGCATTCGATAACATGAAAAAACACGAAAGTTAACTGTGGAGCTATTAATAAAGAATTTTAAATGCCCATTATTATATGTTTCTGCGTTCATTGCCTTCAAATAAAAATTATACAGTGTATTTTTACTGGAGAATAAAACTTGGATAATTAAAAAAAAGAAAACATTTGGGATCGAATCCATACCCTCACCATAGCAGATAGGCTCGCCATCTGCTCAGCCATTCTCTTTCTCAACAACAATTTGACAATGAAGCCTATTGAGTTGCATATTTTCAATGTTGATTTCTCAAATTCAAGGGCCCATTCACAAAAACCTTGAGACTCGGGTCTCCTTAGTTTCGATGTGGAATTGCCTGGTTGTGTTTCATCAAAATCCATGACACAAAGGTCATAGCCTCTCCGTGTTAGTGAATAAAAGTTATAATAGTTTCTTTTTGAATATTTAGTGAATATGTCACCCTTGCATTGTTATCTTACAAAGAAATTACAATCTAAATTCATCCTAGCTTTACGTGTTTTCTTCTATCTGAAAAAGTAGTATGCTATAAGAAAAAATACGAGGAAACAAGATATGCGTTGCTGTAGCCACATCAATCTATACATTATATGACAATCTTTATCTGGGTGTTTTCTTCTGGTTTTCGCTTAGATGTTCGTCACCTCTCCACGCCCTGCCGCTGTCAGTCTCCCTACTGTCCAATTTTTTCATTACATGCATGCAATAATAGCTACAAGAATTAAATTTAAACAACAAATAAAATATTCCTTCCTGTCATATGGATGGGCTTTTACAGTATGTATTTTAATAATACTGGAACTTCACAAAACACAATGAGAGATGTATGTAAAAGGTAAATGAAGAGAGGTTGATATTTTATAAAAGCATAAAAAAATGTGATACATACCTATCATGTTCCACAACTCTCCCATTAGGATCTATCCATCTCAGGTCCTGAACTAACTCAACATTTTCCACATTTGCTCGACATGTGAGAAGAGCACTCTTACCAATCGCTTTGGTTTGTATTGGTTGTGATGGGAAAATAACCAATCTTGGCTCAGAAGGGTCTGGATATCCAATTGTTTCTGAAATATAAAAAACAAATTTGTGTAAATTTTCATTCAAAGTGAGTGACTTTAGCCTATACAATAAAACCTTTTTAGTTTTAAAAATTCAAAATTATCCACCATCATAAGACTATATATACCTTTTATATGGAGAATTCTAAATAAGTCTATAATAAAATTCGAACTTCAGGGAATTATAAATAAAACATTGGCTTGGAAAATATACTCAGATTGGCAGTGATCAGAACATCAGCTGAGAAATGCTCCATTGATTCTCTCGACATCATAATAAAATTAGGTATGAAAGTGAGATGGTAAATTTGTCATTTATGCTCATAACAAAGCCATCCCTCCACCTCCCTTGCCTTCTCTCTTCCCACACTCACAAAAACAAATCCACATTCAAACATGCTTCGACTTTGAAAAGCAAAAGGAATGACAACAAAGCATGCCATTCAAATTCAATTTTCAATTATATGCAGCATTATCAAGTGAGAAGGAAATTAAGAGGAGGAATTATACATAGCTAATCAAGAAGGAAGGAATGGAAGGGGGGAATGATATGTAGCACTAGTAATGGGGAAGGAATGAGATGGGGGAATAATGTGTAGCACAATTAAGTAGGAAGGAATGGGAAGGGGGAATTATACATAGCACAATTAAGTGGGAAGGAAAGAGGGAATTATATGTAGTAGTATTTATTTATATTATCGAAAACTAGTAAAGAGCCCACAGTTCTACTCTGGGAAATTTTGAGAAACGTCAAAAAAATTATAATAAACAAAGAATGAACAGAAAAGGAGAATGAAACATTGGGGGCGAGTGGCAAAATGAGAAACAAACAAATAAGAACTAAGAAACAAATAAAGAGTTAAGAGAAAAAGAATAGTCAAATGTTGATAGTGTGACAAACCATTTAGTTACAATACCATACAACAAATAACTGCATTTTCTACCTCCTTTTTTTCTCTCCCTCACTCTCTCTTCCTTCCATTCTCCATTTCTCTCTCTATTCCTTCCCCTTGCTAGTCTTTTAATATTTGAAACTGAAGAAATAGCTTATTTACATGGATAATTAACTGACCTTGAATTCATTTCAATAGAATATTGAGTTTGGCAACAGTATTGGTAGCCATGGAAAGGAAAACTTTTTCATTCAAAAACGCGAGATTTTGTAGTTTAAAGCTCAATTTTGTAAAAAATCGATCCATATTTGAAATTTTACCATAGGAGAATGAAAGTTCATTATTTTCTTCATTCTCTAGTTCATATCCTGACTTTCTACGATGATTTTTAGTCATTTTAATTTACAGATGAAAAATAGCCTACATTTGTCTCTGTTTTTAAATGGGAAAAATGAAAACAGAAAATATTTTTTAAAATAAATCGATTTAAAAACCAACCTATACTCTTTTTTGCAGTCAAAATGACACATTCCACTCGTCTCTAAGTTATGTAGTTTTTGAGTTATAGTAGATACATACTTATAGTTGACCGGACACCACCTCAGACACTACCGTATCTACCCGAATATAAGCCGATGTTTTTTGTCAAAATGTATCATGAAAAAATCACCCCTAGGCTTAAATGCGAGTCCGAGAAAAAATTTGGGGTTAGGGTTGTCTCGTAGTCACCAAGGCAGCACGTCTCTTACTACCGTCACGTTCAAATGATAATACTATAATTTTCGTAAAGAAATATTTGACCTACGATGAATATTAACGAATAAATAATAAAGCTAGAATATTGAATTTAGTAGTACCTGCCTTTTGTTACCGTTGTTACCTGTTCTTTCGTTTCTAAATGCTATTGGATATTTTCTTTCGTTTCTCAGGGCTATGCATATGTATCATTAAAAATAGTTAGCAATTTGTATTATTTTTCATTAGCCATTAAAAGAAGTTCCTATTAGTTTTACTTGGCTATTGTAGTTATTGCTATAGCCATTGTAATGTTTGTATGCATGGTAAAACCTCATTCATGGAATATATGTATTAAAATGGCATACATTGACTACGCAGACGATTACGCAAAATGCGATGACAGCTTTTGATGCTCAACTGTTTGAATTTCGGTAAAACTTGGCACGGAACGTGCATAATTATAAAAATGCAATTTCTCAAGGCAATGTAAATGCTAATTTCTTTGGAAATAGACTTGGATGAAAAATTATCTTGGTAATACTGCTTTTTTACCTTTTGTGAAAATGAAGATGAATGAAATTGTCACTGAATGTGGAACATTATTCAACAACGCGAAATTATTAATTGGAGTAATATTTCAAAATGTCAACAACTAAATCATTTCCCACTCTTTTCTTTGATCTCGAATAATGTATTCTAGGCCGTGCATGCATGCCCGGCACACATCAGCATAAAATCTACGAAATTTACTTTTTTTTAAACGGTGGAAAATTTTGGGGGTCGGCTTCTATTCGGGCAGATAGGCCCTCCATCGAACACACAGGCCGCATTAAGGCACCGTACCAAGTCTGCAGGCCGCATACCTTCCAAGTCCTCACACCATTTCATATTCTTTGGACTTTCATACTCACCTTTCCCAAAGGAAGAAATCGCCCCAACGCTAAACCCATTCATGACAAAAATACTAGATTCGGCATTGAGGGTTAGATTCTTTGGACACGAAAAAAACAAGCTGGCAGCGGGATGAACATACTCAGTACCCCATCTCTTCAGAATTTTTATATAGGGATACAGATCATATTACAAGCACTTAACTGCGGTGAGGTATGTTGTAAATAACTTTTGATTGATTTTGAATTTTGTTGTAAATGGTAAATTTCTAATGAAAATTCAGTATTACATTATAATAACGCAGTTTGTTTGCTAAATCTGAGTTTTGTTGAATCATGCATATATGTCAAATAATCCGGTTGCTTACATGAACATTTTGAAAAAAGCGCTACCTTTTCAAAATTTCATTAATTGTTTACTTTAGTGGTGGCCAATTACTATCCCAAAGGGCTTCACTTTCGGCGAAATTAGTTCAATTGTAATGCTCCATAGTTATTTTGCTTCGTTTATAGTGCCAAATAAATATTTAAAAGTAAACAGGAAAAATAATTTAAATTTATCATTAGCAATAATAATGAACTGGTGGGCCTGCCCATCAAAATGATGAAGAATTAAATAAAAACTTCACATTTACCGTTTTCTTAGAATTCAAGTGTAATGTACATAATTTCGATAAAATTCATATATTAACCGGTTGTATCTTAAAACCAAACCTTCCGTTGCTATGTAAACAAATCGAAAAAGGAACGGAATTACAAATGCTTATAATTGAAATTTAAGTATATCATTTGTTAAAAAGTATTCTCTCATATATATATGTATATGTATATATACACACAGTAAAACCTCGAAGTTCAAGGGACAACAAAAATACGACTTCGAATTATCCGGGTACGAAATAAACGAACATTAAAAAAACGAAATTTCTTACGATCCGCTACTTGGACAGAAAATTCGCAATATAGTCTTATCTATCCGTTATGCTACAAAACTTATTGACCTTGCAAGTTTGTACACACGACGAATTCATGAACAGAGCTGAAGTAACCACTTAATTCATGATTCACGAACACCACCGCGTGTGAAAAATAGGCTCGAGTGAACATCCCAATCTTCCCAGTGTGTATTTCAAGTCACTCTTTTATGCCACATTTCGGAAGAAGAGACTTTCAACCGCGCGTACTCAGCCAAAATATTACGAAAATATGTGCCAAAAAGACTGGGAAAACACTAGTGCGAAATACTGTATAGATAAAAGATAGGAGCAATCATTTAGTAATTCTCTCCAATTTCGTTCAAACGTTCCATGCCATCAGTATGGTCAAAAATAATTAATTAATTAATTCTTTATTAGCCCTAGACAATTTCATACATTGTATTGCATTTTTATTGCCTTCCATATTACACAGCTGTAATAAAATGTACATGCTCTCAAAATAACGTGGTCCTGCGTACTGGGTATGCCGCGGAGATCGCTAATTTCTTTATTTTTTTTGAAGCAATAAATTTTCTTAAATCACAAAAACCTTCATATATTACAAAACAGTAACCTTGGACCTTCCTATTGTGCTTAACTCTGCAATTTTTTTAGTTTCCTGTTTACCTATATTATACGAGAAATTTTGTGATTGAATTTTCGCGTAGTTATGCGAATTGTGGGTTTTAAAAACCCCTATTCAATGTTGCGACTAACCGAACCTCTGCACAAAAGCTATTGTGTGGTGGAAGGGAATGCAGGCACTGTTTATCTGCTTTGTGGTGTCTCTCACTCTTGAGATGAATATTTTTTCTTAACGTCAACACTTGAGAGCTATATGGAAAGGGAGGAGGAATGATCTTCGAATCTGGGCTAGTGCTTGGTTCAGCATTTCTTGAGAGCAATATAATGAGAGTGAGAGAAAAACACTTACCTGACATCATTGCACAAAAAAGCCCATTCAAAGATATTTACACTAGAAAGCGCTTGGGTCGCACAAAAATACTCTTTTGAACTATGAGAGAAACATTTACGCTGTACAGAGGCAGCTATTGCCCGTTATTTTCCGTTGTTACTTTTGTTTAATTTCTAAGAGATTAAAAGAGTCGAACTTATCATGGCGTCAACCAACAGAAAACCGCAAGCAATACCTGATGATAAAAAGTAGATGGAAATCTTACTTGAAAGAGATTCGGTATTAAGTGTCAGTTCAGAGAGTGACAGTGAGAATAACATCGAAGATCGTGCTCAAATTACTAAGGAAAAAACCTATATTTTTGGCATTTTTTGTTGAGTTGGCAAATACGAAATCTCATTCTCCAGTCCCTGCGCGCTTCTAGCATCTTTTGTTTATCCTAATTTGAAGTTTTTTTCTGAAAAACTTAGGGGAAGAGGTAGAGATCTACGATAAAGCAGTATACATGAAGTAATTCAAAAATCTGGAATAAAGAAGGTCTAGGAAACCTCATTCTCCAGTCCCTGCGCGCTTCTAGCATCTTTTGTTTATCCTAATTTGAAGTTTTTTTCTGAAAAACTTAGGGGAAGAGGTAGAGATCTACGATAAAGCAGTATACATGAAGTAATTCAAAAATCTGGAATAAAGAAGGTCTAGGAAACCTCATTCTCCAGTCCCTGCGCGCTTCTAGCATCTTTTGTTTATCCTAATTTGAAGTTTTTTTCTGAAAAACTTAGGGGAAGAGGTAGAGATCTACGATAAAGCAGTATACATGAAGTAATTCAAAAATCTGGAATAAAGAAGGTCTAGTGATGCAAGGATAAGATGATTCCTCTATTTGTATCATCTACGATTTCATTTCACGTTGACTATTAAAAGTAAAAAGAAGTTACCTCTTTGGTATATTTCGTTTGCGAGAAATGGAGAACAAAAACGCGATGCCTTTGTCATATGCGCGCACGAACGTTCCACTTAAAAACACAATATGGGTAAAGGTTTCGAATGAAATGAAATGTTCGAGTCACCGGACCAGAATTTCACTGTAGACATTTATAATAACACGTACTAAAAGTACGCAAAATCCTGTTTGGCCGGGGACTGCTCTTAGCTTCGAATTACACGCTATTTCGATTTATCCGGGATCGAAATAACGAGGTTTTACTGTGTGTGTGTGTGTGTATATATATATATATATATATATATATATATATATATATATATATATATATTGAATAGATTTATTCATGTTTTGAAAGTCGAAAATTTAATTCAAAATGCAAAATAAGGCAGCAAAATTTATGGACATCTTAGCGTCTTTGAGAAAACGTCCATCAATATGCATGGGAAGGAATGCATTAATTCTTACGTATAATATGTCTTCGTACTTTGACAAATTATTCACGTCCTTAGGATATCAATGTTTAATTTCAAAATGCGAAATAGAGCAACATACTTAGGTAAAATCTTCGCTTTAATTTTGTTCATACGGATATAACTGAATCTCCATGTGGATAAAATCGATCAAAATATAGTTATCACGATTTGTCTAATTTACCCTCAATAACTATGTCTGTAGAAAAATGATGTGTATTACATGTTATTAAGCCAATATATCCATGCATATAGAGAAAACAAGAGAGGAAAGATGCACGCATCATGCGTGCATACATGCGATGAACTATTTATGCAATCATGCCAAAACAGATAAATATAATGTCTATGAACTGAAGTGCCAGTAATGAAGCCAAAGGAAATATGGAATTTTTGACTCGCCATCTTTTTTCCTAATCAGTTGTACTTAATAAAACAATCGACAATTACTTAAAACAAACCTCACTCGAACAGAAGTAATATAATCTTTACTAGCGTAATTGCCCATCAAATATGACGGGTATGGGCAGATTGTATTAAAATTAAGGTACTTCCCATTTATCCTCCCTTTCTCTCTGCCTCCCTCCCTCTCCCCCTATTCTCGCTCCCTCCCTCTCCCCCTATTATCGCTCCCTCCCTCTCCCTCTATTCTCGCTGCCTCCCTCTCTCCCTATTCTCGCTCCCTCCCTCTCCCCCTATTCTCGCTCTCTCCCTCTCCCCCTATTCTCTCTCCCTCCTATTCTCTCCCCCTCCCCTGATATTTTCCCTCTTTCTTCTTCGTCTCAATGTCCATCACTCTGTCCCTCCTATTCTTCACCCTCCCTTCTTCCCATCCTCCATCTTCCTCCCACCCTTTTATTATAAGGGAGATGTTCACATTCATCCTTTCGTCGTAAATTATCTATTTCATTTCACTTACAAATGCTGTGTATACGTAAATAAAATAGATATATTTACGTTTACTTCTTCGTCGTAGATAATCCATTTCCCTTCATTTAACAAATTTTGAGTCCGCACGAAAGAAAATTATATTAATTAGTTATTTACAGCAGATATTGTTTACTTTAGTTGCCACTAAGATTGTTTTCGTTAACAACAATTAATGGACACGGGAAAATTTTTCTAGGTTCAAAGTGAATTACGACTCTCATTTTATTTTCTTGAAATCAGCTACTTCTTCGATAAACATGTACTGAACAAAACATATGCTATTTGATTAGTTCTTCAAATTTAATTTAATGATTCTCTGTTATAAGTGATATTTTACGAGATATAAAGAAAACTTCATTTTTTTCACCAGTAAAGTGGCACTCCCGATTAGGTCACGTAAACAATTTATATTATCTTCTTAGTTTCTTTGCCCGTATGTCCTAAATTTCATCAACAACCGCCTAGTAGTTTCTGAGATGAAACATGCGGGCGGACGGACACGACCTGACCATAAGGTGCTTTTTACTTTCTCCATATACGTAGTATAGGGGAAAGTATTGTGTTCATGAAAAAAATCGACTTCGAGATTTCAATGGAAATACACGTTTTGAGGTCCCCTGAACACGTTTTCAGCATTTTCTCGATGATGTCTGTGTGTATGTGATAGCTTTTTGTGGGTGCTCTAACTCAAAAACTATTAAACAGGTCAACGCGAAATTTTATATTTAACATTTTTATAAAAGTCAGAAGAACCGATTAGTTTTTGATAAAAATCGGTCAACCGGAAGTGGGTGTTTACTCTTATCACTTATCTGTTATTTTGAAATATGTGCTTTAACATTTGATAAATGTAAAAATGTATTGGAATAAAAGTTGTAGGAAATGAAATTTTCTACAACCAATGTAGGACACATTTTTCCATATAATGCATTGTTTAAGAGATATCTTATATTTTCAACTGCCACCTGCCTACTGAAGACTAACGTTAACAACTGACGCTTAGTTACGTCTTACAATTAGTAAGGATCCTTTTTCTTTTATTAATTGCCAACCGGAAGTAAATATTGACAACGATCCCAGAGCTAACAACATTTAATTTGCCATATAAATATGGAGAAAGTCATGTGTTGCCCACATCAGTTTATTTTACTTATTGCAAGGAACGCCTAAAAATGAGTATCTCAAGTTAAACAATGCCGTCGGTCGCCAAGGAAACTTCTCACTAAAAACGCCATATTTTGATAAAATATGTAATTACAACGCAAAATTCGAGCGATATCGAACCAAAACAAAAAATCGACGGAAAGAATAAGAATCTATGCTAATTTTTTTATAAAATGGTTCCTGTCCGAAGATGGTACTCCCCTCCGCTTCCCCCTTCCACCTACTTCGCCCATTCCTCCCTAGTCTCCATTTCCTCCCGCTTTCTCCATTGCTCCCCACTTCTTCCTTTCTTCCCACTTCCCCACATTCCTCCCCACTTCTCCATTTCCTCCCGCTTTCCCCATTGCCCCCACTTCTCCTTCTCTTCCCAATTCCTCCCCACTTCTCCATTTCCTCCCGCTTTCCCCATTCCTCCCTTCTCCGTTTCCACCAACATCCCCCTTCAACCTACTTTTTCCTTCCTCCCAATTCTCTCTATTTTCCCCACTTCTCCCCTTCCTCCATTCATTCCTATATCTTCCCTCCCCCCCCCTTCTCCACTTCCCCCACTACTCCCACTTTCTGCCCTCTTCTCCCCTTCCTCCCACTTCTCCCAAGTCCTCTCCACTTCCTCCTCTTTCCCTCCACTTCCCTCCCTCACATCAACCCGCGACCGTTTAACGAATGCGATCGCTCTTCCGGCGACATGAGACTTTCGAACAGACAGCGGATGCCATCTTCCCAGAAACCAAATTATTTCAAAAACCGATCTTTTCACGCCGACCGGATTCTGATTGACAAAAGACACCCCACGACAGGGATTGTGATAAAAAAAACGCTCTCTATCCGGCAAGATACCAGCCGGAATCATCAATCAAGATGGTATGGGGGAGCCTTTTTCCAGGCAAAGATTTCCAAGATGCCTCTTATCACTTACAAGGAGATGGTAATCGATTCGGCCTTCCGTTCGCCAAACCTATATGTAGACGCACTCTGTTCGAAGAGAGCAACGGACGAAATTGTTAAAGAGTGCATTTTCGCCTCCTTGCCAAAAAACACGGTTCATTTATTCGAAACATTATGCACCGCAGAAAAAGCGAGTTCTTCTCATTTATCCGATCAAATGGCTTGTTAACGCCATTGTTGGATCGAGTAAGAGAGGCAAGCGGAGGTTTCCATTTTTCGCTCGGAAATATCTATTGTGCTACGCCAGCGTGTTCGCGAAAATATTACTCCGTCGCTTTGATTAAAATGTCACAGCGAATCTTATCAATCATTCGGCGTTATTTAAGATCCATTAGAGCATGGTTCTCTCTCTCTCTCACTCACTCAGGAACTCATCGACTCTGACGGAACGAGTTGCATAACTGAACGCCAGGAGTTGATTGATAGAATCGGTCGAATTTAATAATGTCATCGCAATTTAATTGCTAAGAAAAATAATGACCTTCGGTCCTTACATGACGAAATTTATTATATAAATTGCATACGTGAGAATTAAAAAAGGTCTGTACTTTGAAGATAACAAAAAACGCCGTAAATAATATCTCTGTCGCAATACATTAATCAAATTCCAAAAATTCCCCTTGCAGTCTCACACAGGCCATCAGGAGACGTTGGAAAATTTAGTTTGAACAAGGGATTGTAAAAACAAATGGTACATGAAAAGAAGAAACTGGCTAGACAACTTCATGTGTAAGTAAAGCAAACGGACCCTCATATTGCAAAATAAGAAAATAGTCATTAAGAAGGATTCATTAAATATGGATTTTCGTGACTTTGGTCAAGAATGAGCAAAACTCCCAATGCGTCATTTGTTCTGCAGTGTTGACCAACAAGAGCATAAAATCACGGAAAATAACCCGCAATTTGATAAGTAAGCATGCAGAGCATTTGAATAAGATATTAACCCATCCCGTGTCGAATACGATATATTCCGCACTTGCGTTTTTCCCTTGCATGTCGTTTGCGACATATTCCGCAAGCAGATGCCTGCTGTTCCGTGTCGTATACGATATATTCCGCATTCTGCCATTCACTAACATAGCTTTTATTCTACCTTCCGTAAGTGATACTAGATGGTAGGAGATGGTCGCTTTCGAAAGAGAATACTGGTAGTGACGTCAAAGCACCGAGTAAGTCAAAATAACCCATAAAATTTACATTTTTCGAACTTGAATTTCCTTTTTGAGAACGTAAACATCCGTCATGGCGGACTTTGAAGTATCGGTATCGGATTTGGTCCAATTATTAGCTGAAATAAGTGATGATGAAGAATATTTCCATAGTTTTAGTGATGAATCAGATAGTCTGATGAATAGTGAAAGGGAATTAGACGAAGATGAGGAGGAAATCGTGTTAAATGGTGAACCTATGCCAAGACTTACGACAGGTTGGTTGGACATTGTTTCTAATGACCCTGGTCCAAGTTTTCAACCTAATTTTAGTGAGGTTACACCGGGAATAATTCTCCCAAGTGATTTTAATATTCACAGCGAACCTATACAATATTTCCGACTTTTTTGGAGATGAAATGATCAGTCTAATACGCGATGAAACCAATCTCTACGGCAAAAACAGAAAATTGGCCAAGCAGAATTCGCCTACATCACGTCTCGCTAATTGGAAGAGTAGTGAATCTTGTGATATCGAGGCCTTCCTTGGCGTAATTATAAACATGGGCTTAAATCCAAAGACTGAAATACAAGAATATTTCAGTACAGAATGGATCAAGCAAATGCAATTTTCTGGCGATGTTTTTTCTTTAAATCATTTTCTCATGCTATTTTCCAATTGCATTGAAGACTATCACACAAAGAAAAATATTTGAGGAGTAGCGGAGTGCAAACAGATGTAAATATTCAATTAACTGTAAATAGTGTATATATTTAATAGTGTTAGTTAGAGACAGTATTCAGAGATGCACCACCAGTTTTAGAAAAATCACTGCTAAACAACATCATACTTGGAGAGTAATAACTACCTCATATCTATAATATTTATGTTATAAGTGCAGTTTTCATATATATGAATATGTAGTTGACTGATTTGGCTTTTAAAAAAAATACCCATTTTTAAAAAATTTTATCTGAAAAAATGAACAGGAATTTAAAATCTCTGTATATTTTAGCGACCTGGGAAGGGTTAATTAATAATTAATTAATAATATTAATTAATTAATTAAAAATTAATGATACCAGTCTAAATGCAATTAACTACAAAATAACACGGTCATTAAAAGCTCAGAGGGATCTTTCAAAGTTTCTCATATAATGCCAAAGGCAATGAATAATATTGGAGAATTAGTTATAGTTACGGTCAGTGGCACAGTCAGAAATTTAGTTTGGGGAGAGGGGGGAGGGAGAAAATACTTCAACACATTATTATCTGAGCACTAGTTTCCTGATTCATCTGCAAGAACCTTCATGTAATGAAAGAAGCCAATGAATAAAACTACTGATTATAAGTTGGGCACCTTTGATCCACTTAATTTCCATCTGACGCTCGCATTCTCTATGCTTTTGATAAGATTATCTGCGATCTTGGAGACGGCGAATGCCCGGTTGCCACCCAACATTGCTGCGCCAATGCTTACGTTTGCAATAAAAATATGTAAAATCATGCATGGTAACACTTTTGCTGAAGCTTTAAAGCCGTGAAAAGGCGTATTGTAGACCTGTCGAATAACATTGAAACGCAACTGTTGTTGCAAACTAAATAAATCGCAAAATTTGCTATCCAAGAGGATGAAAGGACGGATATAACAATTGCTGATATTTGTCAGATACTGCCACGATGGTCAAATCTTAGAAGATGTGTTGTTTTGCAAATCACTTGAGGAAAACACCGTAGGAAAGAACGTCTTTCAACTATTAGATTGATTTTTAAATGAAAATGATCTCTCCTGGTCTGCGTAAGTGTATGCAACAGCAATGATATGGGTAAAAAGGGTTTAAGACTAAAGGTACTCCATATCGCTCCTCATGTTAAGTTCACAAAATGTATGCTTCACCGTCAAGCTCTCATTGCAAAACAAACTATCGTCCAAATTGGTTGATGTTCTTAATGAAGTATTATAGTAAAAATAGTTAATTACATGAAGACTAGACCATTAAAGTGCATATTATTTTACATTTTCTGTAATGCAATGCTGCCGTAGTGCATGCTTAGGTAAGATGGCTATCTTAGAGAAAGGTACTTGGTAGCGTTATTGAGCTTAAACTTTTCCTTCTGAGCATAAGCAAAAAAGGCTGATAAATCCCACAGTGAAAAATGGATCTTTTTTTGTGCTACCTTACCGATATTTTCAAAAAAATTGAATTCATGACTACAAGGGAAAAATGTTTTTACGTTAATAATGCGTGAATATCTGCATTTTTTATAAAAGCTTAATATGTGGAAACATAAATACGAAGAAGTCTCTTGTGAACTGGTTCACTGCCTCAACAAATTTGCTGAATATTGAAAATGAAATGTTATATTAACACATCTTGAAAATTTACATATTAATCTCTCCGAGAAGTTTATAGACTTGCAAACAGAAGACCGTTATTGGATAAGATACCCTTTTAAAGTGATTTTAATAAACTACCGATTTTCAATTTCCGATCAATTTCCAATCAATGATTATCTTTTAAAGATGTCAAATTCAAGAGTTTTGGATATCAAGAATATAATTGTATCATTTAGCCTATGAAAAAATATTATTTCTATTTCCTGGTCGTTTATTATGTCATTAATCACTTATATCCTTTTCCGCCATCAGACAGGGATCACTCCCGCCTATCACACCAGTCCCTCCAAGTCAACTATCTCATTCAACACCCGCCAGTCCATTCCGAATGGTATTCATGCATATTGCTGTTATCGAGACCTCCGCCAATCTATAGGACGCGTTCTGTCTTCAGTCATAGGGCAAAAGAATTTCACGCCAATCTGGCGAAAAGGAGTAGGAAGCAATGTTATGTGGAGAGAAGGAAAAGGCGCTGAGTCGAGGGAAGGAAAACCGGATGAGTGGAGAGGAGGAAAGGATGAGAGGTGAGGAGAAAAGAGGCGAATGAGGAGAAGAAAGAAGAGATGATTGCAGAAGAGGAAAGAGAGATGAGTGGAGGGAAGGAAGATGGGATAATTGGAGAAGATGAGAGAGATGAGTAGAGAAAAGGAATAAGGGATGAGTGGAGAAAAGGAAAAGGGGATGAGTGAAGAAAACGAAAAAGATACGAGTGGAGAGAAGAAAGAAGGGATGAGTGTAGAAGAGGAAAGATGTATGAGTGGAGAGGAGAAAGAAGGGATAATTGGAGACGATGACGGAGAGATGAGTTGAGAGAAGGAAGAATAAGGGATGAGTGGAGAGAAGTAAAAAGAGATGAGTGGAGAGAAGGAAAAAGATGAGTGGAGAGAAGGAAAGAGTGGAGACGAGGAAAGAGGCGAGTGTAGAGGAGAAAGAAGGGATGAGAGGAGAAGAGGAAAGATGTATGAGTGGAGAGGAGAAAGAAGGGATGAGAGGAGAAGAGGAAAGAGAGATGAGTGGGGAGAAGGAAGCAGGGATGAGTGTAGAATATGAAGGATTTATGAATGGAGAGAAGGAAGATGGGATAATTGGAGAAGATGAGAGAGATGAGTGGAGAGAAGGAATACGGGATGAGTGGACAGAATGAATAAGAGATGAGTGGAGAGGAGAAGGTATGAGTGGAGAGGAGGAGGGAAGAGTGGAGATGAGGAAAGAGCCGAGTGGAGAGGAGAAAGAAGGGATGAGTGGAGAGAAGGAGAAGGGGATGAGTGAAGTAAAGGAAAAAGATACGAGTGGAGATAAGGAATAAGGGATGAGTGGAGAGAAGGAAAAAGATATAAGAGGAGAGAAGAAGAAGGGGATGAGTGGAGAGAAGGAAGAAGGGATGAGTGTAGAAGAGGAAAGATGTATGAGTGGAGAGGAGAAAGAAGGGATAATTGGAGACGATGACGGAGAGATGAGTTGAGAGAAGGAAGAATAAGGGATGAGTGGAGAGAAGTAAAAAGAGATGAGTGGAGAGAAGGAAAAAGATGAGTGGAGAGAAGGAAAGAGTGGAGACGAGGAAAGAGGCGAGTGTAGAGGAGAAAGAAGGGATGAGAGGAGAAGAGGAAAGATGTATGAGTGGAGAGGAGAAAGAAGGGATGAGAGGAGAAGAGGAAAGAGAGATGAGTGGGGAGAAGGAAGCAGGGATGAGTGTAGAATATGAAGGATTTATGAATGGAGAGAAGGAAGATGGGATAATTGGAGAAGATGAGAGAGATGAGTGGAGAGAAGGAATAAGAGATGAGTGGAGAGGAGAAGGTATGAGTGGAGAGGAGGAGGGAAGAGTGGAGATGAGGAAAGAGCCGAGTGGAGAGGAGAAAGAAGGGATGAGTGGAGAGAAGGAGAAGGGGATGAGTGAAGTAAAGGAAAAAGATACGAGTGGAGATAAGGAATAAGGGATGAGTGGAGAGAAGGAAAAAGATATAAGAGGAGAGAAGAAGAAGGGGATGAGTGGAGAGAAGGAAGAAGGGATGAGTGTAGAAGAGGAAAGATGCAAGAGTGGAGAGGAGAAAGAAGGGATAATTGGAGACGATGACGGAGAGATGAGTGGAGAGAAGGAAGAATAAGGGATGAGTGGAGAGAAGGAGATGAGTGGAGAAAAGGAAAAAGATACGAGTGGAGAGAAGGAAGAAGGGATGAGTGTAGAAGAGGAAAGATGCACGAGTGGAGAAGAGAAAGAAGAGATAATTGTAGAAGATGAGGGTGAGATAAGTGGAGAGGAGGAATAAGGGACGAGTGGAGAGAAGGAAAAAGATGAGTGGAGAGAAGGAAGAAGGGATGAGCGTAGTAGAGGAAGGATGTATGAATGGAGAGGAGAAAGATGGGATAATTGTAGAAGATGAGGGAGAGATGAGTGGAGAGAATGAATAAGGGATGACTGGAGATAAGGAGAAGAGTGGAGAAAAGGGAAAATATATGAGTGGAGAGAAGGAAGAAGGGATGAGTGTAGAAGAGGAAAGATGCAAGAGTGGAGAGGAGAAAGAAGAGATAATTGTAGAAGATGAGGGTGAGATAAGTGGAGAGAAGGAATAAGGGACGAGTGGAGAGAAGGAAAAAGATGAGTGGAGAGAAGGAAGAAGGGATGAGTGTAGAAGAGGAAAGATGCAAGAGTGGAGAGGAGAAAGAAGGGATAATTGGAGACGATGACGGAGAGATAAGTGGAGAGAAGGAATAAGGGACGAGTGGAGAGAAGGAAAAAGATGAGTGGAGAGAAGGAAGAATAAGGGATGAGTGGAGAGTAGGAGATGAGCGGAGAAAAGGAAAAAGATACGAGTGGAGAGAAGGAATAAAGGATGAGCGTAGAAGAGGAAAGATGCACGAGTGGAGAAGAGAAAGAAGAGATAATTGTAGAAGATGAGGGAGAGATGAGTGGAGAGAAGGAATAAGGGACGAGTGGAGAGAAGGAAAAAGATGAGTGGAGAGAAGGAATAAAGGATGAGCGTAGAAGAGGAAAGATGCACGAGTGGAGAAGAGAAAGAAGAGATAATTGTAGAAGATGAGGGAGAGATGAGTGGAGAGAAGGAATAAGGGACGAGTGGAGAGAAGGAAAAAGATGAGTGGAGAGAAGGAATAAGGGATGAGCGTAGAAGAGGAAAGATGCACGAGTGGAGAAGAGAAAGAAGAGATAATTGTAGAAGATGAGGGAGAGATGAGTGGAGAGAAGGAATAAGGGACGAGTGGAGAGAAGGAAAAAGATGAGTGGAGAGAAGGAATAAGGGATGAGCGTAGAAGAGGAAAGATGCACGAGTGGAGAAGAGAAAGAAGAGATAATTGTAGAAGATGAGGGAGAGATGAGTGGAGAGAAGGAATAAGGGACGAGTGGAGAGAAGGAAAAAGATGAGTGGAGAGAAGGAAGAAGGGATGAGCGTAGAAGAGGAAAGATGCACGAGTGGAGAAGAGAAAGAAGAGATAATTGTAGAAGATGAGGGAGAGATGAGTGGAGAGAAGGAATAAGGGACGAGTGGAGAGAAGGAAAAAGATGAGTGGAGAGAAGGAATAAGGGATGAGCGTAGAAGAGGAAAGATGCACGAGTGGAGAAGAGAAAGAAGAGATAATTGTAGAAGATGAGGGAGAGATGAGTGGAGAGAAGGAATAAGGGACGAGTGGAGAGAATGAAAAAGATGAGTGGAGAGAAGGAATAAGGGATGAGCGTAGAAGAGGAAAGATGCACGAGTGGAGAAGAGAAAGAAGAGATAATTGTAGAAGATGAGGGAGAGATGAGTGGAGAGAAGGAATAAGGGACGAGTGGAGAGAAGGAAAAAGATGAGTGGAGAGAAGGAATAAAGGATGAGCGTAGAAGAGGAAAGATGCACGAGTGGAGAAGAGAAAGAAGAGATAATTGTAGAAGATGAGGGAGAGATGAGTGGAGAGAAGGAATAAGGGACGAGTGGAGAGAAGGAAAAAGATGAGTGGAGAGAAGGAATAAGGGATGAGCGTAGAAGAGGAAAGATGCACGAGTGGAGAAGAGAAAGAAGAGATAATTGTAGAAGATGAGGGAGAGATGAGTGGAGAGAATGAATAAGGGATGACTGGAGATAAGGAGAAGAGTGGAGAAAAGGAAAAATATATGAGTGGAGAGAAGGAAGAAGGGATGAGCGTAGAAGAGGAAAGATGCACGAGTGGAGAAGAGAAAGAAGAGATAATTGTAGAAGATGAGGGAGAGATGAGTGGAGAGAAGGAATAAGGGACGAGTGGAGAGAAGGAAAAAGATGAGTGGAGAGAAGGAATAAGGGATGAGCGTAGAAGAGGAAAGATGCACGAGTGGAGAAGAGAAAGAAGAGATAATTGTAGAAGATGAGGGAGAGATGAGTGGAGAGAAGGAATAAGGGACGAGTGGAGAGAAGGAAAAAGATGAGTGGAGAGAAGGAATAAGGGATGAGCGTAGAAGAGGAAAGATGCACGAGTGGAGAAGAGAAAGAAGAGATAATTGTAGAAGATGAGGGAGAGATGAGTGGAGAGAAGGAATAAGGGACGAGTGGAGAGAAGGAAAAAGATGAGTGGAGAGAAGGAATAAGGGATGAGCGTAGAAGAGGAAAGATGCACGAGTGGAGAAGAGAAAGAAGAGATAATTGTAGAAGATGAGGGAGAGATGAGTGGAGAGAAGGAATAAGGGACGAGTGGAGAGAAGGAAAAAGATGAGTGGAGAGAAGGAATAAGGGATGAGCGTAGAAGAGGAAAGATGCACGAGTGGAGAAGAGAAAGAAGAGATAATTGTAGAAGATGAGGGAGAGATGAGTGGAGAGAAGGAATAAGGGACGAGTGGAGAGAAGGAAAAAGATGAGTGGAGAGAAGGAATAAGGGATGAGCGTAGAAGAGGAAAGATGCACGAGTGGAGAAGAGAAAGAAGAGATAATTGTAGAAGATGAGGGAGAGATGAGTGGAGAGAAGGAATAAGGGACGAGTGGAGAGAAGGAAAAAGATGAGTGGAGAGAAGGAATAAGGGATGAGCGTAGAAGAGGAAAGATGCACGAGTGGAGAAGAGAAAGAAGAGATAATTGTAGAAGATGAGGGAGAGATGAGTGGAGAGAAGGAATAAGGGACGAGTGGAGAGAAGGAAAAAGATGAGTGGAGAGAAGGAATAAGGGATGAGCGTAGAAGAGGAAAGATGCACGAGTGGAGAAGAGAAAGAAGAGATAATTGTAGAAGATGAGGGAGAGATGAGTGGAGAGAAGGAATAAGGGACGAGTGGAGAGAAGGAAAAAGATGAGTGGAGAGAAGGAATAAGGGATGAGCGTAGAAGAGGAAAGATGCACGAGTGGAGAAGAGAAAGAAGAGATAATTGTAGAAGATGAGGGAGAGATGAGTGGAGAGAAGGAATAAGGGACGAGTGGAGAGAAGGAAAAAGATGAGTGGAGAGAAGGAATAACGGATGAGCGTAGAAGAGGAAAGATGCACGAGTGGAGAAGAGAAAGAAGAGATAATTGTAGAAGATGAGGGAGAGATGAGTGGAGAGAAGGAATAAGGGACGAGTGGAGAGAAGGAAAAAGATGAGTGGAGAGAAGGAATAACGGATGAGCGTAGAAGAGGAAAGATGCACGAGTGGAGAAGAGAAAGAAGAGATAATTGTAGAAGATGAGGGAGAGATGAGTGGAGAGAAGGAATAAGGGACGAGTGGAGAGAAGGAAAAAGATGAGTGGAGAGAAGGAATAAAGGATGAGCGTAGAAGAGGAAAGATGCACGAGTGGAGAAGAGAAAGAAGAGATAATTGTAGAAGATGAGGGAGAGATGAGTGGAGAGAATGAATAAGGGATGACTGGAGATAAGGAGAAGAGTGGAGAAAAGGAAAAATATATGAGTGGAGAGAAGGAAGAAGGGATGAGCGTAGAAGAGGAAAGATGTACGAGTGGAGAAGAGAAAGAAGAGATAATTGTAGAAGATGAGGGAGAGATGAGTGGAGAGAAGGAATAAGGGACGAGTGGAGAGAAGGAAAAAGATGAGTGGAGAGAAGGAATAAGGGATGAGCGTAGAAGAGGAAAGATGCACGAGTGGAGAAGAGAAAGAAGAGATAATTGTAGAAGATGAGGGAGAGATGAGTGGAGAGAAGGAATAAGGGACGAGTGGAGAGAAGGAAAAAGATGAGTGGAGAGAAGGAATAAGGGATGAGCGTAGAAGAGGAAAGATGCACGAGTGGAGAAGAGAAAGAAGAGATAATTGTAGAAGATGAGGGAGAGATGAGTGGAGAGAAGGAATAAGGGACGAGTGGAGAGAAGGAAAAAGATGAGTGGAGAGAAGGAATAAGGGATGAGCGTAGAAGAGGAAAGATGCACGAGTGGAGAAGAGAAAGAAGAGATAATTGTAGAAGATGAGGGAGAGATGAGTGGAGAGAATGAATAAGGGATGACTGGAGATAAGGAGAAGAGTGGAGAAAAGGAAAAATATATGAGTGGAGAGAAGGAAGAAGGGATGAGCGTAGAAGAGGAAAGATGCACGAGTGGAGAAGAGAAAGAAGAGATAATTGTAGAAGATGAGGGAGAGATGAGTGGAGAGAAGGAATAAGGGACGAGTGGAGAGAAGGAAAAAGATGAGTGGAGAGAAGGAATAAGGGATGAGCGTAGAAGAGGAAAGATGCACGAGTGGAGAAGAGAAAGAAGAGATAATTGTAGAAGATGAGGGAGAGATGAGTGGAGAGAAGGAATAAGGGACGAGTGGAGAGAAGGAAAAAGATGAGTGGAGAGAAGGAATAAAGGATGAGCGTAGAAGAGGAAAGATGCACGAGTGGAGAAGAGAAAGAAGAGATAATTGTAGAAGATGAGGGAGAGATGAGTGGAGAGAATGAATAAGGGATGACTGGAGATAAGGAGAAGAGTGGAGAAAAGGAAAAATATATGAGTGGAGAGAAGGAAGAAGGGATGAGCGTAGAAGAGGAAAGATGCACGAGTGGAGAAGAGAAAGAAGAGATAATTGTAGAAGATGAGGGAGAGATGAGTGGAGAGAAGGAATAAGGGACGAGTGGAGAGAAGGAAAAAGATGAGTGGAGAGAAGGAATAAGGGATGAGCGTAGAAGAGGAAAGATGCACGAGTGGAGAAGAGAAAGAAGAGATAATTGTAGAAGATGAGGGAGAGATGAGTGGAGAGAAGGAATAAGGGACGAGTGGAGAGAAGGAAAAAGATGAGTGGAGAGAAGGAATAAAGGATGAGCGTAGAAGAGGAAAGATGCACGAGTGGAGAAGAGAAAGAAGAGATAATTGTAGAAGATGAGGGAGAGATGAGTGGAGAGAATGAATAAGGGATGACTGGAGATAAGGAGAAGAGTGGAGAAAAGGAAAAATATATGAGTGGAGAGAAGGAAGAAGGGATGAGTGTAGAAGAGGAAAGATGCAAGAGTGGAGAGGAGAAAGAAGAGATAATTGTAGAAGATGAGGGTGAGATAAGTGGAGAGAAGGAATAAGGGACGAGTGGAGAGAAGGAAAAAGATGAGTGGAGAGAAGGAATAAAGGATGAGCGTAGAAGAGGAAAGATGCACGAGTGGAGAAGAGAAAGAAGAGATAATTGTAGAAGATGAGGGAGAGATGAGTGGAGAGAATGAATAAGGGATGACTGGAGATAAGGAGAAGAGTGGAGAAAAGGAAAAATATATGAGTGGAGAGAAGGAAGAACGGATGAGTGTAGAAGAGGAAAGATGCAAGAGTGGAGAGGAGAAAGAAGAGATAATTGTAGAAGATGAGGGTGAGATAAGTGGAGAGAAGGAATAAGGGACGAGTGGAGAGAAGGAAAAAGATGAGTGGAGAGAAGGAAGAAGGGATGAGTGTAGAAGAGGAAGGATGTATGAATGGAGAGGAGAAAGATGGGATAATTGTAGAAGATGAGGGAGAGATGAGTGGAGAGAATGAATAAGGGATGACTGGAGATAAGGAGAAGAGTGGAGAAAAGGGAAAATATATGAGTGGAGAGAAGGAAGAAGGGATGAGTCGAGAGAAGGAATGAGAGCAGAGAAAGAAGAAGGGATGAGTGGAGAGAAGGTAAAGGGGTTGTGTGGAGGGAAGAAGAAGGGATGATTATAGTGAAGGAATAAGCGATGAATGGAGAAGAGGAATAAGGGATGAATGGAGAAAAGGAAAGAGAGATGAGCAGAGAGAACGGAGAAGGGATGAGTGTAGAGAAGAACGATTGATTGGAGAAGAGGAAAGAGAGAGAGAGAGGGTGGGTAAGAGGTAGAAGGGTTGGGGGACAATAGGAAGGAGAAATGAGTGAAGAGAAGGAAGTAGGTATCATATTTGTGATGATTAAGATAGTGGGCATCTGCAAGGGAAGAATGCCTGATAATGTAGAGCTACCACTGCTTAAGCCTGTATTTGAAACTTTTTTATCGCCATTCGGCCGCATCGGTAATATATCAATGTAAGTGTATCCGAGATTCATAATTTGTGTCCGAGATCATCTGTAAGATGAAACGCCTTTAATTCTACAAGAATATCATTCGAGCGGCACCAGCATATTACGTTTCGCCCAACTGCCCATAT
The DNA here is from genome assembly GCA_028673005.1 of Tanypteryx hageni. Classification (NCBI taxonomy): domain Eukaryota; kingdom Metazoa; phylum Arthropoda; class Insecta; order Odonata; family Petaluridae; genus Tanypteryx; species Tanypteryx hageni. Next base: position 124,395,527 of record CM054113.1, on the reverse strand, counting down.
TTCTTTAGTCATTGTTCTTTTATGTCCACATCGGTTGACCTCGACAGTCGTAATGTAACGCACCTACTGGGATGATTATTTGCAATAAATGTTAATGAAGATAGCGAACTTTATCGAATTAAGTATTCTCTCGAAAACAGGCCTAGTTTAAATTATGTTTACTGCTAAGTCATAGCCAGCACATATAAAATGAAAATTCTTTCAGCATATGATATGTTCAAAATTACTAAAAACGAATTTTAATCCTCACTGTATTGTAGAATATGTTATGGAATGATGAAGAAATTTGTCTTTTGCAATTAGAATTGCGCGCCAATTTTTTCATTGCATATGGGAAAGTAATTGTTCCAGAACGTATGGTCGTAAAAGCTCTTTAGCAATACAAGCAAGAAAAAAGTAAAAAAAACTACGAAATCGCTAAAAAAAAATACAACCACTAGGAAAAACGGAAAAGCTGTCCGTTGATGGCGGTGGAGCAGCAAGATTAATGCCCCACGAGATTGGAGGGTGAAAGACACTGAGAGTGTTTTGGGCGAGTGAGAGATCGATAGTGGGAGGAGCCAAGGAGTGAAAGGGAAAGCCTTTCTCCATCGGTATCTCATAGAGGGCGGCGAAAAGGAGCCGTCAATCACATTTCTAGAGAAGTTAAGATGGAGGGAGGTGGAACATTTTGGTTAGGGCGGATGGAGGGGGAGAGAGAGCGCCTTGATTCATCGACTGGATACATTCTCCGAGAGAAAAATATGGGGAAAAAGACGGAGAAGAGGTCTTGCGAAATCAATCTCCGGCATACCTTCATTAATCTAAAGGAGGCGGAGGTACGTACTGAATGTGTTAACGAACAGTGGCCCACGGAAAAAAAACTGCGAGTCGCATGTAAAGGCTATCAAAGTGCATAGAAACCAAAATAGTCCACGTAAAAACGTCATTTTAGTATTGGCATAATAATATGGGTTATCCATAGACCACTTACTTTACAAATAGATATCATTAAAATGATTCAATTGTAGACAGGTGCGGAGCATCTCATATATGGAACGCGGAATCACTTAAGAGATGATGGGAGAGATGGGAGGAGATAAGGAAGGAGGGGAATACGAGAGCAGGAGAAAAATAAGGAAGGAGGGGAATAGGGGAGGAGAAGAGAAATAAGGAAGGAGGGTAATAGGGGAGGAGGAGGGGAATAGGGGAGGAGGAGGGGAATAGGGGAGGAGGAGAGGAATAAGGGAGGAGGGGAATAGGGGAGGAGAAGAGAAATAAGGAAGGAGGGAAATAGGGGAGGAGGAGGGGAATAGGGGAGGAGGAGAGGAATAGGGAAGGAGGAGAGAAATAAGGGAGGAGGAAAGATGAGAGAGAGATATGAGAGGTAGGAGGGAGGGGGGACGGAGAGAGGAGGGGAGAGGGGATCGAGGAGAAATGGCGGGAGGTGGTAGGGAGAGAGGGAGGGCGAGAGGGAGGGAAGCAGATAGGGAGGGAGGGAGGGAGAGAGTGGGATGGAGGGAGGGAGAGAGTGGGAGGGAGGGAGGGAGAGAGGGAGGGAGGGAGAGAGGGACGGATAGAGGGAGGGCGGGAGGGAGAGAGGGACAGATAGAGGGAGGGAGGGAGAGAGGGAGGGAGGGAGGGAGAGAGGGAGGGAGAGAGGGAGGGAGAGAGGGAGGGAGGGAGAGAGGCAGAGAGGGAAGGAGGCAGAGAGGGAAGGAGGCAGAGAGGGAAGGAGGCAGAGAGGGAAGGAGGCAGAGAGGGAGGGAGGCAGAGAGGGAAGGAGGCAGAGAGGGAAGGAGGCAGAGAGGGAAGGAGGCAGAGAGGGAAGGAGGCAGAGAGGGAAGGAGGCAGAGAGGGAAGGAGGCAGAGAGGGAGGGAAAGAGGGAGGGAAAGAGGGAGGGAGGGAAAGAGGGAGGGAGGGAAAGAGGGAGGGAGGGAAAGAGGGAGGGAGGGAAAGAGGGAGGGTGGGAAAGAGGGAGGGAGGGAGGGAAAGGGGGAGGAAGAGAGGGAGGTAGAGAGAGAGGGAGGGAGGGAGGGAAAGGGGGAGGAAGAGAGGGAGGTAGGGAGAGAGGGAGGGAGAGAGGGAGGGAGAGAGGGAGGGAGAGAGGGAGGGAGAAAGGGAGGGAGGGAGAGAGGGAGGGAGGGAGAGGGAGGGAGGGAGAGAGAGAGGGAGGGAGGGGAGAGGGAGAGAGGGAAGGAGGGAGAGAGAGAGTTGGTAGGGAGAGACAGAGGGAGGGTGGAGGGATTAAGGAAAGTAGGGAAAGGGAGGGAGGGAGAAGAGGAGGGAGGTAATAGGGAGAGAGGGGGAGGGTGAGGGAGAGAGGAAGAATTGAGGGCGGAGAGGAGAGGTACGGGGAGAGGGAGGGAAGAAGTAAGGCGAGAGGGAGGAGGGATGGACGGAGGTGGTAGGGAGAGAAGTAGAGAGGGAGAGATGAAGGGAGGGGAAAAGTGTTTGGTCCTTCAGATGTGAGACAGGAAAGCAAATAAAATTAAAACCTTATCTTCTTCGGAATAAAAGACCTCTTAAGACACACTGGACACACCCAGAAATATGTAGATGAAAATCCCGTTCCAAAAACATTATTTTTCTCTTATTATTTATTCCATTTTCTCCATAGTGGCAGTAAAATTTTAATTAATTCAAACAAGTTCCTCAACATTATAACGACTAAATTCGTTTTATAAAACCAACGGCGATACACGATATACCTAGGAACGCCTAATTTAATCGATGAAGGTGGAGAGTAGGCATACTACGACAAGAAACAAGAGTGGGTATCAGATCCCGCAGTGAAAAGGAGAAGGATATTGGCAGCGCGTGAGTAATAGGAGAGAGGCGGGAGAGGGAGAATGGGAAGGGGGAGGAGGGAAAAGGAGGAGGGTGGAGGAGAGCGGTGTTATTGGAAATCCGTGGGAAGAACAGCAGGCGCGGCGGAGATTGCATTTCGAATAGCGGAGATGCTAAAGAGGCCGGGATTTGTGAGAGAGGCAGAGACGAGGGCGGAAGGAGGGTCAGAGAAGGGGAAGTGTGGCAGAATGAAATGGGTTCGAGTCTCGAGGGAGGGAAGTATTTTCGCACTCCCCAGAGGTCCGCTCAGGCGATCTTTGCTCCCAAAATTTCATCGCCGATTAGGATGACCAAATTCTGATGACGCATAACCAAGACAAAACTAATTTTTAAGAAGAAAATGCAGGACATGATCGGAAAAAACGGGTCATAGAATATTTTTTAATTTTACGTTTTTGAATTTGAAATAAAAATGTTTGGAGAAGACAGTAATATTCTTTTTATTGTTTCAACAGATAAATTTACACATATACTGAAGAGGTATGCAATATTACAGCAAAATATATCAAAAATCAATGGTCATGTTCAACTAATTCATTACCGTATTTATCGCACCCCTCTGTATGTTCCAGTTTATGTTCTGATGTCTCCCATCAGAACATAAACATGTGAATAGGGTGATCAGATGCTGATCGTCACAACCGGGACAAAATGAGTTTTGAAGAAGAAAATTCGGGACATTTTGAGAAAAAACGGAGCAACGGGAGTTTTTCTATTTTTAGATGTTCTATGCTCAATATTTGAAATAAAAACGTTTAGAAAAGAGAAAGTACACTTTTATTTGTTTATTTTAACACAAAATTAATTTATATATTTCATGCATAATTTAACAGTATTTAAATAAAGTAGCCAAAGGTTTTTTTAGTCTTATTTTAGAGTTCTTCTATCTGTCTTATTCAAATTTTTATCCTTTTTTATCATCTCATAAAAATCTTAACAGGTCAAAGTTAAATTTATATAACAAAATGCAAATGGGACATACGAAGGGTTGCGATAAATGCGGTAATAAGTTGGTTGAACTTGACAATTGATCTATTATTTTTATAGCATTTTAGGTGTTGCAAAAATTTAGTGTCACATTTTTTATATTTCAAGCGTAAAGATCAAGCGGGACGAAATTAAAACTCAAGGTAGTTGGAATGGGAACATAATGGTGCCATGTCGCCTCGTGATATATAAGAGCGTTTAAATGTGGCAGAAACCGCGGGAAACAAACGCACTGCGTTGGTACCTTTGAGCGAAAAATATCCATTTCCTTAATATTTGCCGTAGAAAGCCGTTTAAAAGACGTGCATAGTCGAGAAACTACGTACAGTGTTAAACATAGATGCATTCTCATCAGAAATGCATTAGAAAAGTTTTGATTAATTACGGGGAAATTTTCTTTATTGTAATTTATGGATATTCCAAAACGCTGTGAATTAAAAAAAAATCTTTCAAGAACTCAGTTACGCAAAATACCACTATAACATTTTTAATAAGCGCAGTAGTTTTAAATCGGCCACAAGAAAATTTACTGCTTATATACGAGTCACAAAATATGTCTTCGAAAAGTCTGTTATTACAAAAAGCTGACCGAAAGTAATGATGACGTTTAATCAAGTAATATGCAATTGTAAACTCACTCGCTACAATTATATCACCTTCAGTTGGATTTTTCGCAAGAATGTAGTTCGTAATCTTTTGTCATGTTCCAGCATCTCCATCGCAAGTTTTATTTACTTTTTTTAAAATTTAATATGGCCCTTCACGTCAGATTTCCTGCCATGACAAATGTTTAAATAGAATCCGTATAATTTACTCTCTATTTCGTTATTATTTCGTCCTTTCATGATAATATTCCATTCTTTTGAGTATTCCTCATTTTTTCTTTGACATTTCCACAGTGGGTTGTAAGAACTGTAAAAATTATAGCCATTTAAAATTAAAAACTTATGCATCTGTCATGAGATCGACATTGGATAATCGGTCGCTCACGTACGAAATACATAATATTTTCCTTTCCCATATTCATGAAAAAATTAGGTAAATAAAATAATTTAAAGTAGGCCATTTCTCAATTTTGATAAAAATTAATGGAATTGAATTTTTATGCAAATTAAAAGATTAAAATAAACTATTCTTATCTATGTGGAAAATCGTTAATAACATTCGTAAAATTACACTTCCAATTCGATTCTATGCATAATAGTACTAAATTTTAAATTTGTTCTTCGACAATAGCAAGGTGAAAATCATTAGAGTATAATTACATCACTACTAATCTCATTTACTAATTAATTTAATATTTAGAAAGTATGACGATTGGTATTAATTCTGAAATTCTTAACTTGAAAGTATACTAGATAGACATGATGGTGTTATTGTTCCTCTATCTCAGAGATTAAACTGACGTACGTTTAAGGTCATCAACCACTTAATATGGTGTCACTTTAACTAATCATCTAATAAATAGGCTTTGTGCCCAAGATAGCGATTTTCCGTCCATCACATGACTTTCTTCATACAAAGTGATGAATACAATTGCAATAGGAATTATAAGCTGCACTCGACAACAGTGATCTCAAGAATAACTATCGAAATAACGCCCGTGAATAATTTTTAAGCGCTTTAAATAAGTTTCAAAATGAAAAATATTTTGAGTACCTTTCAGAATAAAAGAAATAAATAACCAAAACTGTTTATGGTTGCTATTGATAGCAAAATATTGATGCGCGATTGAAATTCCTGTTGTATCACTGTTAATATATACTCAGAAGGAAATCTGTTTACAAAATATGACGCTGGATGGCATGGGATAATTATAATCGCAATGAAAACTATCCTTGGCAGCGTAGGCATCGCTATCAACTATCAGAAATGCTGTCATAGCAACGACTCCAAAGATATCACCTAGCGACGTACTTAACAATTTCAGACGGACAATCAAAATATCTATTAAACAATCCGTTTTATGAAAAAATGCTTCAAGCAAAACATGTAGAAAATTAGATTGTGTACAGCTTGTTTATATTAATGAAGTCCTGAAATAGATAATAACACCAGTGAATTAAAAATTTCTCTAAAACAATTTTCAGGAACCCTCAAGATTAGCAAAACGAATATAAATCGTAACCTCTAGATTATTTAGTAAAATACATTGAAATTTTTACAAATCGTTTCAGACACTAGAATAATTTATAAAACAATATGATAAAATGAAATGAAGGCAGTTTTAAAATTTAAAGAATTTAGAACAACAGAGAATGACATGTAATATATAATCCAGAATTGCCTGAATAAATGATTTTAAAAGCAAATTTATTGTAAACATGGTCTTGAAAACTTCACAACTCAGAGCGGTGAGAACGAATGCGACTGGAGTCGAACCAATGAACTTGTTAAAAAAAATCTGATGTGGCCTCCACATGACTTTCTCCATACCTGTAATATTTCTAAAAACTCCAAATAGGTTAAATGATAACAAATATTTTAAGAAACTAAGAGAAGCTTTAAAGAGTTTACAAAGAACAGAAATAATCTAAAACCGTAGCCTTCTGATATTGGATATAGTCCCGAGGCTCCAGCAATTACGAAAATAAAAGGAGCGTAAAATGTTTACAATAGTCGTTAAAATGATAAGAGTAAACACCCACTTCCGGTTGACCGATTCTTACCAAAAACTAATCAGTTCTTTTCCCTATAACAAAAATGTCAAATATATAATTTCGCGTTGATCTGAGTAGCAGTTTTTGAGTTAGAGCACCCACAAAATCCCGGTCACAGACACAGAGACACAGACACGCACGCACGCACACACACAGAGATACATCACCGAGAAAATAGTCAAAACGTGTTCAGGGGACCTTAAAACATGTATGTCCGTTGAAATCTCGAATTCGATTTTTTCATGAAAACAATACTTTTTTAATACTTCGTATATGGAGAAAGTAAAAATGGATACCAATAGGAGTCTAACCTTTCCAACTATACCACATTGATTTCCGTTTGCACGAAGAATGGAACCTTACATAAAAACAAACTCACAGAAATAATTTATAAGATAAGATAAAAATGCGTAAAAAGTTAATATTATAGTAGTATATCCGCTCCTTACAACTTATAAAACCATCGAGATTTTCATTAGGAAAATTTGGGGGATTTTAATTTATGTTGCAGTAGTTGTTATTCGATTCCTTGTTTGTTTTTGTAAAGGATTCGTATTCTACTGGCAAAATAATATAAAATAAAAGTTATTTATAGAAAATTTCATTTTTATAACCATTACTTTTTATTTGTCCGTAGATAATACAATCAACCACTAAAATCAGTGCTCTGAGCAGCGTTTGCCTTTCTATCAACAGCAATCTTAGAAACCATTCACTAGGGAGTTCCAATCGGGCACATCCGCTCATCTTGACGACAAATAAAACGACTCTTTAATGGTTAGTTTAAAAGCAATTTTCAAAATTTAAGCTCATATCCGATTGCGTACATAATACCCTGCATATTTTACTCATTTCCTACGCTGTTAACTTCACAATAGCTGCATAAGGGCAGATTAATCTCTCCGTGCATTGCATCATGCACTCGTTAAATTCGTTTAAACGATCACGCCTGATATTATCTTCCCTCTGCAACTACTTTCTCATTTTTCCATTTCACATCCAAACGCAATATTACATTCGCCTTCTCCCTCTCTCCTAATAACTCCGCTCATCCAATCTCCTCCACCCATTCTCCCGAGTAAGGAGTCAATATGGAGCTCTGAGAGCCGAACGAGAAGCACCTTTGATTCGGGTGGAACTTGAAGTTGGATGTTACGGAAAGTGTGGGGGACAGAGAGAAAGCAAGTCGATGGTAGGGAAGCAAGCTGGAGACAATGAGGGGTTCGGGGAGAGAGTTAGGAGACAAGTAGAGAGAAAAGTAGGGAGATAGAAGAAAATGGGAAAATAGGAGAGAGAGAGAGACAGGAGGGGAGAGTAGAGAAGGAAGATAGGAGGGGAGAAGAGAGAAGGAAGATAGGAGGGGAGGGGAGAGGAGGAGAGAGTAGGAGACTGAGAGGAGGGGAGGGAAAAGGGGAAGGGAGAGTAATGGAGGGAGATAGGAAACAAAGGGGAAGGTAGAGGGAGTTCGGAGAGAGAGGAGACAAGTAGAGAGAAAAGTAGGGAGATAGAAGAAAATGGGAAAATAGGAGAGAGAGAGAGAGAGAGAGAGAGAGAGAGAGACAAGAGGGGAGAGTAGAGAAGGGAGATAGGAGGGGAGAAGAGAGGAGGATAGAGTAGGAGACTGAGAGGAGGGGAGCGAAAAGGGGAAGGGAGAGAAATGGAGGGAGATAGGAAACAAAGGGGAAGGGAGTTCGGAGAGAAAGGGGAGGAGTGGACGAGGAGGACGGGAAAAGGGGAGTGAGAGAAGGATAAAGGAGAAGAGGACAGGATAAGGAAGGGAGATAGATAGGATACTTAAATGTTTCTACTGATCGTGCGGCTGGGACTCGAAGTATTCCGCTCGCGTTCGGGTTATTTCGCTTTGGCTACGACGCTATGTTGCCAAGTTTCCAATTTCGCTCAGTTCATCGGTAGCTGCTGACGAGTGAAGTTCTATGCTCCAATAGATCCGGATGAAGCACGTCCATGCTTTCCACCGTCGCCGAAATACGATTGGAAAGTTTGAGCAATCGTGTCAACAGCGCTCGTCACGAAATTTTGCGCGGAGAGGGAAATCTACCACCTCTTATTGGCTGGTATTTTCTTCCCCTCGCCCCACGGGTCTAACAGTAGACACGCCTCACCCGTACGAAATGCTGGAATGGATTAGAGTAGCGGTTTCCAAACATTATAAAGCTGCGCCCCCCTCACCTAAGAAAATTGTCTTTGCGACCCCTCTCTACATCATGTCCAGCCAAAATTCATAAACAATTACTACTGGACCAACATTTGTAACTACATAATAAAACCACCTTAAGAAAAACAAGGAGGCAAACGATACGTCCTAGCCAATTGGGGGGTTAGAATTCGGCGGCTACATATTGTAGGTCTTCGAGTTAGGATGACTAAAAGGACGGCAAATATACGTGTTATATTTTGTGCCTCCCCCCATGGGGTCGCGCCCCACAGTTTGGAAACCACTGTAGTAGAGGGTGGGTGAGAGAGAGAGAGAATGAGATAGGAGACAATGAAGGGTAGGAGAAATTTAAACGTCATATACACTAATGAAGAGAGGGAGGGAAGAGGAAAGATAGCACAGATAATTCCAGCGGCGCTTTTCATAGTATGAGATGTGATTGTAGCTACCTTGCAAATATGTCGGACATTTTTATTTCTATTTTATTGTTTCTGATAACTTGAAATTATAGTTCCAAACAGTAAAAATAGAGACTTGTGAGCAGACCAGTAACGCTTAGTGAGGACTTAGAAGAGATTATCGAGGCTAAATACGCATTTCGAGATCCAAGTTCTCGTCGTCAGTAGCTGATGATGTGGGCTGTGCTCCCAAAATATGTATTTAGCGTTACTGGTCTTCTCATAAATCCATAATTGTATGGTTCGCAGCTATAATTTCAAGATATCGGTTATCTTCGCCGGCAAACTCCCTCCTATTTATTTTCTCTATTATTTCTATTTCAATCTCCCTTCGATCAATTGGAATCCTAATTGCTTATATCCAGGCGGCAGAGAACGTGAATCATCCGAAACTTTAATTGAAACTTTCGGTGAAAACTCCTTATGCCAATTAATGCGATTTCCGAGGTCTAAAAATGTTAGATTTATTGGCTACAAACTATCCGGGGCGTATGAATAAGGTGTCTATAGTGGAGAGAATAAGCGATCTTAAAAGTGTACGCCGAGTTTAATTTAAAAATTGAGAAACAGATAAATCCAAAGAGGAAGAGCAGATTTCCCAAGTTTTCGATCTTTTCTACCTAATGAATATCTCTATTATATTATACAAGGGGAGGTGACTTTTTCCAAGCGTAGTTAGTTTTCAAAACCTCCTGTAGAGGGTGTGGAGTAACAGTGGAGTGCTGCAACCTGGAGGAACACTTTATAATTAATATAAGTCATGTTCAGCTTATAAATGTATATTATATTACACAGTGCGGGGAATTCAAGAATTCGAACACTAAATTATATATAAAGAAATATTGAAAATTAAATCATAACACAGAATTGAAATAGGCCGCTAGTACATATTAATTTATGCATGGCGACTGGCAGTGAAGTTTTAACTGCGATTAGCGATGAATATGAACCAATGTATTCCTATGTATCAAGGCGACTCGATGTAGGATTCGGTCCTTTCGGTAGAAGGTATAGCACACCAACTTCGCTCGATTAGAAAAAATAAATCTCCCGAGCCGGAGAAAATATCGGCGCGAGTACTAAAAGAAATGGCTTCTGAAATTGCACCATATCTGAAAAAAGCATTCGCGAAATAAATTGCGCAAATTGTTGTTCTTAAACACTGGACGTTATCCCATCCATAAAAAGAACGACTAAGAGAATCCTGATAATTACAGGCCGGTTCCGTTAACATCATTGTCGTGCAAAATACTCGAGCATATAATCTTTAGCTCTGTAATGCGTTATTTAGATGCTCGATCATCTCCTAGCGGATACCAGCACGGATTTCGGAAAGGCAGATCACGTGAAACTTAACTCGGCTTTTTCGAGAACGGTTTGTTGCGAAGCGGAGAGGAAAATATTCAGGTAGATGCTGTTTTCATCGATTTCAGGAAGGCGTTTGATATGGTACCTACCACATCAGAAAATAATATCAAAGGTAGTAAAATACGACATCAGTCCAAAAATTGTGAAATGGTTGAGAGACTTCCTCTGGAATAGAGAACAGATAGTGATCATCAATGGAATGCATTCGCCCCCCGTTCCTGTCGCGTCACGTGTTCCTCAAGGAAGTGTATTACTGTTCTTAACTTATGTAAATGAGCGGAGAGCAGCCAGATTCATTAAACAAAAGTACGAACATATGGAAAGCGTCACATCATTACTGAAGGACTTAAAATGGAGACCTATGGAAAACTGCAGAGTTTGCTTAAGGTTAAGGCTCCAAGAAAAATACAGGTTAAATTGTCTAGCAAAGGATGTATTGGGAATAATTGAGGCTCCAACGTACATAGGTAGAAACTATCACGAATATAATACACGTGAAATCGATTGTAGGACGGAGCATTAGAGTTAGTTCACAGCGGAGGGTAGGGGTCACTTGACGATTCGAGGATGGCAGAAGGGTGTTCACCCTAAGCTCGTTCTGTCTGGAGGGGAAAGGGAGAGCAATAGGCCTGCCATCCCCGGCCGGCGGTTGTAGCGAGAAGGCTTATTTGAATTCAGACCATTGTGGCGATGACTTCTTTTCTCATTTTCAGGATATCTCCTTCGAAGTTTTCCAGAAAGTTACTATTGTTAGAATGTGCAACTCTAAAATTCATTGAACTCCCGTATGGGAGATCATGCTGGGTTCATGACTTCAACGAATTTAGGGCAACATTCGGCGAATTCAACACACTGCACAAAGAGGCTCGCAAGTTTGACGATAAGTTTTTTCAATATCTAAGAATGTATAAAGAGACATTCGATCTCTTGCTGGAGGAACGTGAAGAAAGAATTAAAATTTGGAGATGATTGTGACACACGAACATTTTAAGTAAATAATATAGCAGTCGGCTTCCTCAGGTCAGCTGACCTGAAGAAGTCGACTGCAACGCCGGCGAAACGTCGTCTTGTGAAACAGCCGATCAACGCGGTGAACTACCGAAAAACATGCAGCCTACAGCTGAACGCCGCGAAAGCCTTTGCACCAAATATAACATATTATCTTGATGGGTTAGCTTAAATTTAGTTACCTTGTTTTTGCTTATTTCAGGTCATTTAGAAAAATTATTCTCTTTTACCCGTCGAAAATTACGAGTATAAACAAGTTATGTATTACAATTAAGACAAATCGCATTTTCCATAGCTCCCTCTTTTCCTGCCTTCAAAAAGCATGATAAATGAAAATCTCATTTACAAAAATAATTTTTTTTTGTACAACGACTTTTGCCTCAAATTATGTCAAATGTTGACACAAAAATAAAAAAATCGAAACGAAGTGTATTTGAAAATCGAAGGTATGAAAACGGCATTTCGTTCTTTTAGGCGATCGCTGCTTTAAGTTTCGAACTCTTACGATGATTCTTAGTAATTTTAAAATTGATTTTTACGTCATATTATGGGAAATAGAAATTATCTATTGGAGTCGAACAAGGGACTTTCTTTGGTATTTTTCGCCGTTGCCTTTTAATATTTGAATTAAACATTCCTGCCAAATTTTAATTTTCTACCTAGTTCGAAAGTTTGTTGAGACATATTAAAAAGTTGCGTTGCTAATAAAAAGGCGTTTCGGGGTCATACAGCTTATTCTCTTATAATATTAGTCAAACCGTCTGACGTAGAAAATGTAGGTAACTTTATCATGATATAAAAAAAATTTATATTTTACCCAGGATTGGAATTCAGTGCGTTAACATAAACCGGATCAAACAATGAGAATATATTTATTGCTAAAAACAAACCAACCTCCAACAAAATCGAACGATTAACTTCATCCTTAAAACCTGACTATTCCATCTCTATTTAGATGACGAATTAATTTCATTGTAAATTAATATGTGAGGGATGTTGTATGTTAACTTGAAATGAGCGGGTAACTGTGAAATTGGGAAATTCCTCATTTCACTTACCCTATTACCTATATTTACAAACCACGATTAGCAAATTATATTATTATCTTTGCAGAAGTTAAGTGGCTCCTTTGTAAGTTAAGTGATTTTTCGATAACAAATGTTATTCTGTTCGTGAAGTTTTTCCTTAGTTTTTTTCCATGATAAGCTTTCATATATTCGTTTCGTTTATGGCGGTCATCAACCATTCATTTGAGTATTTGGGAATATAAAAAATATATTAGATTTTATAGATTTATTTAAAGTTAATAAATATGACGAACTGATCTTGTTGGTTTTTGAAACTTCTCTGTAATAAATTCTTTGGTTATTCTGCACATAAGAGCAACAAACATTTACTTTAAGGAAATTATGTGTTTTAAATATTGCTTTGGGTTAAAAGTAGAGTTCAATTAAAACTGCCGAAAATAGAACAATTTGATTAATCTGATACCGATAAATATTCCTTTCTTTGGTTTTTGCATTTTTCGTTATTGGCGAAGTAACAAACAATATCCGTCTTTAGCAACAGATATATTATTTATTTAAACTAACAAATACGTTATCCATTGGGCGCCCTTTTGCAATCGCCTGGTCTGCCGGTACTTCGAGCCGACCCCGGCCCGAACCTCGTGTTCCGTCTGGGACTGGAGGTGATGTGGAGTTTTGCACGGCCGGTTGGTTGTATTGAACCCCCTGCCACTTATCAGATTGGTGAATTGCAGGATTAGATGTAGACGTAATTAAAGCTCCTTTATAAGACTCTATTTTATAAGACCTATTTTTGGAGAATAGTTCGACTTGTAGAGAGGACGCGAAACTGTTGCCACAGGCGAATGACCTCGCCTCGCTACCCCCCCCCCCCCCACGCGAACATCTCTCTCCCGTTTCCATGACGGTCACGGCTCTCCTAAAATGCATTTCAGCCTCAGTCCAGGACGTATTAACTTTTTCCTATCCCCCGCCCTTCGTCTCCTCGTACATCTCCTAAAGGGAAGGAATTCGACCATTTATTAGTGCCCCTCCACCATATCGGTGGCCAGAGAGAGTACGGAGATCTGCTCGGATGGAGGAAGGATCACTCTCGCCACTCCTATAAAATGAGGGCACCTCATGTTGGAGGATAAAGAAACTGAGGACCGGGCGATCCATACAAGAGAGGGGAAGGGAGAGTAGTTAAGGGAGGAAGGGAGAAAAGTTAAGGGAGGGAGGGAGAGAAGTTAAGGGAGGGAGGGAAGAAGGATGGGAGAGGAAGGGAGAAGTAAATGGAGGGAGAGTAAAGGATGGGAGGGGAAGGGAGATAAGTAAATGGAGGGAGGGAAGAAAGGAGGTAGGGAAGAAGGGAGGGAGGGAAGAAGGGAGGGAGTGAAGAAGGGAGGAAAGTAAATGGAGGGAGGGAGGAAGGGAGGGAAGGATGGAGAGAGGAGAAGGAATCGAAGGTAATGGATGGAAGGAAGAGGAGAGAGGGAAGAAGGGAGGGAGGGAAGAAGGGAGGGAGGGAAGAAGGGAGGGAGGGAAGAAGGGAGGGAGGGAAGAAGGGAGGGAGGGAAGAAGGGAGGGAAGAAGGGAGGGAAGAAGGGAGATAGGAGGAAGAGAGGAAGGGAATGAAGACGGAAGGAGAAGGGATAAAAGGGAAAGGAGAGAGAGAAAGGGAGGAGAAGGGAGAGAGGGAAAGGGAGAGAGGGAAAAGGAGAGAGAGAAAAGGAGAGGGGAAGGGAGAGAAGGGAAGTGAGAGAAGGAAATGGGTGGAGAGAAGGGAGGAGAAGGAGAGAGGGAAAAAGGGAGACAGTGGAAGGTAGAGAGAGCAAGGGGAGGGAGGAGAAGGGAGGGATGGTAAGGAGTAGAGGGAGTAGAAGGCTGGAGGAGGACGGGGTTTGTGGGCTAGAAAGAAAGCCGCCGGGCCGTATTTCACTTAGGACCGGACAGAAACCTTTGTCGCTTCTTGGTCGTTATTTCCGCTGGCCGTGGTTCGCCCCTTTGCCTATTCATTTTGACCTGAGAGACCTCTACATCCCTTTTCTCTGACCCATTCCTCCTCTCTATTCTTAACCTTTTACTCTTTAGCTTCATTCGAGCCGCTTAAGTTTCCTTTACCTTTGAATCACCATATCTTGCGTTAATGTCCCTTTTATATCTCCCCTTTCTCTTCAAGAAAAAGGATATTCTGCTTGGTTTTATTTACACTTTTAAGGGACATTCCTTTAAGGTTAAAGATTTTGAATTCATCATTGCGGCGACTTATGCAAAGAATAGTCATACAGTATAATATAAAATATAGGCTTAGAAAGCATATAATTTGATCTTAAATTATATTTTTGAAGAAAAAGAAATATGTTCAATGTAACAAGAAGAAAAAGTACTCCATATATAATTTCCCAAGTGTCTGTCGGCCGCTCCGTCAGTACCCCTTTGTGTCTCATGCGGGTAAAGGGGGGTAGTATAAATAAGTATATAGTATAAATGACATTTTCTTTCTACAAGTTAGAATACCCTACTATTTTGATTTTCATCGTCCATCTCGAAACAAAATGGCGTCCGCTTAAAATATTTGAAATTTATATTTCGGAAATGCGGCTTTGGAGAAAAAAAATTGAATACAAAAAATGTCTTGATAAGAGTAGTTGGGAAAGTATTTCTGCTTAGCGAGAATAAATACGAGGCGAGGGAAGCAAGGGGAGGGAGGGGTTAGTAGCGCGTAGCGGCAGGGCAGTAGTCCACAAATAGAATACAATGAGATTTCAAAGTCGTTCTTAAAAGGATTTATGTCCAAAGAAACGGCATCGATATGTTAGTCGGTTTTTGAAGTTTTTCTCCGAATCTATAAGTGGTAATTCTGTGTTCCCGCAGACTTTTTGCCGAATAATGTTATACTATATTCGAATAAATGTTGTAATCTATAGAATCTTAGAATAGCTTGGGAGAGAAAAATGTTATTTAAGTGTTGTTAACTGATATAATTGTCATAGCGAGCAATGTAAACAAAATATGTAATTTCGTTAATGTTTTCACTGCATTTATAGTAGTCTATCATAAACTTCACTGGAAGTAAAGTTTTGAAAAACTGCAGTTCCTTTGTGAAATTCTACGAATGTTTTTCTTATTCTCCCCTTCCAGATGTGGAGATGCAATTTAATCTAACAAATTATCTGAGTCAAAAACCTGTTCATTTTTACAGCATTTTGATAACTTTTGGCTTTAGTTTCGTCTTTTACCCATTTCCACGGATCTGCAATTCACATAACGGCTTCTAGTACATTTAATTTTGCAGCCTCTACGTAAACAAACTGCACTGAATTTATATCTCATTGAGATATGATATTTGAAAGTAGTAATTTTCTCTAATGTGTATTAAAATTCTTTGATAGACCTTGAAGGACTGAAGTAGTATTTGGGTGCAGAAACTTGAGCGTCACCTTTGACAAATTTCGGAAAAAGGAATGAGCAGGACAACTATCAACGATCATTAAAATGTGTTTTCTATGCTTTCTAATCTTATTATTGATATAATGCAGCTATTCAGTAAACAATTCCGAAGTCATTCATGCCTTTTTATTAGATCTTCACAGTATGGGTGACTTCTCCTTCCACAAGCGGCTCAAACTTTTCACCTTTTGTACTAGCTGAAAGCTAAACAATAAGACGCTCCTTTGACATCATTCCGCTTTTATACTGATCCCTTTTAATTACTAACTAGCTGTCAGGAATTTCTCTAAAAAAAGAAACCTCACTCGACAGCATTAAAAATATTTTCGAGGATAAAACCTACTACAAAGTCAGAGAACTGAGTTTGGAAATCATCAACAACAGCTGGATTAACTTCATTTGCATCATCTGTAAAATATTACTCCTATTAATGAGGTTTAAATACAAAACTTGTAGGCAATCTTAAAATGAGTATTTCTTGCAATAATATATTTTGTCATCGAAGTTGCTATTTTCAAAACTTCGTGCAGGCTTTAGCGTCACATTCGTATGTGCACGAACCTCATCCCTTCCCTCCCACTCTCCCTAAATCCTTCAATCACTCCCACCCCCTTCAATCTTTCCCTCCCTCTCACTCTCCCTAAATCCTTCATTCACTCCCAATATCACTCCCATCTCCTTCAGCCCCCCCTCCCTCCCACTCCACCTGAATTTCTTCCATCAATCCCAGTATTACTACCACCACCTTCAATCTTCCCCTCACTCCCACTCTCCCTGAATCCTTCAACCACTCCCACCCATTCAACCTTCCCCTACCTCCCACTCTCCCTAGATCCTTCAATCACTCCCATTATCACTTTTACCCCTTCAACCTTTCCAATGTTTCTGTAATTTTTAACTCGTGGTATAGGACGCACTTTTTTCAAAATGTCGGTCTCTGAAATGGGCTGCGTCTTATGCACGGGGACATAATTCTTCCCATATCAAATGACAAAATCTTGGGTGTACCATTCACAACAAATTTATTTCAAAATCATTCAAATTACACATAAGTTTTATCATAAAACTCAAATAATATGAGGAACGAACTATAGAGAGTTTTAATGTAATTTAATGAAATTTGAACCCAAACAGTCTATAGGTACGGAAACACTGAAATTTTACTAATTAAAATTCGTAAAATTCTTAATTTGGAGCACTTGCCGTAAGTCTAGTGAGTGGTAAATCCTCTTCTGCCTGCGACTGTCCTTCGTTGCTACAATTCATATGCGTCCTATATACGGCTTCATTCAATTTTTCTAGAATTTTATACCTCCCTGGGTCCTATGCACGGATGATTTCTATGCATGTCTATTTACAGTAAATTACTTTACTGTATCCTTGGTAAACGAACAAAACTAGTTGTTTACAACTTTAACAAAATTGCGATTAAATGATTTTACTCGTAAAAACGGCGAAATTTGGTTAACGCCAGACATCCGTTTCAAGATGGCGATTTTGGTACACATTTTTCTCTTTCGAAGACCAATACAAGAAAATTTTCAGATTCCAAAAATTAAAAAAAAGAAAGGTAATTCGTTCAAAAACTGTACTTACATCCTCTATGTATTTTAGGGTAATGAAAATATTCTGATACAAATGCACAGAGATGCAACTGCTCAAACAAAACGTTGTTTTGCTAAAGAAAGACAACAACTGTTCAGACATCTACAAAATCCTGAACAAGCCGGTAGAAGAGTACATAACGAAAAACATGCAAGAGACGACGAAATGAGGGAATAATTTTGTCACTTCATTTAAGATTCCAACGTTACTATATGAGAAATTTTCATTGTAATTCGGATTTCAATTGGTTGTTGTTTTTGGTTTGTATTTATGTCTAATCAACCTCTTGGATTATCATAGCTATAACTCCTTCCACACAGAACACACACATAAGGAAGGAGGGAAACGCGGTGCAGGCATTCGTCTACTGTTTTCGAAGAGCACCAAATGAGCCAACAGCTTAACGGACCTTCCGAAGGAAGGAGCACTGACTTACGCTGTCTCCTTAAAGGACACAAGTAGGGGACGGGACGATCCCAGGTTGAACAATCCGACCTCCGCCGGATTAGAATCTAGGAGCGCTGCCCCAACCAACGCTCCAATCAATCAAAATGCTCAGCTCTGCCATGCAGCAGGAGGTATTGGGATAATATAATATAGATAATCGAAATATCTCTTAAATAACGTTTTATGAAAAAATGTTTCAAACAAACGTTGCAGAAAATTTATATTTCTACAATTTTAATAATAACAAATATTTACATAAATTCAGTCCTAAGGGCAATATCTGAAAAAATAGAAATTTCCGGTTCAGCAGTTTTAGCTAAAACATTTTCAGACCTTAAGTTACAAGTCAATACCTGAAATATAAAGTATCGCGCTGATCTGATAATTAGTTGCTGAGTTAATGTGCTCACAAAATTCCTATCACACATAGACATAATCGAAAAAATAGTGAAAACCTACTCAAGGGATCTTTAAACGCGCACCTCCGTTGAAATAACGAATTCGATTTTCTTCACGAATGCAGTACTTTCTCCTGTACTAATTATGGAAAGTAAAAATACTGAATATTTTTGGTTTTAGAGAAAGGGATAAAATCTTAATTTTCAAAAGAATGAGAGAATGTGAAAAAGTTATTAGCATTTTACCACCGGAGGTGTCACGAAAATTGGTAGCCCCTTGATCACAGTGATTCTGGCTACTTAATTAGACGTGGTTGTCGTGCGGGTGACATAGAACGCAGGATAGAAGCGGTTTCTATTTTCTGAAAGAAACAAAAACTGTTCAACAAGAATTATTCCATTAGAAAATTTTGGACGATAGTGCGATACTTTTTAGATTTGCGGATTTCATTAGTTTCAAATCGTTAATAGTAATCCGGTGTCCCATTTCTTGGATTTGTTTAATATTTCTTTGTCTATAACATATGCGACAGTGTGTCAAGTTTATTTTGTGAATTCAATGCTTCGAATTCTATCTCAAGTGTTTCCCAAAATATTTCTGATGCTGTTGTTGCTGGAACACACGATAATAGATTGGTGTTGTACAATTCCCACGCTTCTCAGAAGACAGTATCCTCTCCTCTCTCTCTGTCATTGACGCTTCATATTAATGTTTGAACGTTCATTTAGTTCAATTCGGTGCCTGGTGATGGCGTTCTACGTCGACACCGAGTATCATTACTTTTAATCATCACTAAAATGCAAGAGATTCTGAAAAAATATTCACGGTGACTTTTACTTCGTCTACTCTTGTCAAATTCTGATAATAGTTGTAGTGTCAATTCCGCATATATAGTAGCTATTGAAGAGGGTTGCGGTGGTGGAGTGGCTAGAGCGCTGGCCTTCCACGCAAGTGTCAATGGTTCAAATCAGGCGGAGGTCGGATTTCTCAACCTGGGATCGCCCCGTTGTTTGGTTTGAGGAGACCGCGCAAGTAAGCGCTCCGTTCATCGGAATAGATGTTAATCAGTTGGCTCCCTTGGTATTCTTCGTTAAGAGTAGGCTAATGCCGGCACCGGGTTTCCCTTCTCCCTTGTGAGTGTCTGGGGTGGCAGGAGTTATAGCTATAACAGTCCAAAAGGCTGATAAGCCAAAAATTCCAGCTTCTCTTCATCATTATAATTATAAAGGTATCACGATTGAGATTTTTTTACAATGGATGATAGCAAAACTCACGAGTGAAATCGGTGACGATTTATATTTGATTTCTCACGAAAATTCCATGTCTACAAGCTTTCTTTTAGATTTATAAAATTCATGTAATTTAAGTAAAGTACATGTAAGTAATAAAGTTATGCAAATAGTTAAGTAAAGTGTTTGGATTCATATCGAGTTCTTGAGATTTACTGCACCAAATAGATTGAACCTTCACTGCTTGCAATGACTTTTTAAGAAGGTAGAGCAGCCGTGTATAAAATTAATAGTTGTGCTAGAAACAGTGTGCCCATTTCAAACTCTGGGATTTTTAAGTCTAAGCGGATATATGTAGCTAGGGAGCGATAACGATTACAGGAGAGCTAAAAGTTTATAGTCTCTTGAAAATGGAAAGGGTGAAAGATAGCCTATCTGCCGCAAATCTTTAGTCCCTTACTGGCGCACACCCAATAACGACCCGCTTCTTCATCTGACTTCCTACGAAGGCGCAACTAATGGTGTGCGAGAGTTAACGCGAGTTAGGAATAGAGAGAGAGAGGGAGAAAGAGGACTAGAAAGTTAGGGGGAGGGAGGGGGGAAAGGAAGAGAGAGGGAGGAAGAGGATAAGAAAGTGAGGGAGAGGGAGGAGGGGGGAGGGAGAGGAAGGTGGGAGAGAGGGAAAGGAAGATAGAGGGAGGGAGAGATAGGAAGGAGAGATAGGAGGAAGAGGGAGAGAGGGCGGAAAAGAGAGGGAGGGAAAGAGAGGGAGGGAAAGAGAGGGAGGGAAAGAGAGGGAGGGAAAGAGAGGGAGGGAAAGAGAGGGAGGGAAAGAGAGGGAGGGAAAGAGAGGGAGGGAAAGAGAGGGAGGGACAGAGAGGGAGGGAAAGAGAGGGAGGGAAAGAGAGGGAGGGAAAGAGAGGGAGGGAAAGAGAGGGAGGGAAAGAGAGGGAGGGAAAGAGAGGAAGGGAAAGAGAGGGAGAGAGATGGAGGGAGAGGGAAGGAGAGAGATGGAGGGAGAGGGAAGGAGAGAGATGGAGGGAGAGGGAAGGAGAGAGATGGAGGGAGAGGGAAGGAGAGAGATGGAAGGAGAGGGAGGAAAGAAGAGGGAGGAAAGAAGAGGGAGGGAAGAAGAGGAAAGAAGAGGAAAGAAGAGGGAGGGAAGGAGAAGAAGGGGAGGAGAGGGAGGGAAGGAGAAGAAGGGGAGGAGAAGAAGGGGAGGAGAGGAAAGGAAGGAGAGGAAAGGAAGGAGAGGAAAGGAAGGAGAGGAAAGGAAGGAGAGGAAAGGAAGGAGAGGAAGGGAAGGAGAGAGGGAGATGAAGAGAGAAGGAGAGATGGAGAGGAAGAGGGAGGGAGGGAGAGGAAGAGGGAGGGAGCGAGATGGAGGGAGGGGAGAGGGAGGAAAGGAGAAAGGGAGGGAGAGAGAGGGAAGGAGGGATAGAGAGAGGGTAGGCCGACTTGGTGAGTTTTCGGTGTAAACAGAGTCTAGGTGGGATAAATGGCGTGCCTCCGGAAAGCGAAGGAGAGGAAAGTGAAGGTTATTCCATACGAAAAACGGTGAATTGGCTGGCTGTCTTGTTGAAGGAGTGCTTCCGTGATAGCATTGGCTGAGAAGAGGAGAGAGGTGTTGAGAATTGCAATATAGCAATAGAGGAAGTGAAAATAATAGAAGATGTAGATAGGGAATAGAGGGGAGGAAATTGCTGCAGGAGCAATAGCGTCTAAAATCCATCGAATATTTTAAGTGGGAAAGATAATTTGGGAGTGTTATTTTCTTTAAGCTACGGTGGAGTTATGCCCACCGAAGAGATGCCAGATATTCTTACAGAAGGGAGACATGCAACCAAAAGTATGAAGAATGGAAAAGCATCTGTAATTGATGGAATCACAGCAGAAATATTGAAGGCAACAGGAAACTGTATGGACAAGATCCTCTCCAAGATTTATACGTCTTACTAAAGGAAAAGGAATATACCAGAGTCGTGGAATCATTCTTCTTCACAATAAAGATTTCAAGGAAAATTTGAATAACTATTGGCCAATCAGCCTGCTCCCAGCAGTCTACAAAGTACTCGTATTCTCGCTACGCATCTTCAAAAGCATCTCGATTTCGCAAAACCCAGAGAACAAGATGGATTTCGCAGTGGTTATAATACGATGGATAACAATCAAGTTGTCAGAGAGATAATTAGTCGAACTAATGAGTACGAGTTTCCCGCTTCATCGACTACGAGACTCTATTCGAACTTCGTCGGTGTTAAATGCACTGAAGAAACAAGGGGTAGAAGAAACATTCATTAATTTAATCAAGAATATCTATAAAACGCGACATCGTCTGTCCAGCTGCATGATGAAACAAATGCCTTTAAGATCAAAGAGTGAGTGACGCAAGGAGATATCATGTCTCCAAAATTATTCACAGCAGCTCTAGAGGAAGTATTCAAAATGCTAGACTGGGAAGGAAAGGGTATAAATGTAAATGGAGAATATCTGAGTCACTTGCGATTTGCTGATGACATCATACTATTTGCAGGAAGCCCAACAGAGCTCCGTAGAAGAACTGAGTAACTAGAGCAGACAAGTCGAGAAGTTGGACTTAGAATGAATCTTAATAAAACAAAGGTCATGTACAACTCCTTCACAAATCACGAGAAGATATATGTCAACGGAGCAGAACTCAAAGAAGTAACAAGTTACGTTTACTTGGGTCAACTCATCACTTCCGACGGATCACTTCCACCCTCACCTCTCTAGGTATGTGTTCTTCCTCTCTCCTTTCCCTCCCTTTCCTCTCATTCAGTTCTTCCTTTCTCCGTCCATCTCCTGTTCTTCATCTTCCTTCTTCTTCCCCCACCTCTCTATGTTTTTCCTCTCCCTTCTTCAACTCTCTCTACTCCTCTCCCTCCATTTCCTTTCCTGTCCTTCCTCTCTTATCGGCCTCTCCTCTTTTTGTTTCCTTTTATCTGTGGCTATGCAATCATATATCGGTTTATAGAAATTTACTCGTTTCATATTCTTCGAATAACTATTACGCCAACTATTTTTAAGGCAAATGGCAGACAAATTTTGCATGTAAAAATAAAGTAATTATCTTAGCATGGATAATATATCAATGAAGAATAAACCAACCCACTATATATATATATTCGAAGGTATGAGTACTTCACCATGTTCCTTCCGTAACTTTGTACTTACACTTAATCAAGAAAAAACTGAAAGACAGTTATCAAGGCTTCTATACATACTTACCTTTTTTGTCCCCGCGTCCCTAATAACACCGAGGAACTAGGTTCTTGGTTTGGAAAAAAGAATAGGCGGTACTGATGTAGTTAGTAACGCTGATTGAGAATTTGTTTTTAAAAATTCTTATCACGTATATATTTTGAGATATGACACTTCCAATTATAATGAAAAAACCCGGAAAGAACATATATTAAACAAAAGAAGATTAAATATAAAACAAACAAACTCATTTTGTTACCTTTTTTTGTTTTTGCAACACATCTTGAACAGTGTCACTCTGCACGCTATATTTAAACTACTGGTAAAATTTATGTAGGAGGGACAAGCGAATGAGGTAGTAGGACTTATCAGAAGCCCGACGTATCTCGGAAGGCAGGGCAGATGGAACACTAATATTCTTGCTGATTATTGTTGGTTTTTAATTAGGGAAGCTCCTGGCACATCATACAAAAGAAAATTGTTTGCTAAATCTTTAACCTATCATGTATTTAGATGTATTTTGCTGACTTCGTATGTTCTTCTAATATTAAAATGCGTTTTTCTCCATCTCTTGACGTGCTACACGAATTTCAGATTCGAGCTCAGCGGGCCAAAATCATTTAGGATAATCGCATTATATGCACGAACCAGGCAAAAAGTTTCAATTTGTTCTCCATTGTAATTAACTCGGGGGATCTGTTTTTCATATCCTTCCTCTTGTTCACGGATGCGTCGCAACGCAGACTTTTCGATAAGCATTACTGGGTAATTCATCTGCCGTCCCACTGTTGTTTAGACCGCCCAGCGACGAAATGAGCAAGAGGGCGGGGAAAGAGGCTTCGGGGGTGAGTCGTGCGTGGTGGGATGTGTTGCGGGGATGCGGCGCGAGAGAAGGTGCGGAGGAGCGCGAGGCGTCGTGGTGCGGCGCCCGTCTGCCGGCGTCTCCGGATCGATTCCGCCGGCCACGGAGGGCGGCAAGTAGCTTCACTCGGCGAATGGGTCGGGAGGGTGCGTTTCGCGCGTTACGTTATGTGGCCGTCGAGGACCGTTTCGAGCGAGGAGCGTAGAGGACGGATTCTCCAAATTTCGCTTTTTCCTCCCCTCCCGCTCACATTTCATCGCTGCGAACACTCTCGAAGAGATAAGAATAGGCAACAGGGGAAGAGTAGGATACTCATTTCCTTTTGGTAGACGTAAGCACAGCCCAATGACACGGAATCTCGTTCCCGCCCTAATGGCCTCTCTGCAGTTTCGTCTACGCAGTTCATAATCTTGGTATCATTCTTCGTATGTAAAGGTGACGATCGAATCCCGATGCACTATTTGATTCGATTTTCCATTATCACATACGGATGGAGGAAATGAGGGCAACGGAAGAGGGGTGGGAGAAAGGAAGAGGAAAGTAGGAAAACATATTAAGGCGAGAAAGTAAGACCCACGGTGCGGTATTCAACATTCAACACGGTTTATCCTCCCCAGCGAAACAGAAGAATGCGTCCAATGAGGATTCGGTTTAGCCTGGAGATATGGATGTAAAGATTAAAATTTCCTTCAGATGTTATCTCTTTCTCCTCATTCCGTTTCCCCATTCGACCCTTCCGTGTTTTCCTCTAGCGTGGACTCAAATCCAGTGGTCTCTTTCCTTTGCCTCCTTCTTCCTTAGGCCTGTCTCCATAATAACTACATAGTTGAGCCTCAATGAAGTAGAGGATACAGAATTACGCGCTTGGATAAAATGGTGTAAGATTTTCCTTGTTTCATCTGTGATATTTTTAAGCGCGAGTTTTGGTAACCGGTACCTTTAGACAAGGTGTTCATCACTAAAGAACCCCATGGCTGAACTCGGGATGGGAATATGGGATTTAAACTCGCTATGCAGGGACTTTTCATGTAAGTGCGTATAGTCGGTTTTTGGTCGACGTTCGTTTGGAGATATATTGGAGTAATATGGACCGTTTGCACACGCATAAAAATTAACGCGTGTACGCCGTTGACCATTTGGGTGCATGGCTATCTCCCGATTTCCGAACAAAATACGTTCCTTAACAGTAGTTCGTAAATCGAAAGTTCGTAATTAATATTGTTGGCTTTTAATTTAGGTAACCAATGTGATGTCATTTTGTACATACGTTAAAATATTTAGCGTATTAAGTGCCATTACGGTTCACGAAAAGTAGATTGTGCGAAACCCAGGCGGTTCTCTTTATAGAGAATGAATTGAGTTTTGGCGAGATAAATACCCGTATTGAAGCAATTTTTACAGGGTTAAAAAAGCTTTCGACAAGGTGTCTTACAGAAAATGTCGGTGTTAATACAAAAGTTGTGAGTTAGGTTAGAAATTTTCTCTCGAACGGAGAACAGAAAGTAGTTATTGATGGAATCAGCTCTGCTCCTGTAAGAGTCATTCCAGTGTTTTGCATGATAGCGTCCGATGATCGTTGTTGCTCCGGATTTATGTCAACGATATATGCTCGGTCGTATGCAGAAAAAATTGGCCACTCTGCGGACGATAGGGTTATATCTAGCTAAAGAAACACTCAGGACGATTTTAAATCTTTTAAGAAAGACCTTGAATCGGTCTAAGAAAGGTTTAAGAAATGGCATTTGAAAATCAATCTCAAAAGTACTCCGTTATTGATTTCTGGATGGGCAGGAATCAATCGATGGATAGTCCGTATAAAATCGATTGAATAGAAACACAATAGTCAACACCTTGAAGTATCTAGAAGTTGCGATCTGTCACGAAGCACGGATAATCGTCAAGTGGTCGGAGTAGCCGACAAGAAATTAGGTTTCATAGGAACAGTGGCCCGAAATAGCACTGAAAGGTTTCGAGAAACATGTTACCTAGCATTGTCTAGGTTACAGGTCATGTATGTTTCCAGTGTGTGGGATCCACATAAGGAAAGCCACATATTTGAGGTGGAAAAATGCAGCGCAGTACAGAATGATTTGTGAAACAAATTTACGACCTTATGCACTTTGTCACCTAGCATAAACACTGTCATATGAAGGATGGAAATTATATAGG
Source organism: Tanypteryx hageni (assembly GCA_028673005.1). Taxonomy (NCBI): domain Eukaryota; kingdom Metazoa; phylum Arthropoda; class Insecta; order Odonata; family Petaluridae; genus Tanypteryx; species Tanypteryx hageni. The sequence goes on along the minus strand of CM054113.1, from coordinate 124,369,647 downwards.
CTAGG